>CM028382.1:55683193-55743857 GCA_013146195.2 Codonopsis lanceolata | reverse complement strand
AATGATTATGAGAAAGATGTGTATGAAAGTCATGATGATAGAACTTTTTCCCATACAAAATTCGATATTTAAGAGTTAGAAAGAGAACTCCGAGAGACTGATGAGAGAAAAAAAGAGAGAAAGACTAGAAGCACTTAAGAATAAAGATAAAAACAAAATGGAAGAGTCTGAATTAGAAAATAGTTCTGATAAAATAGAAATAGAGGAAGATGAGAATAATAAAGAAGAAGATGTGGAAATTCCAAAATCTATTTTTGATGAAATAAAAATAGATGAAGAAAAAGAAGAAAACATTAAGGAGGAAGATAAGGAGGAAACAGTTAAATATGAAATTCCAGAATTTATTCCGTCTGTCAAATCTCCTCCTGAAGTAGAATTAAAGCCCTTACCATCCCATTTAAAGTATGTATTTTTAGGGGAAGGTAAAACTTTACCTGTTATAATTGCTGCAGATTTAACAAAAGAACAAGAAGAAAGCCTATTAAAAGTTTTATGGACACATAGAGAAGTGATAGGTTGGTCCTTAGCAGATTTAAAAGGAATTAGTCCATCTATGTGTATGCATAAAATCCATTTAGAAGAAGGTAGTAAACCTTCTAGAGAAAGACAAAGAAGACTTAACCCTCACATGGAAGAAGCAGTAAGAAAAGAAGTACTTAAGCTTCTGGATGCGGGTATAATTTACCCGATATCTGATAGCAAATGGGTTAGTCCAGTTCAAATAGTTCCTAAGAAATCAGGAATTACAGTTGTTAAAAATGATAAAGATGAATTAGTTCCCACACTAACTATCACTGGTTATAGAATGTGCATAGATTTGAGGAAATTAAATGCTGCAACTAGGAAAGATCACTTTCCCTTGCCATTTATTGATCAAATCCTTGAAAGACTAGCTGGTCATGAATATTATTCTTTTCTTGACGGTTTCTCTGTCTACAACCAAATCCCATTAGCACCCGAAGACCAAGAGAAAACCACTTTCACATGTCCCTTTGGTACCTTTGCATTTAGGAGAATGCTCTTTGGACTATGTAATGCCCCAGCTACCTTTCAAAGATGCATGATTTCTATATTTTTGGATTTAGTGGAAAGATGTGTTTAAGTATTTATGGATGATTTTTCAGTATGTGGGAATTCTTTTGACCATTGCCTAGAAAATCTTACATTGGTTTTGAAAAGATGTTGCGAAACTAATTTGACCCTAAGTTGGGAGAAAAGTCATTTCATGGTTAAACATGGAATAGTTTTAGGTCATGTTGTGTCTAACAAAGGAATTGAAGTCGATAAGGTAAAAATTGAAGTTATATCACAACTACCTCCTCCAACTTCTGTCAAAGGTGTTAGAAGTTTTCTAGGACATGCAGGTTTTTATAAAAGATTTATAAAAGATTTTTCAAAAATCTGTAAACCTTTATGCAATCTGTTGGTAAAATATACGGAATTCATTTTTGATCAAGAGTGCTTGAATGCATTTAATTTATTAAAAGAACGATTAACATCAGCCCCAATTTTAACCGGCCCCGATTGATCTCTCTCTTTCGAGATCATGTGCGATGCTTCGGATTTCGCAATTGGAGCCGTGTTAGGTCAAAGAGTAGATAAGAAACCGCACGTAATTCATTATGCTAGTAGGACATTTAATGATGCACAACTTAATTACACAATCACAGAAAAAGAATTTTTAGCAGTTGTGTATGCATTAGAAAAATTTAGATCATATTTGTTAAGATCAAAAGTTATTATATTTTCTGATCATGCAGCCCTAAAATATCTTTTGAGTAAGAAAGAGGCAAAGCCTAGACTCATAAGATGGATGTTATTATTGCAAGAATTTGACATTACTATTAAAGATAAAAAGGGAACGGAAAACGTCGTAGCCAACCATTTGTCTAGGTTGGAATTTTCACTTTTACTTGAACGTCAATTTCTTGATAATAAAATTCCTGTGAATGAAGACTTCCCTGATGAACAGTTATTAGCAGTTAAAGATTTGGATCCTTGGTATGCTGATGATGTCAATTATTATGTATCTGATATCATCAACCCTAACTTTGATTTTTATCAAAGAAAGAAATTTTTAACAGATGCAAAACATTATTTTTGGGAAGAACCACATTTGTATAAAATGTGTTTAGACTCTATAATTAGGAAATATGTTCCAGAACAAGACCAACAAAGTATTATGGCATTTTGTCATGAATATTCTTGTGGTGGTCATTTTAGTGGTAATAAAACTGCTAGAAAAATTCTGCAATCTGGATTATATTGGCCTACTATTTTTAGAGACTGTGACATATTTTACAAAACTTGTGATAAATGTCAAAGAACTGGTGGAATTGGTAAAAGGAATGAAATGCCCTTGCATATGAATATAGTTGTGGAAATTTTTTATGTCTGGGGTATTGACTTTATGGGTCCTTTCCCAGTTTCTAATGGTTGTGAATACATTTTAGTCGCTGTTGATTATGTGTCGAAATGGATAGAAGCTATTGGTACTAGAAATAACGATGGAAAAACTGTTGTCAAGTTTTTGGAGGATATTTTTGCTCGGTTCGAAGTACCGAGGGCTATAATTAGTGATCAAGGAACACACTTCACTAATAGATTGCTAAATTCAGTCCTTAGAAAATATGGTGTAACTCACAGGTTAGCTACACCTTATCATCCTCAGACTTCTGGCCAAGTAGAAGTTAGCAACAGACAAATAAAAGCAGTTTTGGAAAAGATTGTAAGACCAAATCATAAAGATTGGGAGCCTAAACTTAAAGATCCTCTTTGGGCATATCAAACTGCATATAAAACCCCAATAGGAATGAGTCCTTATCGGATGGTGTATGGCAAGGCTTGTCATCTACAAGTTGAAATTGAACACAAGGCCTATTGGGCCGTCAAAGCTCTTAACTTTGACTTAACTTTGGCTGGTGAAGAAAGACTGTTCCAGTTGAATGAATTAGAAGAACATAGGTTAAATTCATATGAAAAGGCAAAAACTTATAAAGAAAAGACCAAGAAATACCATGATATGGGATTAGCTAATAAGATGTTTCGTCCAGGTTTAAAAGTACTTCTTTTTAATTCTAGACTCAGAATATTTCCCAAAAAATTGAGGTCAAAATGGTCTGGTCCTTTCATTATAGTTCGAATTTATCCTCATGGAGCGATTGATATTAAGAACCCAAAGACCAATGAAATATTTAAAGTTAATGGTCAACGACTCAAACCATACCTTGAACCCATGTTAGTTGAGAGAACAATAGAACTCATTCATCTCTCTAACAATGAACCACCAAGAGATTAGGTTTGCAGTTGGGTCGAGCCAAAGACGTTAAACAAGTGCGCTAGGTGGGAGGCAACCCACTTTGATAAATTTTATTTGCTTTCGTAGTGTAATTTAAATATGTTGTTCTCCGTCTTATTTAATTTTGGACATTTAATTTAAATTTGAATATGCCATAATTCAAGTTTGGGGGAGAAAAGCATCGTAGTGTTGTATTTTTATGTTGCTAATATTTTAGATTAGAGTTTGTGTAGAATTTTCAGAGTGCAGGAAAGAAACGGACCTAACGGAACGTAACAGAACTAACGGAAGGACTAAATTGGAAAACTGCCAAAAGTCTGAAAGAAAATACCAAGGCAAAATTCTGTTGACCTTGCGGACGCAAGGGCTAAACACCTTGCAGCCGCAAGGCCCTATTAAATGCCAGATATGTGACCGTCATGCCACTTCAGTTTTTGCGCAAAGAGTTGACTGGGCACCTTGCGGACGCTAGGTCATTACCCCTTGCGACCGCAAGTTCCCCTTTATAAGCAGCACTCGGGCAGTAGCAGTCACAACAAAAATCTCTCTCTCTCTCAAATTCAGGCAGATTATCTCAATGTCTTTCTCACAAATCCGGCAAGCTCGTTCTAAAATCCGGCCAAGGCTTCAAGACTCAAGTCTCTCATCCTTCAAGCTCACTCATCTCCTCCACCCTTATCTTACTTCACCAAGCTTTAAAGACGGGAACCCATTGAATCCGGCGAAAGCTTCGAGAAATCCGGCCATCCTTCTTCTGCGATTAAAGCACGCAATCCAAGTATTTTCTACCCCTCTTCATCTAAATTTTTGACGTGTCAAAATATTTGCATGTTAGGGTGTTAGATTTATTTTGCTTAAATTTTCTTTTTGCATGCTTTATTTGTTTTAGTTAGGTTGTGATAATTTTAATTTTTTAAAAAAGAGAGTAGGATTTTAATTTTTGTGCTTAAAATATAATGGTCCCTAAGCGTAGGAACACTGGTCCATCCACGTCCCACTCCCAAGAAGAGGAGCAACATTACGATGCCCACCGTTTCATTTCTTACAAAGCTTTGGAGAGCTATACTAGAAAGCTCTCCAAGAGCATAATCCCTGAGAGGGGATTTCAGGCTATAGATTTTGCTCTCCCTGCCCACTTTAACCGTAAAAGGTGGGCTAATTTTATTGCATCTCCGGGCGTGAGCGTTGTGGCCCTAGTCCGAGAATTTTATGCCAACGGGCAAATTGGTATAGAGGGCGAGGTGTTAGATACAGTTAATGTTAGGAATAGGATCATTGATTTTTCGCCCCGTAGCATTAACTATTATTTTTGGCACTTCCAATTATGCAAGGGGTGATGACCAGTACAACCTTCACCTTTCTGACCCTGTTTCTCTCAGGGTGGTAAATGCGACAATCGCAACACCTAGTGTGGTTTGGACCTTTAACCAAAACCCACCATTCTGTGCTCGCACCATGGAGGAGACCCATCTCATGAACACGGCCAAGGCCATGTTCAAATTTATCTGTGCACGACTCATGCCTTCCAGTCACCAACACACGGTGACTTGGAATAAGGTTGTTTTGATCTACACCATCCTTACAGGTGGGTCTGTCGATGTTGGCCGTCTGATCAACGGCCAAATTCGTAGCCTTATTAGAGGTACTACAAATGCGGGATTCGCGTTCCCGAGTTTGATTACTGGATTATGTAATGGGGTTGGAGTAGTGTGGACTCCAGATGCGGAGAGAGTTCGGGAGGTGCCCGACATTTCGAGGGCTTTTCTGTTTGAGCACACTCGCCAGCCACGTGAGAGAGGCCCACGTGAGGAGCTGCCCGAAGAGGAGGATCCATTGGAGGCGATCTCAAACAGGCAGGAGGAGCTTATGCTCCAAAATGTGATGGTGAGTCAGCAGTTGGCACAAGTGCGTGTCGACCAGACTTACTTTTCTGGTTGGATTAACCAGGTGGGGCAGAATGTCTCCACATAGTTTGGGATGCCACCTAGCACGATCCCCGAGTTTCGCCCTCCTTCGTTATTTCCTCCCGACTCACCATGAGTCGGAGCCCAAGTTTCTTCCTCTTTCGTTAGGTGGGCCTGCTATTTCCTTTTGATATTTCTCCTTCATCAATCCTCTCATAGGATGTTCCTCAATTTTAAGGACAAAATAGAAATTAAGTTTGGGGGGGGGGAGATTCTAAGCCCAGAGTCCTTGCAGGTCCTAGCCTAACGAAGAGTGGAGTTGGACTACGTTTTTAGGGTGGGGAAAATTTTCTTTTCCCTCTATCGTGTCTTCTCCTCACCTGACTTTCTTTCTTTTTAATTTTTCTTATTTTCGGAGATGTTGCCTTGACCAGAATACTATAATATTTTATTCTTGCGGGTACCCGTTATGGGGACCCATCATCAATTGTGTCATCATCGTCTCCAAATTTTTTATAAAAAAATGAAAAAAAAAAAAAATTTAAATCAAAATTTTCATCCTCGAGTCTTTGTGTGGCCATACTAGTCGATGAGGAGTTAATGCAATAAACCACATAACCTTTCCATAGATCATTCTAGAATTTACTTAATTCTGCAAAATTCTTGATTTTCTCCAAATCTTCGTGCACCTACACCAGTCATAATTATGGATTGATTAGTACATTTTTATAAAGTTTATAGCACATATTTCATTTTAACAACAAAATATGCACAACAATATGATAAATAGCCGTCCTTACATGAGTGTTGCATTGAATTGTAACTTAGGGTCAATTGCATGATAAGTTAGATCCCTTGGATTTTTCTAACTAATATATCACAAGCACACTTTCGAACCGTGTCCGCATTTTAGTCTCGATCATCCCTACCATCTGTTTTAGCGAATGCTTATGTGAAATCCAGTGATGCTAAATCTTTGATTCCACAACTTCCATAATTGATATGATATTTTATGTGTTTTACTTTCTTAAAAACTGCATGAGTATTTGACATTAAGATATGATTTAGGCTATCTTTGGATCGTTTGAGCCTAAATATTTCCCGACCTTTACTAAAAATATCCTTAGTGTCCCCTTTGAGCCTAATTAAAAAGAATGGAGTGTGCTAAGAACACATTAAACCCTCATTCGACTTCGTTTCTATTACCCACATTAACTTAACCCTAAAACCCTAACCACTTTTAGCCTACCCTTTGAGAGGGTAGGATGTGGGTGGGGAATTAATTTTATGGGACTAATTTTCAGCCAAGAAAGTTTTCCGAAGACTTCTTCTTCCCGTCGATGTTGATCAAAAAAAAAAAAAAGATCGACGAAAAATGAAATGGAAGAAGAAGAGTGCAAGAAGATTCAAATGGAAGCATAGCTTTCAATAGAAAAATTCTGCTAAAAAAGATGATGAGATATTTTTAGCTTGATATATTGTACAAAACAAGTTTGGGGGGAAAAAGAAAAAGGAAAAGAAAAAGAAAGAAAGAACCCCCCCCCACTTGTGGTCTTTGCAGGTCCTAGCCTAATTGGGAAAAACTTCCTTTTACTTGGAAGTATTAGGGGTAAAAGGTAGTCTTGCTCTCTCACTTTGTATTTTATTCCCTTTCCATCATATCCCCTACACCATGGCCTTACATTACAAGCTATTAAAGACCTATTGATCTTTTTGCCAATATTTGTGTTTGTTGATTTAATAGTAAGGCATGTAAATTGATCTGCATTTCATATTCATATTATTCGCAAGCTCAATATGTTAGCATAATCTTAGCTATTGCAAGTAATTGGGATAGGAGAGCATTGTATGTCATACATAGAAGTACATGGGATGGATGTATAAGTTTTTAAAATCCTAGGTGATCTCTCTTTCTGTAATAGACCGGGTTTGGATGGTAGATCTCATATTCTGTGTTGCATTAAATATATTTTTATTCATTCAATTCTTGTTAATCATGGTGTTTATCCATCCCTTTATTATCTCGCTTTGAACAAATGAATGTAATCGCAAGTGATAAAGGCCTAGAGATGCGGATAACTGCATGACCAATATGCATATGTCGTACACTGGCTCACCATCATGATAAATTGAACATATCGATGCACGAGAGTGATAAGTTAGGGTCTGGTTCCATATATGACCTAAGTGACATTTAGGATCCATATGATCTTGTGCCTAGGATATAGAATGGACGAATTATTTGGAGATAGAAACTGAACGGTAATTCGACAGGCTATATCTATCTTTCATGAACGAACCCAAGATATTGTATGATACTTTATTTAAGAAAGCTATAGAGTAGATACAAGTGAAACCCTAATCCTAGATTTCCCTCCACCATCAGATCTTTCCTACTATAATTGATGCTAATTTAGGTAAATTAACTGCTTTAGTATAATAATTAGTTTAGATAAAATCAATATAAAAAACCCCCCTTAGTTTAATAATTGCTACCAGTAGTCTTGCTATTTGTGATCTTCTTGTCTCTCTGGTTCGACCCTTGCTTCCTAAGCTATTCTACAATAGTCTTGTCCACTTGCAAGGAAATAAATTTAAAATAAGACACGATCAGTACGCAACTTGTTCGGTAGCACGCTTAGAGGCCGGGTAGATCACAGTTGTAGCTGTGTGTGGATTTGTTCTATAGCTCTTGTAGAGGTTTAATAGTACGCCATGGTAGCAGCCATTCCTTCAGAGTTGTAACTCGTGGAACAAAACTCTAGTGTTTTGTTATTTTATCGTGCTATTCATATGAGGAGAGTATTTGTAAAGTTATGTAAACTCTACCGTCGAGTAGTTATTTTGGGTTGTGTAGACCTTGTAGTATTTTTTCAGTAGACGACAAGTATTGTCAAGCTTCTATACTTCATTTGTTTTGTTATATTTAAATTGTCTCCCGGGCACGCGGTAGTGTAGACACCCCAAATTCGTACCCTTAATTTATATATGTCCTAAAAAGTATAATTTATAGTTTATAAATAGACTACATATTTTAAATTCAACAAATATTCAATTTCTATAGAATTTATATGAGATGGAATTTGCTTTCAAAATCATAGTAATTTGATTGTTTGTATAATGTGTGGAATTCAATTATAATTATATATTATAGTTAAAATAAAATTTCATTAGTATATCAAAAATCTAGTTTAGCCTAGTGGTAATGGTTTGTTGTCTATGTCTATTATGATTATGAATTATGATGAATGGGGAAGGTTCAAACCTTGCTAGCGATAAAATTATGAGAATTTTATATTTTTATTAATAAATAGAGGTGGCGGCGATCAGTGGTGGCGGCTAGTGGCGAAGGCTGGAGATGGTGGTTGGAGGTGGGAAGTTGTGGTGGTCGTAGTGATAAAAGGAAGGTGAGTTGTTATTGTGTATTGTAATGAGACCAAAATTTAGAATTTAAATTCTTAGGATTTAGTATAGAATTAGTTTTATGGAATTGGGGTATTTGGAATTCCAACTCAATTCCAATTCCAAATTTTAAATATGTTGCCAAATGACAGAATTAGTTTTGGAAGCCCCAATTCCAATTCCAAGCTATGGAATTGGGGTATCCAAACATACCCTAACAAATGTTAAGCTTTTGTTAAAGTTTCAAGAGGGTTAAAGTGTTAAAAGAAGAATAAGAAAAAAGAAGGAAACAAACAATGAAGCAGAAGGGGGGAAAGTGTAACAATGTTTAAAGCTTAAACCAAAATTGGCGCCACCCACAACAATTCTAGGCGCCCCCCATGTCACTTTTGGGCGCTGCCCACACTTTTGCATACGGTGGCACCCATTTTTGTTTCCAGCGTGCAGTTTTTCCTTCTTTGGTACAACTATTTCAGCATAGGGTACAACCATTTCAAGCACAAATGCAAAATATCTGAGGCTTCCTTTATTGTTAAGATTTCCTCTTCACTACCTATAAACAGAGGCCTTCATCAGTGCAAAACAAACGGAGAAATTGGGAGAGAAATTTTACGGAGAAAATATACAAAGAACAGTGAGAAATCTCAGAGAGCTGTGAAGCTGTAGAAATTCCTTTACGCTGAGTGATTCTTCCTAAACACTTATAACCAACGTCTAAATGAAAACCTAGTTGTCTGATTAGGTTCTTGCCCTAAAAAACGGTTCCAAAAAGCCATCAACACAGCTGTTGCTCCACCAAAATTCAGACACGACATCAGCAAGAATCAACAAAACCAAGTAGTTACGCTGCTAGATTTTAGACACGACAATCAACAAATACAACAGTCACGCCGCCCAAAAATCAACGTGAAAAGCAACAAATACGAGCGGTTACACTTCCCAAATTTCAACAACAAGAAACAAACAAAAGACTTTTTCTCCCTGAGAGGATAAAACGAGCACACCCAAACGCATGTCTAAGAAAAGCTGTCCCGGATATTAACCCTAACGCTTCAAGAGGTAGGTACCAAAGTTATTTTCATTTTTGTTTTAAATGATATTATTATAGTAATAATATAACACAAAATAAGTCGTTATGTAGGTAGAATTTGTATTATAAATAGCTATAAAATAAGTTGTTATTATAGTCTAAATTTCATATTTTTTATTGCAATTCTAAAATGTAGTTGCTACAAGTTTTCCTTTACTTTTCCTATATATATATATATATATATATATATATATTACTATTTTATTTAGATTAAATATATAAAAAGAACATATTTAGCTTAAAACCCATTTTGTGACAAAAAGAGCGAGTTGGGTGCCTAACCCCTTCCTAACTCATAACTTTGCCACTAAACCTTTATATTCTGGCATTTTTGGTTTTTTTTTCTCTATTTACCTCCAAAATAGAGGTGGGGACTAAACACATTTTTGAGTCCGCAATGAAACCGAGCGTATTCCACGCACTTGAAAAAGAAAAGAAAAAAAAGCTTGAGCAATTTTATTTTCATTTATTATTATCCCTGTTGGAAATATAAATATTCTTTCATTCTATCATTTTTACTTTGGGGATTAGGACCAATTGTAATTAATAGAAACAGATAGATTCCTCGCTTTTCTTTCTATTTATTGATCTGAATGGCCATGTCGTGTGCTCGCTCTGTCCTTTCGGGGATTCAAACTAATCAGCCGAAATAATCAACAAATGAACAAAAAGATAGGCCAAATTTACTGCTTTATATTTGATAAAGAAAAAAAAAATTTACTGCTTTTTAGCCAACTCACACACGTGCACTCATGTATAAATTTTTGACTGTTACCCTGTAATCCGATAAACATGTCTAGGTATCCTGGACCTAGAAAAAGAACTAGGAGACTTAAGCCGAAATTATTACACCTTGCACCCCTTAAAGAGGGGACAACTGGTGAAGCCAGCCCAGCCCTGCATTAGACAACGTTAAGAGCATATATATCTTTTAGGACACTTCATTGACCGATCGGTTTTTATACCTCAAAGTTAATGACAAATCCCTTGTGCAGAAAAATATATATATATGAAAAAAAAATGAAAAAATGCATTGGAAATTGCTTAAAAGTCTTGATGGTACTTCCTAGACCATTCGAATTATGGATCCCGAAAAGAGTATAGTCTCTTCACCTAAGATCTTTCCAATCTTGTGAAGTCGAAAGTCAGGTGGAATACGAAGGTCCTGTAGTCTAGAGAAAGAATCCATTATTTCAGGAAAAATCCCAGACTGTCAAAACAAAAGCAGATGCTTGTTCGATTATTTCTAGGAATAAACAATCAAAGTTAATTATAAAAGCACAGTGTACTTAACCAAAAATTCCTGGAACATTGCCTTCTGATACCTTCAATCATGTTTCTTAGAAACGTGGCCCGAATTTAGAAAGGAAGAGATATCATTGGACGGTAGATACGAGATACAAGTACAAATATCATGTCAGAGAGTATAAAGATCAGTACAAAGATCTAGCCCCAAAGCTCTATCAAATCTCCCTCAAACACTAAAACTCACCGGCCAAAGTGAAACCTAGTTACCCTACTAGGATTCCGCCTTATTCCACCAGTCCAAAAATCCCAAAAAGAGCAGTTGCCCTGCCTGAATCCAGACGTCAAGTCAACCAAAAGCAAGCAGTTGCTCTGCCCGATTTACGACGCCAGCAAGCAAACAACATTAGTAAAGCAATCAATTCTGCCGCCCGAATCCCGAGGCAAAAATCAACTAAAAGGAGCAGTCACTCTGCTCGAATCCCCGCAACAGCAAAGCAGCAGCAAAAAGACTCCCTCTCCCTGAATGACAGAGCGAGCGCACCCTAGAACCTGCCAGAAGTTAGTTGGTACGGGATAAAACCCCCATGCTTCAAGAGGTAGGCTATCTAAAGTTTACTTATAAAAAGTTCTATTTAGACTAGTTCGATGTAAGAAAAATAAGCAGTTATGCAGCCCAAAATTCTATAGAAAATAGCACTAAAAAGAGCCATTATTATGTCCAAATTTCTATAAATGTATTTGTAACTCCAGAAAGGAGGCTGGTGCAAGTTTGTAATAATTTCCTTCTATATGTACATATCTATATGTTAATACTTTATTTCAACTACTAAATAAATATAAAAGAGTTTATTTTAGCCAAAAAACTATTTTGAGACCGAAAGGGCGAGTTGGGTGCCTAACCCCTTCCCACCTCGTAACTTAGCCTCTAAACCCTTTTACAAATATGGTTATTTTTGGGTTTTCATTGTTTTCCTTAAAATAAAGATGTCAACTCTGTTGATCACATTTTTTAGTCCACAATTGAGGCCAAGTGTATTCCACATGCTTAAAAGGTTTTGAAACCACCCGCTCTCATCGGCGGGGGAATTGATCGAAAAACGGGGCACTCACAATGGCGACTCCGCTGGGGACGTTGTTTTTATCTTAAAGAAAATAAAAACGAAGGGCTAGACTCATTTTTCAAAAAAAGAAAAAACAAGTTTTTCTTTTATTTTTGGCTAAATATGCTTATTATATTTCTTTAACAGTTTAAATATTGTATTTTTATATATCTGTATATATATTTGTGCATATAACTATGAAAACTTGCAGCAGCTTCGTTTCGGGTACCGTTGCAAATAAAAAAAAAAGAGGAAGACCAAGAATAGAATTTCAGACAGTATAACAAAAAAAACAAAAGCAGGGGGTTTTTATCACTTTATTTTATTTTATTTTTCTTTATTTATTATTCCTCGCAAAATATGTAAATATTCTTTTATTCTGTCATTTTATTTTGGGGATTAGGACCAAAATGTAATTAATAGGATCAGATAGATTCCCCACTTTTCTTTCTATTTATTGATCTGAATGGCTGTCACGCTCGCTCGCGCTGTCCTTTCGAGGATTCAAACTAATTAGCCGAGAAAATCTACAAAGAACAGAAAGACAGGCCATTCACTGCTTTATATCTGGAAAAAAAAGACTTTACTACTTTTTAGATACATCAGCCACGTGCACGCACGTAGAAATATTCCGAACTGCTACCCTACATCATGGCCAGCCTACCCCTTGACATCAGCCAACATTAAAATGCAAGTAGATTTTTAGGACACTTCATGGACCGATCAGTTTTTATATCTTTGAATTGTTGACCAATCCCTGTTGAAAAAAAAGAAAAACAAAAAAATATATAAAAGATGTATGCACAGGGGCTGACCAATAATTTTTATGATATTCGACCTAGACCATTCGAATGGTGGATCCCAGAAAGAGTATAAGCCTTTGACCTGAGATCAGTCCGATCTTGGGGAGTCGAAAGGCAGGTGGATTACGAAGGTTCTATACTCTGGAGAAAGAATCCACTATTCCAGAAATAGTTCCGAGACTATAAAAAAAAAACGGGTGTGTGTCTGATCAATCTTAGGAAAAATGAATAATAATAAAAATAAACTAATAAAGGCACACTGTACTCGGAACCCAAAAGCCTGGAACCTTCCCTTCTGAAACCTTCAACCCCTTTTCCTTAGAAACCTGGCCCGAGTTTGGAAAGCAAGAGATAGCACCGGTCGATTGAAACAGGATACATGACAGGGGTCAGATAAGAAAGTATCAGAATCAGTTCAGAAAGTACATATTTGGGCAGAATGGCCACCGAGAATGAACAGTCTGTAGTGGGTACCGATACAGGGGCTCCAGGGTACGCTCCAACTCCGGCTATGCAGTAGTGGCTAGATCAAAATTCGGGTGCACATGTTGATTGCTTAGTGAGCCAGATGGCAAACCTCATGCAAGGTCCAAGGCCCAGTGTTGAAGGAATCACTTTCCCTGCAATCCCTCAAGAAGCATCTACTTCTCATGCTCCTCTAAACCCAAACCCTCAGCCAAATACTAACCTACCACCAATCACCAATGCCCCAAACCTAAATTTTCCACCAATCCCCTATTACCCAAATTTTAACCCTTTCTCACTAAACCCACCATATCCTTTCCTAAATACCAACCTCCCTCAGAATCCAAATGACCTTCCTTTTCCCATCACCAATCCACTTCAAAATAGCCCACATATGGACCCCAAAAGCTATACCCAGCCAGGGCAGGTTACGACCTATTTACCCTTCAACGATTCTGGTCGTCAAACAAAAACTGCCAATAACATATCTCCTCAGAATCCCTACCAAATACCTCACCAAGGAATAAACCCAGTTGCCCCCAATCCCTCCAATATATACCAAAACCCAACACCCACGAATAACCTACCTCCTCAGAATCCATACGAAATACCTCACCAAGGAATAAACCCAATTTGTAAGACCCCAATTCCTTAGGATGAACTTGGAATGGTTTTGGGTTGAATTTTGTATGGCATTGCACACGCTTGAGATCGGTTTTCAGTTTGGGTCGCGTATTCATGCATGCCAGATATAACCTATAGTTTAACAGCCATAATTTTGTGTAGACGACTCAAAATCGAGATCCGTTTGGTGTGTTAGAAGCTAGACTTCGTGATCTTTCTAACCATACCTTATTTGTAATTTTTGGGCTTATAGATCACCCTATGCTCATCTTTGAAGTTGACTGAAATTAGTGGATAGCATTTGGGCTTTGGTCACTTTTGGCCCATTAGGCTTTGAGCCCATTTACCTCCTTTACTTGATATTCAGCCATAATTCACCATTTGTGAGTTCGAAGTTTTGACTTCCAAACCCGATTTGTTATAGAATATTTATCCGTTTTTTATTTCGACTCCGCAGGGATGTTGTACGTGTTGGAGGCTTACTTTGTACCCGAAAACTATGGAGTAGTGTAACTCGACTCCTTTGAGGTTTGTATCTTGTATGTGTTTGAGAATATGACTCATGAAGCATATATTGGCTTTGTTTACTTGGTGATTTTATTGGTGTTGATTTCCCGACTTGTATTTAAATTGTATCCCATTAACAAGTGGAACTGCGAACTTGGAATCAACTTAGGCTACCAACTCGTACTTGACTTAGTGACTTGTGAACTAGGATTCCTAAATGGAATGAGAACCTACCAATGCCTTAAATGAAAACGTAGAACGAGATCCTACGACTCCTGAAATCCGTTTAACTAGAATACGAGGTTTGAGATTCTTGATTAAATTCATGTTCATGCTTGATTGTTAGTCGTAGTGTATAACATGCCTACTTGACTTGGATGAGATAGCTCTTATCGTGCTCGTCCTTACTTGATTTCTTAAATGAGTAAACATTTACTTGACTTGGATCAATTCACTCTGGTCGAACTTGAGCCTCTATATGTTCATGATTGATAAGTAAACATTTACTTGTCCCCTATTAAGTTTAGCTGGCGTACATGTCTTGTCTTGTACTGTCTTCCCTGGTTGACGATACATCACCGTTACGAATCAAGAGATTCGTGATAGTGATGGATTACCAAACCATATACGTGCAAACCCCTTCATTCTTGATCACTTTGGAGAAGAGTACCTTGTGTAACCATTAGGGCGCTTGGAATAATACTGTCCTTGGTCGATGTACCATCTCGTACATCCGACAGCACGTTCATGTTAACATTTTATATTGCAGGAGCTACGTTGCAGCACCAGTTCTATATCATATCCTCTTATATGTGGATTTCCTCCTGGTACTTATGTAAAATCAAAGTGCTACCATGAATATGTGAGCTAAGTTCTTATATGTATTTGTTCTTGATTGCTTGATATTCGTGATGAGTCTGTGAACTGCTTGATATGTATATATGTAGATATACATACTTCTACTTGATTTTCCCATGATTGTCTTCATATGTATATATGTAGATATGCATACCTTTACATGATAAATTCCATAAATGAATTATTAGGTATATAAACGAGTTTATACACCTACACCTGATGATCCTATGAGAGACTTGATATATGTATATATATAAATATGCATACTTCTACTTAATTATTCTATGAGAGACTTGGGATGTTCTATCTTAAGATATACGTCCATAATTATGATGATTCTTGTGACTTGCCTCTTGACTTGCTTGATTGTTTATGAACAGGGGGATTCACCCTAGTTCATCTTGGTAGTCTGGTTAAGGAACGATTTCTGAACAGTATAACTCGACTTACTGGATCTTCGTCGTCGTAACATGATTTCATTTCCACATATGACAATGTTTCATTTATGTTATATTAGTTTTGTAGTAGCGTACTGAGTCTTTTGACTCACTCCGTAATTTGCCTTCTAGTGTGCAGTTATTGATAGCCGCATTGAGGTTGAGTAGATCGTGACTGTAGCAGATCGCAGCTGATCGATAGATCGAGATTAGATCGTGTGGTTCGTGATTGTAGCAGCTTGACTTCTCCAAGTAGTTGCTTGTGGAGCTCTATTCCTTTAGCATCGTCCTTTGTTTATGTACCTTGTTTTTCCTATGAGACTGATATCTTGTAAAGTTATTTAGACTTTACGGTCAGGTATATACTTGGGTTTTGGTATTGTTTCTTCTTTGAGCCGACGTGTTGTGTTGTGTCGTTGTTCTTAGTCTTAGTTTTTATATTCAGTTGTCTCCCCGGCACGCAGTAGCTTTGGGGCTTTTCTTTATTCTAGTTGTTATCATTGTTGGTTAACACCCGGTATGCTTTAGCCGTGGGTGATTGTTATATCAGGTTGGTTCCTTGTTGAAATGCCGGCCTGGAGTGTCGATGGTTTGTTCAGCGTCTGCAATGTTGCGGCATGCGAGTTTTGTTTTTCCCCTTCGTGAGATTTATGTCACTCTTGGTCTCTTTGGCCTTGGTTTCGAGCTTCACAGCTCAGGACTTCTTTTCCTTATCGCTTCTGTTGATTTGAATTTTTTAAACCCATATTTTAGTACGGTCTTATATTTATGTTCGAGCTTGTTAGCTCGACTGTCCAACTCGCACTTCTGATTTATAAGTGTTTGTCCTCTTCTTTCCTTGTCCTAGCGTTGCGGCCTTGGGATTTCGTTCGGAATCCAGGTCGAGTAGTCACAGTTGGTATCAGAGCTTTTGTTAGCTATAAGTCAGGATAGGATCCATGGCCTAGATTGGGTTTGGTGTGTCGTCGAGTATTTACCGTCAAGTTTTCTGGTTAGTGCCTTGCCGGCATGTTCTTTTGGACAAATATAGAACTTTGATCACTAAGTTCAGTTGGTCTAGATTGTCGTGAATGCAAATTGTGTCTAGGAGTATTATATTCCTCCTATGTTGCTTTTTCCAGTTATACCATGTGTGTGATGTTGCCTTGTAGAGCTATCAATTCTTGTTCGTGTGGGTTATCAGACAAACTCAGGTTATCGATCCCAAGAGTGATCATCGCAGTGTTCACTAGTGCCTTCTATCGTTGTTTCACGTTTCATGATCGGAGTGGCTACGCCTCCCGTAGAACCTGACCATGAATCCCTGCGTTGTTTAGTGTTGCGGAATTGAGTACTCTTTCCTCGATGATTATTTTCCTGGTATTAAATGACTGCTCCGAGAGATGGAGTATTGTCCTGACTTAATGATGAGACTTGGTGAGTACCCGATAGGTGACCCCGTGACTTATGATTAGATTGGTTGTCAACCCGTACATGACTTGACCCACGATGAATTGAGGTCTACAAGCTAGTAACCATTTGCTACCTAGGGATTCATAAGCTATTGTGTTTCCTTGTTAGTTTAATATGTTAATGAGAGTATTAGTCTTGTGTAAAATGCTTTATCTATCATAAATAGATCGTTAAGAGTATGAATATTCCATACTTGGTATACCTGCATAGTAGATTTATATGCTATGTACATGATATTGAAGTCTTCGTCGGAGAACTAGAATGGTATAAAGTAGGAAGAAATTGTCTGAACCCGTTACCAAAATGAAATGGAACAAGTAAATGGTGTATTGTTTTACTTGTGCAAATATGTGCATTTTGTATAAGAATTTTTTTCTATGAATATAAATTGTGATTTATGCAATTCTTATGAGTGTAATCCTGAGATTGCTGAACTTGTATTGCTTGCTTGAACAAATAACTTGATATGTTAAATACTCTTATTATTAGCCGGAGTATTATGATTAAACCCGAAAACCTTAGAATGAAAATTTATGGGTTTAGGTGCAAATACTGCACATGAATATGATATTGTAACATGATAATTATCTGCTTCATCATTTGGTAGCAAGTTATAAAACCTTGACATCTACGCCTTGATCGGGACATGTTGAATTCGAGGACGAATTCTTTTAAGGATGAGAGGATGTAAGACCCCGATTCCTTAGGATTAACTTGGAATGGTTTTGGTTTGAATTTTGTGTAGCATTGCACACGCTTGAGATCGGTTTTCAGTTTGGGCCGCGTATTCACGCATGCCAGATACAACCTGTAGTTTAACAGCCATAGTTTTGTGTAGACGACTCAAAATCGAGATCTGTTTGGTGCGTTAGAAGCTAGACTTCGAGATCTTTCAAACCATACCTTATTTGTAATTTTTGGGCTTATAGATCACCCTATACTCGTCTTTGAAGTTGACTGAAATTATTGGATAGCATTTGGGCTTTGGTCACTTTTGGCCCATTAGGCTTTGAGCCCATTTACCTCCCTTACTTGATATTCAGCCAAAATTCACCATTTGTGAGTTTGAAGTTTTGACTTCCAAACCCGATTTGTTATAGAATATTTATCTGTTTTTTATTTTGACTCCGCAGGGGTGTTGTACGTGTTGGAGGCTTACTTTGTACCCGAAAATTATGGAGTAGTGTAATTGACTCCTTTGAGGTTTGTAATTTATTTAGGGGATGATTTTACCCTTATTTAAATCAAGATATAATAATAAGAAATTATTATTTGATGTCTAGGGGCAAATAAATAATTAGCGGTTGCAACCCCAAAGTGTTTTAGTATTTTAATTGACCCTACATGGTTAATTCGTATGACAGTTAAAATATTAATTGAGGGAATAATATATTAGTCCCTACGTGTTAGAAATATTTTTGTGGTATTGTATTTCACTTTACGGAGTTAATTTGGAGTTGATTAATAATTAAGTCAACTGGGTAGTACAGACCGATTTCGGTACGCGGCTGAGTTGTTTTGATCAAGGAACCCTCGAAATATTTTTGTTTGGTTTGAAATTTTTAAGGCTTGTACTTTAAATATTTACAGAGTGTTAGGAAAAGAAATCACATCATTTCGTCGAACGGTGTTCAAACTAGAGCCGTTTGAAAATCACTGTAACAGGCTGGTTACTGTAGCAACCGGGACAGCCACCTATTTTCTGATTTTGGGCATGAAAATCCTATTCTACTCTCAATTGAACACCTGCCCTTTGGCCTAGCAAGGGTTTAAGAGTCCTTCCACCCTTAATATAGGTGAAAGACTTCATCTTCTCACTCATTTTGGACTCCAACCCATGAGATACAGAGAGAGAGATATAGAGATCATGAGAGACAGCTCCCATGGAGATTCCGGTGATTCCCGGAGATCCGACCAGCCGATAGTCAAGTTTAGACCGCCATCGCGAAGCCCTCGACAAATAGAGTCTTTCCCTCCGACTTTCTCCCGTTTTATTTCGAGTTTATTGGCCGAAATAGGTAAGTGCCCAAACCCCCTACTTTCTCTTTCTAGATCCAATTGATGCTAGGGTGTTAGAGATGTGTTCCTCTTGGTTTAATATGTTAAAACATGTCTAGATGATATGTCTATCTAGGGTTTGGGGCTGTTGAACATGAGATGTTGAATTTGTTGGGTTTATTGTGTTTATTGAAGTAATTAGGAATTGAAATTGCTTGTTATTGGGTTTAGAAACCCAAAAGGAAATAAATCCCGAAATTATACATTGCCCTAGAATTTGGAAAATTGTATTTTGATTCAATAGAGTTAATTAAAATTTTAAAGTGTTGTTTTGAGCCCTAGGATAAATTCCTACGACTTTTTTTGGGTTCGTCGGGTCTCAATTGGGAGATTTCTAGATTTGGTTGGGTGAGATCGGAATTGGTGATTTTGCGTATTGATTGGGTTTAGGACTCCAATTGAAGTCCTTGGGTGATACTAGCATGAGAATATTGTTAGTTAATAAAATTAAGTTGTTTGAGAATTTAGGAAGCCAAGAAAAAGAAAACAGATTTTGAAATAGGTGCAGTCCCTGTTTTGGGTATTTTTCCGAAAAATACTGTAGCAATTCCGCCCTTGATAATTTTCGATTTCTGGATATGTTATACCTATATATGTTAGGTAACTCCCTGTAAACTTTCATTAATTTTCGAGTTAAGGAAGTATTTTTCATCAGTCGCGAATCATGGCTGCGACAGTGAGACGTCACAATGAAAACAAATTTTACCATGGGATTGAGGTGACCATATTCTAAATAATACAAGTCCAAATGGAGTACTTTAAAGTTCTAAATTATATTTTAAAGAGTCTAGTTTTTTAATATATAAAATTCATGAAATTTGGAGTTGTGAGGAATTAATGGTTGAATTTACAAGTTGATTGGACAGAATGTGTAATAGCAGGAAATCAGATTGTTATCATGAAATTGAAGTGACTATATTTTGATGAATATAAATCCGAATGAAGTGATTTAAAAGGCTAAGTTACAGTTTGAAGAGTCTAGTTTCGGACTATGTAAGATTCATGAAATTTAGATTTATGATGAGTTATTGGTCAATTTTACAAAATGGCTGAGCATAATGAGTTATGAATTAACATGAACTTTAATGAGTTGAGACTATAGAATGATTTATCATTCTAGAAATATTGTAGTGAATATAATATTATTGATTAAATACACTAGACTAACAAAGTAGTCTTGGTCAATATATGATGGGTTAATGGTTAAGTAAATAACTTAGCTTGGTTGTATACTAGAATATGAAATCCTATGATTGATTTAGATTATGACAAAACGCATAATTCCTACCTTTATTTAGATTTGTATCTTGTATGTGTTTGAGAATATGACTCATGAAACATATATTGCCTTTGATTACTTGGTGATTTTATTGGTGTTGATTTCCTGACTTGTATTTAAATTGTATCCCATTAACAAGTGGAACTGCGAACATGGAATCAACTTAGGCTACCAACTCGTACTTGACTTAGTGACTTGTGAACTAGGATTCCTAAATGGAACGAGAACCTAGCAATGCCTTAAATGAAAACGCAGAACGAGATCCTACGACTCCTGAAATCCGTTTAACTAGAATACGAGGTTTGAGATTCTTGATTAAATTCATGTTCATGCTTGATTGTTAGTCATAATGTATAACATGCCTACTTGACTTGGATGAGATCGCTCTTATCGTGCTCGTCCTTACTTGATTTCTTAAATGAGTAAACATTTACTTGACTTGGATCAGTGCGCTCTGATCGAACTTGAGCCTCTACATGATCATGATTGATAAGTAAACATTTACTTGTCCCCCATTAAGTCCAACTGGCATACTTGTCTTGTCTTGTCCTGTCTTGCCTGGTTGACGATACATCACCGTTACAAATCGAGAGATTCGTGATAGTGATGGATTGCCGAACCAGATACGCGATATGTATATATGTAGATATACATACTTCTACTTGATTTTCCCATGATTGTCTTCATATGTATATATGTAGATAGGCATACCTTTACATGATAAATTACATGAATGAATTATTAGGTATATAAACGAGTTTATACACTTACACCTGATGATCCTATGAGAGACTTGATATATGTATATATATAAATATGTATACTTCTACTTAATTATTCTATGAGAGAGTTGGGATGTTCTATATTAAGATATACGTCCATAATTATGATGATTCTTGTGACTTGCCTCCTGACTTGCTTGATTGTTTATGAACAGGGGATTCACCCTGGTTCATCTTGGTAGTCTGGTTAAGGAACAATTTCTGAACAGTACAACTCGACTTACTGGATCTTCGTCGTCGTAACATGATTTCATTTCCACATATGAAAATGTTTCATTTATGTTATATTGTTTTGTAGTAGCGTAATGAGTCTTTTGGCTCACTCCGTACTTTGCCTTCTAGTGTGCAGTTATTGATAGCCGCATTGAGGCCGAGTAGATCGTGACTGTAGCAGATCACAGGTGATCGATAGATCGAGATTAAATCGTGTGGTTCGTGATTGTAGCAGACGACTTCTCCTAGTAGTTGCTTGTGGAGCTCTATTCCTTTTAGCATTGTCATTTGTTTATGTACCTTGCTTTTCCTGTGAGACCGATATCTTGTAAAGTTATTTAGACTTTACGGTCGGGTATATACTTGGGTTTTGGTATTGTTTCTTCTTTGGGCCGACGTGTTGTGTCGTGCCGTTGTTCTTAGTCTTAGTTTTTATATTCAGTTGTCTCCCCGACACGCAGTAGCTTTGGGGCTTTTCTTTATTCTAGTTGTTATCATTGTTGGTTAACCCCGGTATGCTTTAGCCGTGGGTGATTGTTATATCAGGTTGGTTCCTTGTTGAAATGCCGGCCTGGAGTGCCGATGGTTTGTTCAGCTTCTGCAATGTTGTGGCACGCGAGTTTTGTTTTTCCCCTTCGTGAGATTTATGTCTCTCTTGGTCTTTTTGGCCTTGGTTTCGAGCTTCACAGCTTGGGACTTCTTTCCCTTATCGCTTCTATAGATTTGAATTTTGTAAACCCGTATTTTAGTATGGTCTTATATTTATGTTTGAGCTTGTTAGCTCGACTGTTCGACTCGCACTACTGATCTATAAGTGCTTGTCCTCTTCTTGCCTTGTCCTAGCGTCGCGGCCTTGGGATTCTGTTCCGGAATCCAAGTCAGGTCGTCACACAATTACCCCCAATCCCTCAAATATATACCAAAACCCAGCACCCCTTCCCATAAAATTAGAGGCAGATATGGAGAACCTAAAAAGTATGATGCTCAAAGTCATGAACAAATGAGACTTTTCTACACGGGCATTAACATTACAGCCTTTGGCTATACTACCCTCAAAATTTAAAATGCCTGGTATAGAAAACTTCGACGGGATTGGATGCCCTATCTCCCACCTAAAATCTTATTCTACTGACATGTAGTCAAGAGGGGCTAGTTTTGAAGCCATGGCCTCCAATTTCCATCTCACCTTAATAGGGGCAGCTAAGCAATGGCTAATGCTAGCAGACAATAGTACTATGGGCACTTGGGACCAAATAGCTGAGGAATTCCAGAAAAGGTATAAAGACAATACTAGTTTCGAAAAAAAAAAAAGGGAACTTGAGGCGTGCACCCAAAGGGAAAAGGAAACCTGTGCAGATTTTGCAGCCAGGTGGAAAAGAAAAATAGCTCGGACATTAGACAGCCTGATCCGACTGAATCAGTCACAATGTTCATTAGAAACCTCCAACTCATTTACCTGGAGCATATGCGATATCTCCCCTTATAGTAACTTCAATGAAATATTGGAAATAGGGATCCGTATCGACGAAGATATACGCACTGGACATTTAAAAGTCGGTACACCTCCTAATTCATTCCACTACTCAAAAAGGAAAGCAGCCGCATCAGGGTCAGCTGTCCATATGGTGGGAAATATGCCTACTATGCCACAAACCAATTTCCCTACCCAGAGTTACAACACCGTACCATGGTCCTATAGAGCAGATAGGTCCATCAATACAATTGGTGGAAATAATGGCCCAAACAGAAACTTCAGAGGACCAAAGTGGGGAAATAGGCATTATGATGAATTGCAAGCTCCTCAATCTTTGATATTGCAAGGATTGATTGTATAGGGAGTGCTAAAACCTATGGAAAAGTACAGGCCGCCGAATCCTCTGCCTAACTCATGGAACCATGCCCAGTATTAAGAATACCATCGCTACAGTGGTCATCTCACCGACAAGTGCTACATACTAAAAAATGCAATCGCAGACCTAATAGATGATAAGGTTATCGAAAAGCCTCACCCCAGGCCAAATGTAGCCAATAACCCTTTACCTAAAATCAACATGATTGAGGTGAATGAAGAAAACTATGTACTCAACTTTGAAAGGAATAAACAACCATTACAGTATATTGTCGTTCCTCTCTCTCCACCAGAAAAAGAGCTTAGCTGCAACATGCTCTCTTGGGATACTATCCTGGGCAGTCAAAATATCAGTAGCACTGAGAAAGCCACTTGGGTCGGTGGGGATGTAAGTCACCTTACCAGATCTGGTAGAGAATACCAACCAAACCAAGAAAGTGGTGACCACTCTAGCAAAAATAAAGAAATAAATACTGGGGCTAAAAGTATGGAAGATACCCTGTTAGCTCAGATGAAGAAAACTCAAGCAAATATATCCATCTGGGGCTTGCTATGTGCTTCCAAAACTCATCGAGACACGCTGGCCAAATATCTAAGTCAGGCAGTCATCCCTATTGAAACCTTTCTAAATGAGCTTACCCAAATGATTCGAAACATACACTTTGGAAATGTGATTATGTTCACCGATCTAGATATAGCAAGAGAAGGAACCAACCACATCGATGCTCTCCACGTCACTGTGGGGGTCATGGAAAATAGGGTTCCTCGAGTCCTAATAGACAACGGCTCGTATTTGAATGTATGCCCCACCAAGACATTAACCAAACTGGTGACAAAGATATCAGAACTGACTCCTTCATCGCAGACAGTAAGGGCATACGAACACACTAGTTGATGTGTCCTAGGGGTGGTAACTCTGATGATGACTATTGGGTCGCTAACCATGCCAGTTGAATTCCAAGTCCTAGACATACGTGCTACTTTCAGTCTATTGCTAGGATGTCCTTGGATCCATGGGGTGAATGGGGTAGCCTCCTCATTGCATCAGCGTGTCAAGTTCATCCATGATGACAACATAGTAATCATACTTGCCGATAAGATCGTGGAAAATAAAGAAAATGGGGATATCTCAATCCTTAAGATAGAGCATGATGACACGGGTATCTTCCTCAGTGGTTTCGAAGTTATCCCCCAAGCCAAAGTCAATGCCATTGAATATGGGCGAGAGATTGACATTACTGGAAAGAAAACCACAGTCTTCAGAGATATGGTCTCACTAAACGTGCTCCGAAAAATGAATTATATGCCTGGTCTAGGTCTCAGCAAAAATCAGCAAGATCTTATCAATCTGGTCCAAGATGAACTTAAGGAATGTATTCCTCCATTTAGTCTAGGATACAAACCTACGCTTGCTGAACTAGCCATAGTCATGAGACAGAAACGTGAGAAGTGTAAGGCAGAACGAGAAAAAACGTCCTTACATAGATCCTCCTCTACAACCCTGTAGAAAAACTCTAAATGGATACTTTGTAAGGAAGGGAGAAACAAATGCCTATCTCTTGTTCCTAGAACCCTAGATAGACAAAAATGGGAAGAAACGCCCTGGTCGGGAAATCTTCGAAGACGTCAGTCTCGTCATTAATGAAATGGAATACGTTACCCTGGAGCCCCACAGCACTGCATATAAAACTGTCACGGTCGAAAACACCTGGACCATAGATCAAGATGACTGTGTCCTGGCCTTTCTAGATGATGACTTTCTAGGAGAAAGTTTCTTGGGAATGATCGATGAAGGGACTAACTATAAAGTGCTGCCAGTAGAATTTGAGCCCATTGTTGATAACCCCCTGCAAAATTGGTATACTACGGCCGGCCCGCTCCTGAAAACCGCAGACTTGGTGGACCGTTTTGGATATACCATCCCCCCTATTTCCTTTAGCCTTACGGACTGGTCATCTACCAGCCTGATCCCCGAAATTGAGGACCTCAAATCCCAGGACCTCAATAATATAACCAACCCTATATAGTCTATTATTAATAATGAAAATCTTGATGTCTTCGCTTATTCCTTAGTTGCACCTACGTTAAAAGACGAATTAATTAACATAACTAATGAGTCGTTTAACGAAATGGACCTGAACGATAGAGGTTACTTACTTGAGCTCGCCAAGTCAGTCAAGCACCGAGAAAAGCACCGATCAGCAGCATCAGAAAAAAGACTTGCATGTTGTTAATCTGGGGCTGAACAGTGAGATCAAAGAGGTCAGAATCGGCAGTTATCTGCAAGGGTCAGGAAGGGCAGCGTTCATCAGTCTACTCAGAGAGTTTGTAGATGTCTTCGTATGACCTTACGAAGACATGCCTGGGTTGGATCCAACCATAGTAGAGCACAGAATCCCGACAATACCCTAATGCTAGGCCAGACAAGCAGAAGCTCCGCAGAATAAAAGCCAGAATGGTCACTGAAAGTGAAAGAAGAAATCATAAAACAGCTACACGTCAAGTTCATCCGGGTAGTTGAATACCCAATTTGGCTGTCAAACATAGTGACTGTTCCAAATCCCAATGGAAAGGTTCGGATCTGTGTAGACTTCCGCGACCTCAACAAGGCATCGTCCAAAGATGACTTCCCTCTACCCAACATTGATATTGTTGTAGACGCTGTGGCCTCTCACAAAATAAGATCCTTTGTAGACGGTATGCTGGGCTATAATCAAATCAAAATGGCAGCAGAAGACTAGGAAAAAAAGTCATTCATCACCCCCGGGGAACCTATTGCTATACTGTCATGCCATTTGGACTTAAAAATACAGGGGCTACATACCAAAGGGCCACCACTACCCTCTTCCACGATATGATACATAAAGAAGTTGAGGTGTTCGTAAACGATATGATTGTGCATTCAGAAGATACAAATGGTCCCCATGTCAAAGACCTTCAAAAATTCTCTGAAAGGTTAAGAAAACACCAAATGAAGCTCAACCCGACCAAATGCACATTCGGAGTTACCAAGGGCAAAGTCCTAGGATTCATGGTAACCGAACAGGGGATCGAAATAGAACCTGCCAAAGTAAAATCCATCATAGACATGCCACAGCCAAAAACCCTAATGGTAGTCAAGGGTTTCTTGAGCTGATTGCAGTACATCAGTCGTTTCATCAGACAACTAACATCCATGTATGAGCCACTGTTTAAACTCCTGAAAAAAGACACTGACCGAGTCTGGGATGAAAAATGGCAGCTAGCCTTCGAAAAAGTCAAAGAATACTTTACCAGCCCACCAGTGCTAGCTCCGCCTCATACTCATAAGCCTCTTCTCCTATACTTAACTGTCACAAACATAGTAGTAGGGCTATGCTCGCTCAAGAAAAAGAAGATTCTTACATTGAAAATGCCATTTACTGCATAAGTAGGAAGTTACAAGTTACAAGGAAGTGAGCTAAACTGTTTGGCCTTAGAAAAAAGTTGCACTGGTCTAGTCTGGGCCACACAAAGGATCAAAACCTATTTGCAAACCCGGTCCATTAAACTCATCTCCAGAATGGACCCCATGAAATACATCTTCGGAAAGCCATCACTCTCCAACCGATTGGCTAAATGGTCATTTCTGCTCAACGAATTTCACATCACCTACGTCACACTCAAATCTATCAAAGGCATTGTGATCGCAGACCATTTAGCTAATCTAGCTCTAGAATCAGAAGATGCATTTGAGCCAAGTTTCCCAGACGAGGGTGTCTTAGAAATCACTGATCATGACACCAAGTGGAAAATGTTCTTTCATGGGGCAGCCAACAAAAGAGGGTTCGGCATAGGAATCTTGTTAATTGATCCAGCAGACTCGGCATTCTCCTTTAGCCATATGATTAGAGTTTGAATGCTCAAATAACACTGTTGAATATGAGGCTTGCATTTCAGGTCTAGAAGAGGCTATCCGAAAAGGAGCTAAAGACTTGGAAGTCTTCGGTGACTCCGCTTTGATCATAAATCAGATTGAAGGGAAATAGAAAACCCAGGATCCCCGACTACAGCTATATCACTCTAGATTGACAGCCTTAGCAAAAGAATTTGATAATATCTCGTTTCATCATCTGCCACGAGATAGAAATCAATTCACCGATGCCTTAGCCACTTTAGCTTCGTTGGTCAAAGTTCCCACAAAGACTAACATCAAGCCATTTATAGTCGGGAAGAAAATAGTTCCTGCCTACTGCTTTGCAATTGATGCCACTCCTGAAAAAGATAGCGAACCCTGGTACTTAGACATTATGAATTTGCTTCAAAAAGGAGTCTATCCACCCAATTTAGACAAAAGAGGGAAAGTCTTCATACGAAGATGGGCATCGCAATTTGTGATCAGCGGAGGTGGTCTATATAAAAGTCACTACTAAGGGTTAAATCTGTTATGCATCAATCAGGCTAAAGCCGAGCGAGTCATGGACCAGTTGCATGGTGGTACTTGTGGGCCACACATGAATGGGCATATGCTATCAAAGAAAGTAATCCGACAGGGGTATTACTGGAGTACGCTACAAACGGACTATATTCGGTGGGTGCGTCATTGTGATAAATGTTAGCGCTTTGCAAATCTGCAGCACGTTCCCCTACATACACTGTACAACTCAACAACTCCTTGGCCCTTCTCAACATGGGGAATTGATGTCATAGGTCAAATTCACCCAAAAGGATCTAATGGCCACGAATACATCCTGGTAGCCGTTGACTATTTCACGAAATGGGTAGAAGATTCTTCCTACAAAGTACTGAATGCCAGGAAAGTTTCTGAGTTCATCAGAGCCAACATCATATACGGATACGGAGTACCTTTCGAAATAATTTCTGATAACAGCACACACTTCGAAGGGGAAGTGAATCGATTGGTCGACGAGTTCAATATCCAGAGACATAAGTCTTACCCGTACCGACCACAGGCAAATGGTGCCGTCGAAGCAACCAATAAAAAACAAGAAAATATCATCAGAAAAATGGCTGAAATAGGAAGAGACTGGCTAGAAAAGCTGCCAATAGCATTTTAGGGCTATCGTACTTTAGTCCGCCTACCTATTGGGGCTACCTTTTATTCTTTAGCCTATGGTATGGAGGTAGTACTGCCCATTGAAATAGAGGTCCCATTATTAAGAGTTATGATGGAATCAAACATAGCCGATATCGACTGGGTTAAATAGCGCTACGAGGAACTAACCCTGTTAGATGAACGTTGGCTACTAGCCTTAGAACACACTCGAGCATATCAAAGACAAATAGCTCGAGCATTCAACAAAAAAGTCAAAGGTGGTAGTATCGAAGTCGGGGATTTGGTACTTCGTGAAAAATCCCTTAGCTATATCAACACTAGGGGAAGATGGAAGTCTCCTTGCATGGGACCCTACATCGTCAGGCAGATTCAGTCAGGATGTGCGGTGCTCCTCACCAATCAGGATGCGGAAGATCTCGTTCAGCCCGTCAACATGGATAAGATCAAAAGATATTATGCCTAAGTCACAAAATGTCCGGCAACTGTATCTCTCTCCAGCTCGCTAGATTGAAAACCCGAAAGGGCAATCTAGGCAAAATTTAGAGTATAAAAAAAAGAATCCATACAAGGAGAATAAGGGCTCGCTAGATTGAAAACCCGAAAGGGCCGTCTAGGCAAAACTTAGAGCAAAACAAAAGAAAGAAAAACCAAGAGAAGGAGAGAGAAAGCAGTCTCCAGCATTTGATATATATAGTAGACAAAGTCTTCAGCATATTCAGGTCACCAACAAAAGAATCTTCCCTTAAGGGAAGAACTACTTCGACCTGAGCCTCGGAAATGAGGAACGTAAGTAGCCTTCGGGTCCGGTCGAACAAAGGTCAAACATGTATCAGATATGTGTGACCACAGGAAGAAAACTTGTTATGGCAAGAAAGGCAACTCGTCTCAGTCTTGACTGAGTAAAAGAAAAACCACGATAGGGCTCAAAATAAATCATCAAAATATAAAACTCCATTAGGTGCAATTAAAGAATAGGTGTCTAAGATATTTAGATTATCATATTTCTCTACAGGTACCTATATACTGCCTATATCCATATCCCCCATAGCCCCCAAAACCCTTCTTTTCTATGCAGCTCCGGAACAGTCCCTCAACGTCTGTGATGTCCTAGCCAAGACCAGATACTTCTGCGTGGTGCAGAGGATGCCCCAGCCTCGCCAGCGTGAGAACCCTCAGAGGTGTCCTTTTCTTCGTCATCAGCATCGCTATTATCCCGAATAGCAGGGCGGCTTGGACCAGAACCATCATCTCTTTGAGCATTGCTCCGTCTGCCAGCTTGACATGGGCCAGCTTCATCAGTCCACCGGGAATTACTCCGTCAACTCGCATTACTCAGTCTGGGAGGTGCATTAATGGGTCTCGCCTAATCAGGATCACGGGCCATCTCAATTCTAAGGTCGTACACTCACAGAAAGTCCTCCAGCGAAACTTGGGGAACCACCGGCCATGAACTCTCTAGATCCTCATCGATTTGCATCAGCCGAGCATCTATACCGCTGGTCATCCGCCTAGAAAAAAACATCCTCAGTACATGCTTGATCACACGGGGATGCTCCTCAGCAGCAAGCAGTACTCATGATAGATACTCGTGGGACAACATCATGTTCTCAGAAAAGGTGTTAGTTGAGGCCCGCAGGGGATAATCAATCTCCCACATGTCCCGGATAAGACCGCCCACATCTCTCTCCATCTGCAGAACTTCTATCAGAGGATGGTTCACGTCTGGGAGGATCTGTTCTCTACCGAACTAATGGAGAACTCGGTACGATAAATAGAAAGAGGTCTGTTGGAGACCGGGTAAGATAACCTGAGCATAAGCCCCAATGAACAGAAAAAAAGTGGCGGATCTGCCAGTGGCATATCACCCACACTATCTCCATGGAGCCGATGCACATAAAATATTATATCCAATCGCGCTCATTTGTCAGATCATTGCGATAATGGCCCCGGGGGCCATAGCGCACGTGAATGTATATCCCTCATACAAGCTCAGGGCTCATCACCCAGTTAAAATGCTCTTCCAGCCACATATGGATTAAAATGGGGCTGCCAGAAGGTAAATCCAGGTTGGCCTACCAGGCGATGTCTCCCCATCACACACAGAAATATGGTAGCTAGCCGACACCGAGAATATACAGATTCCTCCCTATACTCAGAATAGGCAGGGGGAAGAATAGTCAGATCAAAGTTAACTCCATTATAAAATTCTGGAGTCCAGCACGGGTCGAGCCGAATAGTTCCCTTATCACCATGAAGGAACATCTCAGTATAGATGGTACGACAATGGGTCCAAAAATCGGTATTCCCACCATAGCGCAGAATTCCTCGAAAGTAGGACACATCTCATTTAAAGAAAAATTAAAGAGATGACTTTGAGTCAACCAAAATCTAGATGCTGCCCTCAGCATATCCCAATTTATACGCAGCCCCCGCCATGAAAGAAGACATCGGAAGCCATGACATGATCGAATCATTCCCTTTCATCCTCCCATAATGAAAGGATCCAATAATCAGGGAAGTCTCATATATTTCGATCTCCAGGGCTGTATCACTAGGCTCGACCATTTTTGAAAAGGGAAAAAAATTATATCTAATCTGATAAAAAGAAAAATGGAACAAAAAGAGAGCTCAGATCTATATGCTATTTGAAGAGAGAAGAGAAGGTAGAGAAGTGGTGTGAGATTAAATGCTGCACCGAGTCCCCTTTTATACTAAAAATCAAAGAAACAACCAAAATGTCAAAACAATGCGTGAATAGGACCAAAATAGGAATTGCATAGAAGAACCCTGGGCGCTGCCCCTAGCCCTTCTTGGTGCCACGCCCAAGTCCTCAATGGGCGACGCCCACTAGTCCCCTCTGGTTGTCCCGAAACTGCCTGGTATCCTGGTTTTAACTCTGGTTCCTTCGATGTTTGCCTCTGTTCGCTCACGGAAAAGAAAGAAAAAGAGTGAGGCTATGCACTAGTTCTCACCAATTGAAAAATTAATCAATCATAGGAAGTGGCGGCTCCCTCTCTTTCCCCGCAGAGCACAGGTAACCCCGATAAAACCTAAAGATGTATCCCTTAAAGCCTCCATCCTTAAATATAGTGTGCCTTTGCTTTAGTTTGGTTTAGTTGCTTTTATTTTTAGCATCTCTAGAATAATTGAGTCTTACTATTTATCATGCATCGTAGAATAAAAATAGACTACATCGCATTTAAATATATATAGAGTCTAGTACAATCCATAATAAAAATGTAGGAAAAAAAAGCTAATGGGCTTGTGAAGATCTGCTCCTACTAGAGATGTTAATCGATCCAGCCCTAACGGTTTCGGTCCAACACTAATTCCGGTCCATAATAGGTTCGGTTTAGTCGGTTATCACTGTTGTCCTGTCAAAAACCTAACCATTTCTGTCTAGCCCTATCGGTTTCGGTTCAAACCTGCGGTTTCCAGCCAATTATTATACTTGTACGCTTTTTCCCAATTTCGAGGCTTGTACGCTTATTTCAGCGTATTATACGCGTCCCGTATATTATACTAATTATATTAAAGCTGTTAATCGGTCCAACGGTTTTCGGTATGACCCTAACGGTTTCGGTTCCTAAACGGTCCATCTAAAATTTCAACCCTAACGTTTCGGTCAAGTCGGTCAAAAACCTAACGGTTACGGTTTTCGACCCTATTAACATCTCTAGCTCCTACTCAAGCCTCCGCCGATAACTCGAGGACCGCTCCCACCAACTCTGTATTCCCGACCTCCTGCCCGAGCACGACTCGATCCGCCGGCCTCATCATCATCATCATCCCGGTGCCTACCCCCGACTCACTTCATCGTTCCCTCGGCAATTGAACTCATCCAGCAGCCGCTGGTATAGCTTGGTGATGCCAAAAAATCCCTTCCCCACCTTCCGATAGGATGAAGCATCAACCTGAAAAAAAAAGGTGTCAAAAGAAAAAGGAAGGAAATATCAGTCCAGGAGAATAAAAAATCATTATACAGCAAGTATGAAAGAAAAGCTGAAAAATATACCGCGCGGGCCCGCTCAGGAATCTAAAACCGCTCTCGGACCTCGGCATGGGCAAAGCTTCCTCCACAAGTCTTCCTTCACGATGATACTAGAAGGTGGAGAAATCTTCAGCAGGGATGAAATAATCCGGCTGAGCATCAGGAACCAGACGAGAAGGCCTTGGCCTATCAAAGACATCTGATGCATGCCTCGCGACTACGGGAGCAGGATGAAGCATTGTCCTCAGAAATTCTTCATAAGCCATGGTGGGATAATCCTCACAAGGAACGATGTATCGCGATAGGCACTGATATCGGTTTAGCAGAAAATTCGGTACAATCACCCAGGCTGGTGGTGCAGGTGGTGTCACTGGGGGCACGGGATAAAGAAAGTATTGGCGGTTGACCTGTTTTCCCATATAGAAAGAATCGACCATGATGGACACCATCAGAATCCGGTAGCGGCTCATCTCTAAAGAAACCAAATATGGTCTAGCCAGGTCCCTCCAGGGAAATAGATGCACGGTGCCCGAGCTTGAGCTCGTAGCCCTGTCCTGCACCATCGTTTTGGTCAAGCTATTCCATCCCGGTCCTCTTCTACCCTGTTGGCATTCACGAATTCAGCCAGGAAAGGTGGCTCGTGAATGCGTCTCTTTAGTGGGCCAGGAGAAAAAGTGAAAACTAAGTAGGCCCAGACCTGCCAAAAGAAAAATGCAGCAAAAAAAATCAGCCAAAAAAACAAGAAGAAGAAAAAAAGAAAAGAAAAAATCAAGTAAATACTGGCAAATATCAAAAGCAGGAAAGAAGAGAATACCTCCCAAGCCGAGCAAAACCGTTAAGGACTCGAGAGTCGTTGCGGCTGGCATGATCCATAGAAGCGTAAAGCTCAGCCAGGCATGCCTGTCCCCAGTCATAATCAGGAGCTAGGTATAAGTCCCAGAGGCATCCTAGGACAGAAACCCACAGGGTGGTGGATGAATTGGCAAATAAAGACATCCCCAGAAAAAGAACAAAAATGCCCTGGCGACACGTGTAACTGCCCTGTAATCATCATCGTCGACCTGCCCGGCATGTTGCTCTAGCCAACTCTTCACACTGCCGATCCGGATCTCGTCAGTACTCTTATAATCTGGTTCAAAGCCCAAAAGGTCTTCGACCACATCGTGCTGATGCCGCAGAGTATAATCTGGCTCCAGATGCTTACCAGTGCCAGTAGGGATGCCTGTGATCGTAGCAAAAGCATGGATGGTCGGGGTGGCCTCGCCCCAGCTGAAGTGGAATGTGTGGGTGGTGTCTAACTAGTAGTCCCACAAAACCTCAAATATCGGAAAATAGCTGCGAAAGGGACGAAAAGACCGCAAAAATGTCCCAAATCCGGTCTCCTCCACCAGAAGCTTTGCCTGCGAAGGCAATGAGTTATAGATGGTAGCCACTTTGTCGCAGCTGGCCCGTACTCGAGAAAGGGTTTTGCGTGCCTGATAAAAACAAAAAAAAAAAGAAAAAAGAAAGAAAAATCAGCCTCATCTCAGAAAAGAAAAAAAAAAAGAGGTGAACTCTAAACTCACTATGCATGCTATGCCCCATATAATTGCATTAATTACGCCATATCCATCCTTATTTTGCATAATAAAAAAATAAAAATAAATAAAGAATACTAAATGTTGCATTTTTGCACACATTTAAAGAAAAATATCCATGTAGCATTTTTGCATGCATTTTAGAGAGAAAATAATATGTTGCATTTGCATAAAAAATAAAAAAAGAGGAAGAATAAACAAAAAATGAGGATAAATAATATATGTGCATATGTTATTTTCCTTTAGCATCTATTATATGCATTTATCTCAAAAAAATGTGCATATCGCATTTTTAGAATGGTAAAATTTGTATTTTGCATATAAAAAAGAAATATTTCCGTTGCATTCTGCATATGGAAAAATCCTGGCAGCATGTACATATACCCGAAAAAATATATATCTTAAAAAAATGCCAATATCCAAATGGGTTGACGGAAAAAGAAGACTTACAGCCGGATTTCGAAGATTTGAGACGTGGGTGTGCCGATCTCGGAGTATGTTACTCCAATCGTCCCTTGAATACCAATATCTGATAACATTTTGGCATAGAGGAGGGAGCTCTTGGCGTTCATCGCCCGATTCCAGATGCATCGGTGCCTTTCCCTTACTAGATCTTGAAGAGGAAACCATCTGGCAAGCAAAACAATTAATTTGGCAAAAAGAAAATCGAGAAAAGGCGGAGAAATGAAGAAGAAAGAGCTGTCAGCAGTAATGGAGGAACTGAAGAACGAAGAAAAAGAAATGGGTGAAGCTGCTGCTTTTGCCTTCATTCCCATGAGTGGTGAAGATAAAGGAATGGAAGTTTCACTTCCCCCCCTCCAAAGTTCAGTTCAGCACTTAAAACCTCGAATTTACCCAAATCACGAAATGGCCCTGGAGTCCTAACGGAAAGTTAACAAGGTTAGCTTTCTTAACAATAGGTGACGGCCATCCATCAAAAATGAAAAGAAAGCTCATATCCCCAGCAGATTAGCCGCAAAAAGGCATAAAAAGAAGAAATTATGCCATTCTGATCCCCAGCAGAATGCCTTCAGCAAAACAAAAAAAGAAAAAGAGCAGCAAGGAAAAAAAAGAACAAAGCAAAAAAAGAAGAAAGGAAAGGGCAAAAACAAAGCAAAAAAAGAAAGAAAAAAAAAAAGAGCAAAAGAAGAAGCAAAAGAGAGAGAGAAAAGAAAAGGGTGGAAAAGGTAAAGTATTACTATTTTACCTGTTGCATGCATTTTATCTGTGGTAAGTTGGATCATCTTCTCTAGGGGTGTAGACCCCGGGACGTGGAATGATTGGTTGCATCTATCCCATCTGAGTTTGTGTTGGATCATCTCCTCGAGGGGTGTAAACCCCGGGACGTGGAATGATTGGTTGCATCTATCCCATCTGAGTTTGTGTTGGATCATCTCCTCGAGGGGTGTAGACCCCGGGGCGTGGATTGATTGGTTGCATCTATCCCATCCAGTTGTTGTTGGATCATTCTCCTCGAGGGGTGCATACCTCAGGACGTGGAAATGATAGGTTTCATCTATCCCACCAGTTTGAGTTGGATTATCTCCTCGAGGGGTGCATACCCTGGGACGTGGAATAATCAGGATCCCATCTATCCCACATAGTGACTATTGTTGTTTGTTTGCATGAGGTTGAACTGCGTTTGGTTTGATTCTTGAAAAAGATACATAGGCAGCCTACTTAGAAGGCACGACCATTAGAGCATGTCATTACATATCAGCTTAAAAACCACGATGACCAACTATAACCAACTAAAAATGTTTAGGGTATGTGAGATTTGACTGCATCCTAAACTATTGCATCTATAAATTGCTGCATATTGCATTCCTTCCCATTATAATTTCCACAAAATTTGGGAGTCTATTTCTTATCAACGATGTTCATTTACTTAGTAAGTTTCGGTTTACCCGTAAACTCCATCGTTGAGGGGTTCTGTAGACACTCCAATTTCGTACCCCTGATATGTAATATGGCATAAAATATCAAGACTTGTTAAAAGGACAAACAAATGTCAAGTTACAGAGTTGAAAATGCAAAAGGAAAAGCAGGATGCATAAATAGTGAAATACAAGGGGCCTAAGTGCCCAAAAAGAGGACAAGAATGGCCCTGGGCACTGCCCATAGCCACCTTGGGCGCAACACCCAGACCCATTATGGGCGGCGCCCAACAATCCCCCATCTCATGTAGTTGTTTGCCTAAATTCCAATCTTCTTAGCATGCAGTACAAGTTGGTAATGCACAAAGAGTAAAACTTAATCACGAAGGAAGCCTCACTCTCAGCCTATAAATTGAGGTGCCCTGGCTTCAGAATTCACAGACTCGACACACAGTGAAAAACACAGTACGCAGTGAATTCTCTTCCCGCAGTCTGAAAGAATTTCTTCCTCTAGCCCCAAAGCTCTGCCAAATCTCCCTCAAACACTAACCCTCACCAGCCAAAGTGAAACCTAGTTACCTTGCTAGGATTCCGCCCTATTCCATGCGTCCAAAAATCCCAAAAAGAGCAGTTGCCCTGCCCAAATCCAGACGTCAAATCAGCCAAAAAAACAAGCAGTTACTCTGCCCAATTTCCGATGGCAGCAAGCAAACAACAGTAGCAAAGCAAGCAGTTATGCCGCCCAGATCCCGAGGAAAAAAACAACTAAAAGGAGCAGTCACTCTCCCCGAATCCCCGCAACAACAAAGCAGCAGCAAAAAGACTCCCTCTCCCTGAAGGATAGAGCGAGCGCACCCTAGAAGCTGCCAGAAGTTAGATGGTACGGGATAAAACCCCCACGCTTCAAGAAGTAGGCTATTTAAAGTTTACTTATAAAAATTGCTATTTAGATTAGTCCAATGTATGAAAAATAAACAGTTATGCTGCCCGAAATTCTATAGAAAATAGCACTAAAAAGAGCCATTATTATGACCAAATTTCTATAAATGTATTTGTAACTCTAGAAAGGAGGCTGGTGCAAGTTTGTAATAATTTCCTTCTATATGTATAGATGTATATTTTAATGCTTTATTTCAACTGTTAAATAAATATAAAAAAACATATTTTAGCCAAAAAACTATTTTGAAACCGAAAGGGAGAGTTGGGTGCCTAACCCTTTCCCACCTTGTAACTTAGCCTCCGAACCTTTTTACAAATCTAGTTATTTTTTGTTTTACTTTGTTTTCCTTGAAATAAAGATGGTGACTCTGTTGATCACATTTTGAGTCCACAATTGAGGCCAAGTGCATTCCACACGCTTAAAAGGTTTTGAAACCACCCGCTTTCATCGGCGGGGGAATCGGTCGAAAAACGGGGCACTCACAGAAACTAAAACTCTCATTTATTAATTTTGTGTTTCCTTGGAGTTCTTAGTCTCCTTATTGTTTCAGGACTCTACCAGCTCGAGGATATGTCGAAGTGCTGGTCATGAAGAGAAGACACACCTCGAGACACTCTCCATAGATTTAGAGATATGCACGCTGAAAGAGAGAGAGAAGTTGAGAGCGTTACTTGAAGTATTTTGTGCAGCGTTGTATGTAGCTACATTAGCAGTTACATCTGCCGTTTTGTTGTTTGTTTTTTTTAAAGGAAGCAGAGTGGCACCTGCGTATATATTATTAAATGAAAAAAAAGTACAAACTAGAGGGGACAACTAGCCGAACCCAACAACAGGGGGACAAAGGAGCCGAACCTCAGGAAGAAATGGCAAACACCTACAAAAAACTATTTTCGAAAGGAAAATAAACCTATATCATTAAGTAACAAGGCCTTGTGAACGTGAGCAGGAAGAGCAGATCTATAATGATATGCATAGAACCCCAAATGAGTTGATCCAAAATTCGCAAGTCTATCAGCCACTCTGTTTTTTTCTTGAAATACATGAGATAAGCCAAAATTGTCGAGTAAAGAACGACACTCTCGAATCTCATAGACATAACGCAACAGAATTTGTTGCATGCCCGAGATGCCATTAACTACCACCAGAGAATCCGATTCAACTAGAACATGATTAAGACCCAAATCCCTACATAACTGATGTGTTATAAATTTACCTCGCAAGTGCACGGGTCTATTGCAGAATAGGTGTACGGTAGCAAGGGTCGAACCATTGAGAGAAAAGTAATTCAAAGGGATTTAATCAGACAATAATGAAAAGCAATTAAATTAAAGGGGTTTTTATTTGTGAATTAATTAAAACTACTAAATTAACTATTTAAACTAATTTAAGAGTAATAAAAATACTAATTGCAAAAATCATAGAATTATCGAAGATTGATGAATGGGAAGAATCTAGGAATTGGGATTCACTTGTATCGCCTTTTATGTGTATTTGTTCTATGTATCTATCCATTACGGGTTCGTTCACTAGTATAAAGGATTGGGACTTACCGAGTGAGATTTACAATCCTTAGTACTCCGCCTTAACTGTGTTTTCTTGGTCTGTCCACACTGCAATTAACAGTCCATTAAACACTCTAAGAACTAAAGTAATTAAGAGTTCAATCAGTCCTCCTAAAAACTTATGTGAACGTAGATCTAACCTTAGCCCTATCAGGAAATCAGAGAGATCTATTTATCATTTTAGGTTGACCAATGTATAACTCACACACGATCATGCAGCTTATTATACCCACGAGCCTACATATTCACTAACACAACCATTATGCGATAGTTTCAATGCAAATCAAAAATAGTCTAAATTGATAAACGAATAATTGATAGAATGAAAAATATAATTAACACATAAAATTTGATACTTGAGTCTCGTTGAGTTTGTGGGTTTCTAGAGGAGCGTATATAGTGTCACCCTCCAAAAATATATTTTTGTATTTTTGTATTGTTATTTCTATTATTTACTGCTTTTGTATTTATTTGTTTACTCATGGACGAGAAAAGTCTATGTTTGGGGTATTTGATAGATGTGTTTTTTACAGATCTATTGTGTATATATTCCTACTTAGATTGTGTTTTTCCATGAGTTTCTAAAGCTACTGATATGGGTTTTTAATATTTTATGAGTTTCAGGTTATATTTGAGAAGAATGATGAATTTCGGGTCATTAATCCTTAAAATGAAGATTCCAGGGACCTGGTTGCAAAATGCTGAAAGATCAAGGCTGGAGACTAAGAAAAAGGCTTGAGCGCTCGCTCAGCCTGAGGTCTGAGCCACCGCGCAAAATCTAGTAGCACGTCTCTGAAGGAAGGCCACTGAGCAACTGCTCAACATAAGGACCAAATGACTGCTTGGTCCCGTTTTTTGCTCTGGGCTATTTCGTCTTTTCTCAAATTTCCTAACCTAATATAAATAAAACTCTAGTAGTACAGCTTTAGGGATCCGTTTTGGGGGGACGAAATTAGGCCGTTCTTGAGCCACTCCCAAGACGAAAAACACTTTGTAATTCATTTTTATTGCCGATTATTGAAGACTAATGATGTATTCTTCATTTACAATGATTTATTCATTGCCTGTGATGAACTAACCGCATCTTTCTAGGGATTGGAGGTAACCCGACTCAACTACACAGATAAATACAAAAACAATTAAAACTAAACTAAACTAAACTAACAAAACAAAAATAAATAAAGAAAATCTTTTTGTGTTTATTCTTAAGTCTGAACAACGTGAAAATTAAAGGTGTCTCACAGAATGCTCTATACATATGTAAGGACCACTTCCATCACCAAATGGGTTCACTCTATCATGCAAATAGTACTATGATTATTCAATTGTGTGAACACCCACTCATGTAGTATATCCAAAATTAGACTGTTTAATCAAGCAAAGCACAACATTCATCCTCCCATATTTTTAAAATAAAAACGTACACACACTAAAAAGGAGAATATACCATCAATACACGTTCGTTCTACAAAAGGGAGAATATAAAGGAATAAAAAAATACTTATACATCCATCCCATGCACTTCCTATGTATGAATACACTGCTTTTATCTCCCAGTTACTTACAATAGCTAAGATTATGCTAACACATTGAGCTTTACCAAGAAGTGTATAAGTGAAGCATGGATCAATTAACATGTATTAATCAAATCAAGGAAGATATAACATGATAAAGCGACACTAGATCAATAGGACTTCATTAAGCTTGTAATGTAAGCCAGGGCAAAAGGGCAGCGAAAAGAAAGAAATGAATTCAAAGCGAGAGAGTACAACTACTCAAAATCCTCATTGCTTCCATTGCATGGATACATGCATTAGGCTAGGACCTGAAAAGACAAAGACTTTGGGAAAATTTCCCCCAAACATGCATTTTACTATCTATTCAATTCATAACTTAGTGCCCAATAAACATTCTATTTCTTTTTGGCTATGCCATCTTTTACTCTAATTTGCACTCCTTTTTATTTTAATTTATTAAATATTTTCTCATCTTCTTCACTCCATTCTCTTCTTCTTCTTCTTTTTTTTTTTTTTTTTGATAAAAGAAAACAGAGAATACAACGAAGAAGATGAACCAATAGGAGGATGTTTTGCAATGACAATCAAATGCAACATCAATTCCCAACCCAAGTTCTACTCTCTCCAAGGTAGGCAAAAGTGTATAAGCTTTATAGGGTTAAGTTAATGTGGGTAAAAAAATGATGTCGAAAGGGGGTCGATGTGTGCTTTGCACACACCATTCTTAAATTAAGCTCAAAAGGGGACACTAGGGATATAAATATAGATAGGTCAGGAAGCTGAAAGGCTCAAACGATCCAAAGATGGCCTAATTCATGTCCTAGTGCCAATTCATCATGCAAAATTCCATAGAAAATGAAATACAATTATAATTATCGCATCCATATATGAAATGAAGAACAGCTCCTAATATGTTTGACATAAGCATTCGCTAGAAAAGATGTCGGGAAATTAAAGATTGACAAATAATCAAGATTCAAAACTGTGGTTGAGATATATTAGAAAGACAATTCCAAAAATTCTAACTTTCATAAAAATGATTCTAAGTTACAAATCAATGTAACACTCATGTAAACACGGTTACTCATCCTATTTAGGTGCACAAAACCAGTCTATCATAGAATGCAATGTATACTATATAATAGATAAAAATATCCAAGTCTTTTAATAATGGTGGGGTATGAGTACACAAAGGGGAATAATCATAGGAAATTTACACAACATAATAAATTCCAGAAGGATCGAGGAAGGAGTCATGCGGGTCATAGCATTAATCATCATCGACTTAAATTTCACCCAAAGACTCGAGAATAAAATTTAAAAAAAAATTTAATAAAAAAATGGAGGATGAGGCTAATTGGACTAAGGTCAGATAAGCAGACAGTTGTGAACTAAAACAGCCATCTACTCATCTGTTTGGAAGAAACTAAAATGGTCACGGCCTTTGTTTTGTATTTGCCCTCATCAACTCATTAAATATAAATAAGCAAAAGCAAGAAATTAGGTAAGAGAATAGATATAAGGGACACTAGTTGTCCCATGTACATAGCAGGATTTACATTACAAGTTCCTAATTCTCATTAGGCTGGGACCTGAAAGGACCCTAGGTCTAGAATTCCCCCCCCCCCCAAACATGAAATGCATTTTGTCCTCAAAATGTTGGACCGACTAATTAGGGAGTAAAATTAAAGAGTGAACAGACAACAAACAACAAACCCGCATAACCAAGGAAGATGTTATTAAAGCGTCGGCTCCAGATGAGCCAGGAGGACGCCATGCAGGGTCGGTGTTAGGTGGCATGTTGAGGTTGGAGGCAAGGTTTTGGAAGAATAGATTATTAAACCCATAAAAATAGTTTTGGTCAGTTGGACCCTGCTCTATACGCTGTTTGAACGTATCTGATCTCTGATTGACATGTTGCTGAAGCATGTCTAGCCTATGGTCGACACACTGATGGAGAGTGTCTAAGCCTAGTTGGACCTCCACTAACAAGGTGGAAATCTCCTCCAAAGGATCCTTCTCAGGATCCTCCTGAACGTCCTCGCCTTGATCGGCAGGGTGGCGGGTATTGGGTTGTCGTGTTCTATTTGTGACGCCCTCTTTGGCGACAGTAGGCATCGGCTTGATTCGCTCTAAATCAGGAGTCCACTGGACTTCTGTGATAGTACAGAGGCCGGTAATAAGACTAGGGAAATGATATCCCGTATTCATGGTGTTTTCAATGATGCCCCCAAGTTGACCATTTATGATCACAGTGATATCAACAGAACCTTGAGTCCGAATGGTGTAAATTAGCATCGCTCGATTCCACGTCCCATCAGATTGATGCGTCATGGGTATCACCCTTGCGCAAATAAATTTATATATCCTTTTGGCCTTGTGTAGACACCTTAATTTTGTACCCCTGGTATGTAACATGACATAAAATATCAAGACCTGTTAAAACATTAACAAATGTCAAGTTACAGGGTTGAAAATGCAAAAGGACAAAGAAGGATGCGCAAAACAGTGAAATGCAAGGGTTAAAGTGCAAAAACTGAAACCACTTTGCCTAAAGTGGCACCACCCATGCTTCAAATGGGGGTGGCGCCCAGACTTCATGTGGGTGGCGCCAGGAGTGAGCTACAGTACACTCACAAATGCTACAAAGCTACTACAGTTTGCCGTAATGTCCCACATTTTCCGCAATCTGTAGAATGAGCTGAAGCAGGAAGGAAGGAATTTTATTCCCCGATGAATCCTCATCCCAGGCTATAAATAGAGGCTTCAGGGTTGACCTTCAACACACCATTTCTTCCGCAAAGCTTTCCGCGTTCTCGTTACACTGAAAGATTAGAATAGTGAGTGATCCACCCAAAGCCTCAAAACCCTGCCAAAACTCCTCCAAACTTAAAATCCACCGATTAGAGTGAGCCTTATCCCCCAGCTAGGTTTCCACCCTACTTCCCCGGTCCAAAAATCGTGGAAAGAGCAGTTGCTCTGCCCGATTTAAAAGGTCAAAACCACCACATATAAGCCGTCATTCTGCCCGAGTGAGCGAGCCAAAACCACCACATATAAGTCGTCATTCTACCCGAGTGAGCGAGCCAAAAACACCAGAAATAAGCAGTCATTCTGCCCAAGTCACAACAACAACAACACAACAAAAAAAAAAGACTCCCTCTCCCTGAAGGACAGAGCGAGCACACTTTGCTCTAAAAGGTAATAGCCTTTAAGGGCGTTTTATTTATAAAGTTGTTATTTAAAATCCAGCCCAATGTAGCGAATATAAGCCATTGTGCTGCCCGAATTTAGTTAGAAAATATTATGTAAAAGAGCTGCTATAATGGCCAAATATTTTTAAATATATTTGTAATTATTGTAAGGAAATGGCTGCAAGTCCGTAAATAATGTAGCCATGGATGTGTTTGCTTTTATTTTCCTGTCTTTAAATGCTTTGTTTATTTGCTAAATAAATATAACAATAAGCATACTTTAGCCAAAAACCGCTTTTGAGACCGAAAGGGCGAGTTGGGTGCCTAGCACCTTCCCAACTTATAACTTAGCCTCCGAACCCGTTTTACAATATCTGGTTTTTCTTTTTTTTGGTTTTGCTTTATTTTTACCTTAGAATAAAGATGGCGACTCTAAATCATTTTGGATCCAGTGGGGCCTCGCAACACTCCTTTCTTGCACTTTCTCGTTTTCCCCTAAAAAAGGGAGAATGAGAATGAAAGGGTGATGTTTTCCCATATCCTGGTATCCCCTAAACAAGGGATAACTTGATGCGGGAAACCCAAAGCTCCCATAGTGATCCGAAATAGGCCATAAGGCTGTTTTTATAAAATCCATAGTGGGGGCGTCGCAACATCTTTTTTGCACTTTTCCGTTTTCCCCTAAAAAAGGGAAAATGGGAATGAAAGGGTCATGCATTCCCATATCCTGGTATCCCCTAAACAAGGGATAACTTGATGCAGGAAACCCAAAAGTTCTCATATTGGATCAAAAACTCCACTAAAGGCAACCGAGACGCATTCCAACGCGCTATTTTAGACAGCACTCCTCTCGCACTTTTAATTTCGTTTTCCCCTAAACAAGGGAGGATGGAATGAGAGCAGTGGTGTCCCGCATCCGCACGTACGGACACTCCTATCCAAGGGCGCGCTGGGCGCGCGCGCACGACCTGGGAACCCACAGTGGCGACTCTGCTAGGGAGATCGTTTTATTTTAAATAAAATGGAGGGCTAGACTCATAAAAAAAACTTTTTTTTGTTTTTATTTGTTTCTGACTAAAGTATGCTTGTTATATTAATTTATGCATTTGAATATTGCGTTCCTATACATCCGTGTCTATATTTGTGGATATGATCCTCCATCTTGCAGCAGTTTCGTTCCGATAACTGTTACAGGTATATTTAAAAATATTCTTTTTTAAAAAAAAAGCAAAAAAAAATTCGAAAAAAAAGTTTTCAAAAAAAAAGGGGGGAATATATATATATATATATATATATATATATATATATATATATATATATATATGTTTGCAATAAAATTCCGGGCAGCACAATAAAAGGGTCGGGGCTTTATTTTTAATATTGCTTTATTTTCGGCTCTGTATTATTATTTATTTCTGTCTATTATTCCTTTTTGTTATTCCGCTCAATTTTTACATATTTGCATTCATTCCATCATTTTATTTTGGGGACATAGGACAATATTTATAATTAATAGGAATAGATAGATTCCCCGCTTTTCTTTCTATTTCTTAATGTGATGTGCTTGCTTGCTTGCGCTCAAACTAAAAAGCCGAGAAAATCCACGCGTAACAGCAAGACAGGCCGTATCTATTTTATTTTCTGTTTATATATATCTGAAAATAAATAAAGACGTTACTGCTTTCTAGATACCGCACACACGTGCACGCATATAGGAATATTCCGAACTGTTACCCTACACCATGGCCAGTCTACCCCCTGCATAAGCCAACGTTAGAATGAATATAGATTCTCAGGACACTTCAAAGACCGACCGGTTTTTGCATCTTTGAATCGTGGGTCAACCCCTGTCAAAAAAAATAAATGTTGAAAAAAAAGAAGTCAAAAATAAATAAATAAATAAATATATATATATATATATATATATATATATATATATATATATATATATATATATAATAACTGCACAAGAAAAAAAAATTATTATCAAAAAAATGAATGGAAAAAAAATAATTGCCCAGTAAAATAAATAATAATAATAATAAATACGTAGGGGCTGATTTATTATTCCTTGATGCTCGACCTAGACCATTTCGAATGGTGGATCCTGGAAAGAGTATAGGCCCTTCGCCTGGGATCAGTCCGATCTTGGGGAGTCGAAAGGCAGGTAGAATACGTTGGTCCTATACTCTGGAGAAAGAATCAACTGTTCCAAGAAAAGTCCTGAGACCGTCAAAATAAAGCAGGTGTTTATCCGGTCAATTGTAGGCAAAATAAATCAATAATAAAATATACTAATAAAGGCATGCTGTACTCCAAGCCCAGAAAGCCTTTAGCCAGCCTTCTGATACCTCCAAACCCATTTTCCTCAAAACCTGGCCCGAATTTGGAAAGGAAGAGATAGTACTGGCCGGTTGATACGGGAAATAAGTGCAGAAATCAGAACATAAGGTATCAGTATCAGATCAGACAAGGGCAGAATCAGTACATAGGGTACAGATCCGAGCAGTATGGCAGCGGAAAGTGAGCAGTCCGCTATGGGTAGAGATACAGGGGCTCCGGGGTACGCTCTGACTCCGGCAATGCAGGAATGGTTAGACCAAAAGTTGGGTGCAGTGACTGATTGTATGATGAGCCAAATGGCTAGTCTGGTGCAAAGTTTAAAATCCAGTGGTGAGGTAAACTCTTCCCCTGCAGTCTCCCAGGAAGCATCAACATCTCATGTGCCTCCAAACCCAACTCCCCAGCCAAACACTAACCCACCAAATATTGCCACTACCCCGAATCCAAATCCCCCACCGAGTCCCTACTACCCAAATATCAGCCCTTACCCGTCCTATCCTCCATATCCTCTCCCAAGCGCCAATATTCCCCAGAGCCCAAATGACCTCCCTTTTCCCATGATCAACCCACTCCAAAATAGCCCACATATGGATACAAAAAGTTATAACCCACCAGGCCAAGTTACCACATACTTCGTGATCGCTGAGGTTCGAGGTTGTGCCTCGCGCCCGCGCCCTTAAATAGGGTGCGCGACGTGCGGATGCGGACACCACCGCCTCGCTCCACCCTCCCTTGTTTAGGGGAAGACGAAATCAAAAGTGCGAGAGGAGTGTTGTCTATGTTAGCACGTTTGAATGTGCCTCGGTTGCCTTGAGTGGATTTTGTATCCAATATGGGAACTGATGGTTTCCCGCATCAAGTTATCCCTTGTTTAGGGGATACCAGGATATGGGAATGCATTACCCTTTCATTCCCATTTTCCCTTTTTTAGGGGAAAACGGAAAAGTGCAAAAAAGGATATTGCGACGCCCCCACTATGGATTTATTGAAAATAGCCTTATGGCCCATTCAGATTACTATGGGAGCTTTGGGTTTCCCGCATCAAGTTATCCCTTGTTTAGGGATACCAGATATGGGAATGCATCACCCTCCATTCCCATATCTCCCTTTTTAGGGAGAACGGAAAGTGCAAAGAGGGAATGTTGCGAGGCCCCACCGAATCTGAAAGTTTTAGAATCGCCATCTTTATTTTAAGGCAAATAAAGCAAAACCAAAGAAAAGAAAAATAAACCAGAGAAAAAAAAACGGGTTCGGAGGCTAAGTTACGAGTTGGGAAGGTGCTAGGCACCCAACTCGCCCTTTCGGTCTCGAAAATGGTTTTTGGCTGAAGTATGCTTATTGTCACATTTATTTAGCAAATAAATAAGGTATTAAAATGACAGGGAAATTTAAACAAATACATTCGTGGCTACATTATTTACGGACTCGACTGCTTCCTTCCAATAATTACGCATACATATTTAAGAATATTTGGCCATTATAACAGCTCTTTTACATAATATTTCCTATTCTAATCCGGGCAGCACAACGGCTTATATTGGCTACATTGCGCCGGATTTAAATAACAACTTTTAAAAATAAATAAAAGACAGAAAATATAAATAAACAGAAATAACGACGCTCTTAAAGGTTTTACCTTTTAGAGCGGCGGTGTGCTCGCTCTGTCCTTCAGGGAGAGGGAGTCTTTTGTTGTTGTTGTGTGGTTATTGTTTTGATTTGGGCAGAATGACTGCTTTATTTCTGAGGGTTTGGGCTTATCAACTCGGGCAGAGTGACAGCTTATTTGGGTAGGTTTTGGCCTTTTTGGTTGGGCGGAACCTAGACTTAATTTCTTGACTTTTCAGCTCGTTACTCGGGCAGAGTAACAGCTTACTTTGGGATTTTTGGACTGGGGAAGTGAGGTGGATACCTAACAACTAGGCTAGGGATCACTTATAACCTATGGGTTTTGATTTTGGCAGAGTTTGGACGGGGTTTGGAGACTCTAGGGGCTTCCACTCACCTATCTCGCACCTCTCGTACTATTTCTATCGAAAGATCGCAGAAGCAGAGCTTCGCTGCGATTTTTTTATCGCGGAACTGAGAAGCGAAATGGGGAGCCGGGGCTTCCTATTTATAGTCGAAGGCAGGGACACGCTGGGAATTCTGAGCTTTGTTCTCCATGCATCAACAGCTTGTACCGCGTGCTTCAGGAGTTGTACAATTTCATTCTGAGACAAGCTACAGTAAGTAGCATGGTGCGGCCAAGGAGACCCTTGGTGCGGCACCAAGGGTCCTTGGTGAGGCACCATGCTACCTTCCAAGTTCTAATTTTTGCACTTTCCCCCCTGCAGTTCACTGTTTCGCGCATCCTGCTTTTCCTTTCGCATTTTTGACTCCTGTAACTTGACATTTGTTAAGTTTTAACAGTTCTTGATATTTTATGTCAGTCACATACCAGGGGTACGAAATTGGGGTGTCTACAGAGCCCCTCAACGATGGAGTCTACGGGTAACCTTAAGGCTTACTAAGTAGACGAACATCGTTGATAAACAATAGACTCTCCAATTTCGTTCATTTAAGAACGGGAGAATGCAATTGGTAGCAGTTATAATGCACAGTTAACATGCTATCCAAACTCTATAACCAAGACAATTTTAGTCGGTTATAAAAAATTATCGCAGTTTTAAGCAGATATGAATTTAATGTGCTCTGATGGTCGGACCTACTAATGTAGGCTGCCTACGTATTCCCTATTAAAGGAAATCAGACCAAACGTAGTTCAGGCCAAAACCTAAACTACAACCAAGTGAGGATGTCATGTTCTTCGGGTCAAGCCCGATCGAGAACACAACGGAAAAAGATTTTTGTGTTTTCGAAAAAGCCGTATTCTTCCGGTCCGAAACCGTTGTCAAATACGGTATGAAGATTTGAATGTTTTTCTGCCACCACATTTCAACCGGTCAATACATTGTCGTTGAAACGTGTTAAGAAGAATTTTCTAAGTTATGTCTGGCTGGTCGCTGCCTTGCTTCCAAACATAACCCGAAAACTTTCAAATATCCAGAAAACTGCACTCGACCGATAAAGATCCGTCGGCGAGCACGGCAAATTGATCATTCTTCAAGTATTTTCGAAAATTGTGAAGTGGAAAACATTCTTTTTCCTTCCTTTCTCTCCCTCTCTCTCTCTCTGTTTTTTTTTCAAATATTCATCTTTTTTTGTGTTTTTGAAATATTCCTCTTTTTTTTGTTTTTTTGAAATATACCTCTTTTTTTTTCTTCTGAAATATTCCTCTTTTTTTTTTAGAAAAACTTTCCTTAAAAGGAAATTATTTTAGAGTCAGGGTAAGAATACTGTACCTGACTTACCTTTTTGCGCCCAGGTGGCTACCGCGGATTTGGCTGATCTTGGCATTTTTGCCACTCTTGCTGGGGAATTTATTTTTTTTTTGTTTTTTTTTGTGATGGTCGGACCTACTGATGTAGGCTGCCTACGTATTCCCTATTAAAGGAAATCAGACCAAACGTAGTTCGGTCCTCTGCTGGGGATTTTATTCTTGTTCTTTTCTTTTCCTTTTTTTTTATGCTTTCCTATTTTTTTCTCTTTTCTCTTTTTTTTTTCTGCTTTTCTATTTTTTCCTCCTTTCTCTTTTTTTTTCTTTTTTTTTCTGCTTTTCGATTTTTTTCTCTTTTCTCTTTTTTTTTCTGCTTTTCTATTTTTTTTTCTCTTTTCTCTTCTTTTTTTTTTCTGCTTTTCTATTTTTTTCTCTTTTCTCTTCTTTTGATCTGCTGGGGATGTTATTTCCTTTGTCCTTTGATGAATGGTTGCCAATTTTGGTTGACAAGATTAACTTTGTTAACTTTCCGTTAGGCTCAGGGACCATTTTGGGAATTTTGAAATCTGAGGATCAAAGTGTCGCAGCTTCAAACTTTGGAGGGGAAAAGGGAAAATTCCCTTTTTTTCCCTTATAATTGACGGGAGTGTGAAGGGAGAAGCTACTGCTTCTTCTTTCCTTCTTTTCTTCTTTCTTCAGCTTGGCTCCATCGCCATTGTTGTTGTTGCTCACTTCTTCTTTTTTTTTTCTTTATTTTCGCTCATTTTCTCGATTTTCTTCCGCCAATTTCAATGTTTTACTTAGCAGATGGCATCTTCTTCGAGATCCAGGAAGGGGAAGGCACCGATGCGCCCAGAATCTAGCGAGAGGAGGAGAGAACCTCCTCACTTGGTTCGGAATAGGCTCAATTACCCGTATTCTACGAATGACTGGGGCAATATTTTACGAGATCGGGACACCCACGTGTCCAACCTTCCTCTGACCACTGTAAGATTTTTCTTTTTCTAGAAATTTTCCTGGCTATTCTTCAGATCTGCTAAATTTCTGCACTGTTTGGAACTTTTGGAGCAATCTTGACTTTATTAGTGATGCACATGCATGTCCTATTTATGCCTAAATGATGTAATTAAGTGATAATGTATGAAATTTCTATGATTTATTTTTGCGATGCATGATTTGAACTAGTGGTCACTATTTGACCTTACTATGCATGATTTATATTCTAAATGTAAATGAGGCTATATGATGCATGTTTTATACTAAAACACATTTTTGCATGCAATAGAATCGCGAAACGGAATATTCGGAGTATGAATTTAATTTTTCCGAAACGCTTTTCGGGCATATTTTCGGATAAAAACAGGACAAAACATATATTTTTCATGCCCTTAGATTTATTTTCTAAACATGCAACTGCTGCAGGGGTATAGTAAATGCCACAAAGATATTTATTTTGATGATCGGTGGTACTTTATCTTCTTTTTAGCGTACCCCTATGGCAGCTTATTGGACAAATGAAATGCACATAATGGATGCATGAATTATTCTACTTGACGCAGATGCAATGCAGAACACTTATAAGATGATGGATGAATTTTTTCACACTTTATTATATACATGGCAAATGCAGTCCTAATATGCATTTTTATGACATTTGAGATGCAAAATAAATTATTTATATGCAAAAAATATATTACATATAAAAATTGTTGTTTTTCCTTTTTTTTTTTTAAAGAATACAGTATGTACGTATATCATGTAGATTCCTACGTTTGTTTGTTTTTTATGTATTATATATATATATATATATATATATATATATATATATATATATATATATATATATATATATATTTTTGTAAAAGAATGATGTTTATTATTTTTTTATGTAAATTTATGTATGAGAATGGTATGTAACAGTTTAAAGAATTATTTATTTTCTCTTTGTTATGAACAAGATTTTTTTTTAAAAGAATTTTTGTTAAAAATTATGAAGTACAAAACATGCAATATGTTCATTGTTTATTTAAAAGACTGTACAAAGAAGGAAATAAGGGTAGAGAACTTACCTCGTTTTTTTTTTCTTTTCAGGTTCGCAGGAAGTTTGAAAGAGTGCGGGTATCATATATCGATGTGGCTGAGATTTTTGATATGTTACCCGAAGCTGCAAAGTCGTTGGTAGAGGGTTCGGGTTTTAGCACCTTCCTGCATTCTTTTACCCACTTTACCAACTTTCTTCCCGTCTTTGATGTGCTTCGGGACTTCTGGTGGGATGCCACTCACACTTTTCATTTTAGTTGGGGGGGCGACCATGACCCCTTGCGATTTCGCTGCGATTACGGGAATCCCTACCAGCATAGGGGAGACCCTGGCTCTTGATTTTACTCTCCGACATCGTAGGGAGGAGATTGTGGATCTTCTGGGCTTCGAGCCTTGTTTCAAATCATCGGATGAGATATATATCAGCAGCGTTCGGAAATGGCTTATTAATAACGTCGGGCTGGTGCCGGCTGATGACGAAGCTGCTATTACTCGAGTGGCAAGAGCGTTTCTTTTCTTCTTTCTTGGCACATCGCTCTTTGCCAACTCCTCTGTCACCCTGAGAGCCTCCGTCCTGGCTTGTCTTGCAGATTTTGATCGGATCCCTTCGTATGATTGGGGGCAATTTGGTTTGGTGAACTTTATGCTTCCATGGATAGGGCCGGTAGGAATGATTTACCGACCCTGAATGGATTTGCCCCGGCGTGGGAGGTACATGCCTTTTCCTGTTTTTTCATCATTTTTTTACATCATATTTTATTTTTTATTTTTTTTAACATTTTTTCTTTTTCTCTTTTTTTTTTTTTTTTGCAGTGCAGGCCTTTTCATTTTTGATTTTAGGGTCGCCTCATTCGGCGAGTTTACCGACCTCAGTATCTATCCCAATATGTTGATAGCAACGGGGTCGATCGGCCAGATGACGCGGTGGTTGTAATACTAGGGAAAAAGTCTTTGGAGCGGATTGTTGGCTCGAGTCGGGTTCGGTGCACTTTCTTCCACAGGGGGCTGGAGGGACATTATTCTACTACTCGGCGTTGCCGCCGGATATTGATGGTTTCCATCATGGTGGATTCTTTGTATATGGGCGAGCGGGTGAATCGTCAGCACCAGTCTTTTCTAGTGGCTCCAGTGGTGCCTCCTCAGCCTCCTTCTTGGGTGATAGAGCCCGATCGACTGCCCGACCGGTCTCAGTACTTGGGGAAATACCTCGTTCCCGCAACAGATTATCCAGTGATGTCCTACGAGGATTTCCTGAGATTAGAGCTGCATCCCCCTCCTCCTGCTCCTGTTGTGCCCAGGCGGTATTCTGATGCTTCTGCCAGGCCAGGGTCATCTACTTCATTTCTCGACGGGAACCTGATGTTTACGGAGCCTGATGATATTTTCTCTACTTTTCAGTATGAGTGGGGCGGTGGATTAGTAGAGCAGGTTCTCCCTGACGTCGAGATCCGGGCGTCGCGTCGGGCGAGCTCGTTCGGTAGACACATCCACCTTTATTGTCTCTTTTCTCTTTCTTTTTTTTGCACACATTTTTTTTATGCATACTCTTTTTTTTTCGAGACTAATATTTTGTTTTTTTTTAGGTGAACGTGTCTACTTATAAGAAACTGCTACGGGGCTTCTTTAGCATCAGCAAGCTATATCAGAAATTGGCTGATGAATTCTCTTGCAAGGGGAGCAGCTCAGTGCGGCGGCCCAGACGTCGAGATGACGACGATGATGATGATGACGACGATGATGATGATGATGGGTCAAGCCGCGGCCGGGGCAGAGGTCGAGGATTCGCAACGGGTCCCAGGGTCAGGGGTGGTGGTTTTCCCAGAAGCCAGTCGTCCCGAGCACATTAGCTTTGGACTCCTGCGAACATTAGTATTTCTTTCTTTCTTTTTTTTTTTTTTTGTGTATATATATTTTTTATTTTTGTAAAAGAAACCTGTATAAACATTATGATATAATGCAATATAATGTATATGATGCAATATGTTACACATCCAAAAATAAATTCACACAAAAAAATAAAACTATACCGGACATCTAAAATGTAATGGCACGCCGTACTTTAAAGGAAGGGATTTTTAAGAATACACCTTTGGGTAAGAGCGGGCTTTTCGGGTGATATCAGAACGGGAAAATGGCCGAATCCCTTATTCTTTCGGTGCCTTGCGTCTGTTGAGTCCGTGGTTGTAGCCTTCTTTAATAGGTTTTCTTTTTCTTTCACGATCAGACGCAGGCACAGCAGGATGTCGGATCACCAAACCAGGATACCGGGCATAATTTTCACAACATAGTGAACATTTCTGGTGCCGCCATTGGGGGTCATGGTGCGGCACCAAGAGACATCTTGGTGGCACCATGCTTTTCCTATCCAGCCACTATTTTCTTCACTATTTGGACACTATGTACTGAATTGTCCGTCTTCTTGATTTGCAGTATAAATTCTGGCGGAAACGAGCTCGGTTCTTCACCAATTCAGTTCATTCTCTCCTTCTAAATTCAACAGCTTCTGTCTTGCTTGCCATAGCCTTATTCAGCCACAATAAAATTTCTCGCATTTCTTATAAATGGACGCCCGCATTCCTACGGCTCTGGAGATTGAGGCTTATGAAAACGCCCTGGATTTCTGGATTCTTTCTTTGCGATTTGACGAAAGGGATTGGTTCGAACATCTTTTCGGGTTTAGGTGCCTTCTTTCCTGGTGAAATGTCATAATTAATTGGGACATGTTATGTGACAGCCCGACCCGGACTCCAATGCGGAATCCCAAGGTCGTACCGTCAAGACAAGCTAAAAGACGGACAAGCACATGCTAAGCATAATGGTACGAGTCCAAAAGATGAGCCATCAAGCTCGAATAGGAATGTAAAGCCATAACGGCGATACGGAACAACTAAAAACTAAAATCTGCGGAAGCAAATCATAAGTGGAACCCAAGCTCATAATCCTAAACAAAGGAACGCAAGGCTGAGAGACGACTATCTCTCGACAAATCTACGACGCGCGTGACGCAACATTGCGCAGACGGACCATCGGCAAACCTAAGGCCGGTCAACAGAATACCAACCTGATAAACAACCACTCAACGGCTACAACATGCCGGAGGGACAAATCAACTAAACGAATAAGATATTAAATACTAACAACTAAACCAATGTCTCTTGACTAAAGTTGTCGGAGACAATACCAACAATACTAGAATGAGTGAGCTAAAGCATGCTCGGACTAATAAAAGGGAACAACTCATAAGAGATACAACAGCTCGACCAAACAAGTCGGCTACCAAAATAATACGATAACAAAAATACTAACATAATCTACCCAAGTAAAGTCTACATAACTTTACATTCGTGTCTCACAAATACATAATAACAATAATAATAATAAATCCAAGCTTAAAGCCCGGAAGACCACCTTCTAGAAATCACTATCCGAAGCCGCCGCGCGTAAAAACGGGATCACTGCACACACTAAGGAAAACAAACACACGAAATGAGTCATAATGACCCAGTAAGTTACTAAATGCAATTGTATGGCATAGCATGGCGTGGCATGGCATAATGCACAAACATGTATAAAATCATGGCATCTTAATCGTATACCAACAATAAACTTGTATAAAGTCATCATGTAACATAAACTTCATAAACCACCTAGCACGTTATCTTTCATATAAGTGCTTATACATAAGCACGTAAAACCAAGATCTGGGCCTAGCCCTTCAATATTCAAACCACGGGTCCAACCCTCAAATGATCATAATCTGGGATTCAATCCTCAAATGATCACAACTCATCAGTTTTCTTAATGAGTACCTCGTTACCTTCATCCAACCCTGGGATGAGAAATGGGAGCTCGATATCAGGCTAGGGGGCGCTAATACGAGACCACATCCCACTATTGGTCATATAGTGAGGAGAAAGGGTACCAATGCGGCGATTCATAGCGAATGTTTCCAAAGGCTATGAATCGTCCCATTGCCGACAAAACGACCAAGACGCCAGCTGGACTCAAATCAAGATGCTCAAGTAGATATTTACTTGCATAAACCAATAAGGACCAAGTCCATCATAAAAGAACTTATCAACTCAAGTAGGTCATAATGCTCTACAAAACCCAATAAACAATGCACATAATTGTACACACTTAACATGTTCAACTAACTTGTAAGTTTAGTTCAAAAACCACATATTGAGGTATTCATAATCCTCAGGTCATCACCAATTCAAGAATAGCTTATAAGCTCAATAAATCACAAAGTGAGGTCTACTATAGTCCCCTACTCAAGATTAAATCAAAGACTATTATTTTAGTCTAAGAACAATCACAAACAAGGCTTAGCATTTAAGCTTATACATAAAGGCATACCGGACTCAACCATAGTCCTAACCGTCGAACATAATCGACATCCTCAAAACCATTCTCATGAATGACAAGACTACACCGTAGTCCAAGACCCGCCAGTTTTCCATGTACGTTCATCTGAATTTCCTAAAAGAAATCTCATTCAATAATCATTTCTTAAGGATACACGAGATCATTGATTGGTCTCTAATGCTCCGTGCTCTACGAGCACGCTCTAAATAAATCCCCAATAAGCCTCTACATCAAGGGTGTCACAAATGGGACATAATTCGAGATGCTCGGGTACTCACAATCAAAACCAACCAAACCCGAACATCGTAGGATTTCAACATAAGGCTCACTAACATCTTATTGAACCTAAAATGACTCCATTGAGTCTTAATATCGCGTTTCATTAAATGCACATTTCATAAATCCCAAAACTAACACATCATTCAAGTTTATAATAATTCTCCCAAAAATAATCCGGGCTTGTTTCCCAAGCCTAAAAATCCAAGAATTCAACCTAATCATAATCAATCAAAACCCAAATGTCGTAGGACTTCAACCCGAGTTCATTAACACATTATTGAACTTATTAAGACTCCGTTGAGTCTAAATGCTAAGTTTCATCATTTACGCACTTCATCAATTTCAACATTTATGCCCACTTTATTTAACAACAATTTCCCAATAATTCGAGCTTGATTCTCAAGCCCTAAAATTCACAACAAACCTAACATAAATCATCCTACACATGGCATTGACAAGTTCATACCCCCAAAAATACACAAAATAGGCATGTTTCCCCAATGAACCCAAATAACATATGGACATGATTTCTAGCATGCTCATAAGCCTAGAAACACAAGATGAAGAGTAATCATATACTTCAACAATCATAGAAGCCACTCTACAAATGCTCCTACAAGTATATACTTCCAAAATCCCCAAAATAACACATACAAAGCATATCAAGTGTTCATTGCCCACAAATAGCATATAGGTTGTTTTCCTTAGGGCCAATGAACCAAAATCAAAAGGAAGTAACTTACCTAGCTTGAGTGAAAACTCAAGAGAACGCAAATCCGATCGGTGAACTTGTTCTACACGTCGAGGGCTTCAAGATTCCGAAGTTTGAAGGCAATCAGTTGGTTGGATCGTCTTGGATCGAAGAGAGAAGGAGGCTAGGGCTTGAATCTCCCTTGGACTCTCTCTCTCTATAATACGTATGGATGAGGAGAAGAAATGAAGAGATTTCAGCAAATTGCAAAGGGGGTTTGGGTATTTATACCCCCAAATTGAGGAGGGCACATTAGACATTTCCCTAGTACAATTAGTAGGGATTAGGGGTAATCAAACACTAATCTAACCTTAATTAACTTCCAACTAATGTTAGGACATGATTTGGGTTAAGTATGGGTGGTTAGGAAGGGTTTAGAGGGGTTTAATGAGGGTAGGATAGGTATAATTCGTCCAAACACAAAACAGGGGAAAAAAATCCCGTAAATGTAATCTGATGTTGAGGCGGGCGCCTCAACATATCAGCGGGCGCACAGGCTCTGTCCAGCCTAAATTCATTTTGCAATGCTCTCGGTACTTGAGGCGGGCGCCTGTATGTGGCGGGCGCTCGGCACGGACCTTCAAAACTTGGTCTAAACATGTCCTAAATGGTCCCAAACTTATGGGCAACCATTCTAAGGTCTAACCCAACTCAAAACAAGCCGGAAACACACCCGAACAACTCCCGAAACAACTCGGAGCGAAACCGAGAAGGGGTGCAACAACGTCTGCGGAGCAGAATGAACTCGCAATCGAACGAGCAATGAAAGGAGACTTTTAAGGCAAGTCTAAGGGCTAATGAAGAAGCTTAAATACTTCTAGGAAGTTGAACAACAACTAGGGAAATAAGAATCCCAAAGGAGAGACGATTACGCGACTCGATTCCCGAACTACGCGATAGAGACGAACGCTATCTCCAAAGCTTCCAAAATCATCGATAGACTTAAGGAACACCTCCAACTTGAAGTCTAATGCATCTAAACATGTTAATAAACCATCTTATAGAGGTCTAGGACCCAAACCGAGGTCACGATCACAAAACGCAAGCAAACCCTCAATCGCGTCGCATTCCGACTATCGTCGAGTCACGACTTGTGACTTTAGCAAGTCAACAACTATATGGAGTCTCTTAATAATGTTTTGGTCTCAATGCGGTCTCTCATACACATCTAGACCCTCTTGCAAACCAATCATACAGTCAACAAAGGAAGAAGTGCAAGTGTAGCACGCAAACCGAGCTAACGAAGGAGCGGGGTGTCACATGTTAAGGGGCGCTGCCAGGTTTTGGTCTCCTGAGGATCACTTGTTTAATTTTGGCATGAACAAGATGTGTCCTACATTCGAGGAGTTCTGTGCTATGCTTGGAGTGGCACCTACTCGTTAGATCGCGGTACCCGCCTATAGCAGGCGTTCGTACATGGCTATTCGGGAGCTCTTCAATTCTACCCGCCGGGCTACTCCAGGATTTTTCAATGGGGACTCTTTTAATTTGATGGTTCTTCCTGGGGCCTTCACAGAATATATTGAAGATGACGTGGACTATCAGTGGCGTAGATTAAAAGCACTTTTTCTCTGCCTAGTAGGGAGATATTTGATAGTTGGTCTACCCGGATTAGTAGATGGCGGGTCCATGACTCTAGCATTACGAGAGCTCGATCGCCGAACCGAACATCGTTCCGATGATTTTGGCAGAGACTCTTACGTGCCTGACTGCTTTTGCTGCTGGGAATGAATTGTTCCCTACTGGTAGCCCTATTCTGATTCATATGTGGCTAGAAGAACATTTCCTTTGGGTCCAGGCTCCCATGCCGCTTGGAGCTTCTTATGATCCTTCCTTTTATGGAATGCACGGGCACTTCCCCCAGACTAATTATTCTGATATTGACTGGACCAATCACTTCTATCGTCGGGGCTCAATGGATATAGTCCGGGTTGGATTAAGCCATTGGGAGATCCGCTTTTCGCCGTCATTCAGATGAGTATACAGCCAGTGGTTATGTTGGGCCTTTATCGGACTTCTTTTATCAGCCCCGACCGGATTTTGCGGCGGTTGGAAGGGAGCAAGTGATCCCAGATACCTCCCGCCCTATATACATGGGAAGGGATCTTACCAACGATCGTCTGGGTCCCACTATCCAGGCATGTGGCTTAGAGATGCCGAAGATCGGGAGGTAGCATACCCATACTCGGATTATATGCCTATCCTCGGGTATTTGGCGTGGGCATGGTAGCCGCTGAGGGGCCGCCTCGTGCCATCCTAGATGTACCGAGACATTTGCCGGGCCATCATATAACAAATGGAGTGGATGTTCGCCGGAAGTAGTAGTGACATTGATGTTCCAGATTGGTTGTTCCTGCTCGAGGCGACTGACGGGGTTCACGGCCTTAATACTGGATACCTCGATCGACGCCGGGTCCCAAGCAATACATCCCAGCATCGAGTGATTTTGGTCAACAAAGATAACCCATGGGAACAGAAGCACCGCCCTCCCTCCTCGGACCGGTTGGGGTATCGCTCGAGAATCAAGGTCATGAACTTCACCTTGGTGAGCAGCGAGCAGGACAACCCACAGGAGCAAGAGGTAGGCTGTTCCTCCTCCCTCTCTGTATGGGTCTTTGGTCTCGAGAAGCGATGAAGCGGGTCAGAGTGGTACGGCCCAGCGAGAAGAGCGAGAGATCTGATGATGAAGGGAGACACATATGGTGGCTCTCATGCGATGAGTCGAGCTTCTCTGCGCCTCGTAGAAGGAGTATATGGGCCGGCTCGGTGGGCCGCCTGAGCGCGATGGGCCCTTCGGGGGCTAGGGCTGCAAGAAAAAGGATTGTTTCTGGGGAAAAACAAAGGGGATAGGCAGTATATAGATATGTACTAATGCAAATAATGTATAATATAGACGTTTTAATAAGTATTCCTAAGTTGCACCTTAGGACACGTAAAATTATATTTTAGTGTTTTAATATGAAATTGCTTTGTCGTGGTTTTTCTCTTAAATCGATTGAGCCTCGTGTCTTTGGCGGAGGTAATCTGTTGAGGGCTTCAAATAATGTTTTCTCTCCTTTTTATTATTTTTCATTTTTTTGAAATATTATTTTTATTTTTCATCATCATTTTTTGTGCTCTAATTTTTGCCTAGGCAGCCCTTTGGGTTTTCAACCTAGCGAGCTTTTATTATATTATTTTTTTAATCATTTCATTTTTTATTTTTTTATTTTATATTTTTTATATGCCCAACTTTTGCCTAGGCCGCCTTTGGGTTTTGACCTAGCGGTTGGAGAGGGAAGCATTGGTGGATAGGATAGCTCGGGCGTAGTACCTTTTGAGTTTGTCGAGGTTGAAGGGGCGGACAAGATCTTCCCCATCTTGGTTGGTGAGAAGCACGGCACCTCTGATCGGATCTCACTTAACAATGTATGCGGTCCCATCAGTGAACTTCCATTTTCCCCTAGTATCAACATAACTAGGGGTTTTCCCAAAAGCACAAGGTCTCCAACTTGGATATCACGGCCTTTGACTTTTTATTGAAGCTTCGAGGCGTCGCCTTTGATATGCAGGGTATGCTCAGGCGGCGGCGTCGTTCATCAATTAGGGCTAGTTCTTGTACCGCCACTTTGACCCGATCAATTTACGCTATATCGACTTCCATCATTACTCTCAATGGCGGAATTTCCACCTCATTGGTAGTACCGCTTCCATGCCATATGCTAGAAGTAGGGGTAGCCCGGGTGTGCTGAGGCGGCGTCGGTAGCCCCGAGGGCTAGTGGCAATTTTACGGCCGGTCTCTTCTGTATCGACCATTTTTCGATGATGTTCGAGGGTTTGTTGGGTACGCTAGCGGCACCATTGGCTTGTGGCCGTAGGGGAGGATTTGTGTCTTTGGATTTTGAACTCGTCAGCGGTTCCGTCCCACCGAAATGAGAGGCGTTGTCGGAGATGATCTCGAAGGTACCGTAGCGGTATATGATATTGGCAGAATAAATTCGGACACCTTTCGGCGTTTAGGACCTTGTAGGAAGAGGCTTCTACCCATTCGTGAATGTCGGCGGCTACCAGACATATTCGTGGCCATTGGATCCCCGGGTGGTTGGCCTATGCGTCGATACCCCATGTTGAGAAGACGGGCGTGGAGTTGTATAGGGCGTGTGGGGGGCACATCTTTGTAGATGTAGCTGACCGACATCGCAATGTCGCACCGCGAATCTGATCGGTTCGGCGTACTCGATATACCCAATGTCGGATGACTTTTTTGATAGCGTATGGCCATTCAGTATGGGGCCAGGTACCACCATGCGGTTGATCCATAATTTGCTCGGCACGATTGACACATAGTAAGTTGAGGCCTTGATAATGCCTCTTATACAGTACGCCCACTTGTTGATGCAGGCTGAGATCTTGGCTTGGGGAGACTCTTCCCCTTTTATCTAGGCGAGGAGGATAAATATTTTTGGGCCGGACTTAAGATGTTAGCGTACCGGGCTGTGGTGCCTTGGGGGCTGCGTTGATCT
>CM028382.1:55648600-55683093 GCA_013146195.2 Codonopsis lanceolata | reverse complement strand
AATTATATATTATTATTAGCTAATGGCTAGAAAACCAAAAGTTTTTAAAACATCCACATGGATGCTTTAGAATGAAGATTTATTAAAAGTTGGTGAGATGACATAATCATAGTGCTCCTCCCAACTTATATATATATATATATATATATATATATATATATATATATATATGGATAGATTTTTAAAAGTCTTTCCTGCATAAAAAATATAAAATATTTTATTTTTAAGTTTACTATAATTACAAAAGTTAATGTTTAGTTCAACTTTTTTCGCTCCTAGTTATCATGTTAAGCGCGAAAAAAATCAAAGGCATTCAATATCTGGGACTTGCAACCAAATGGTCTTTTCTCTTTATTATCTTTGCAATCCGCGGCCAAGTCATCAAGTCAAATCGAACCAAATCGAAATCATATGATTTTGTTCGTTTTCGTTTATATGGTTTGATTTGATTTATGTTAAAAATCTGTTTTTTTTTGGTTCTACTACGACTTGATCTTTTGAATTGAATCAAATCGAACCAAACCAAACTATTTCGAGTCAAACCACAAAGCTAGCCGAACCATCGAAGTTGTTTCATCAAACTAACAATTTTTTAGAATTTTTACATTTAGTATTTTAGACAATATAAATATAAATGCTAGTTCGTTTCACAACCCTTTATATTATCACTTAGTCACTCTCTGTTATCCAAATATCTAATCATCGTCCTCTCCAAGACTTCTACTCTCTCAACCTCTTATAATCTTCTCATCGATAATTTTTTCTCTCAACTAAAGTGATGTGTGTTTAGTGTTTACATTTAAATCTCTCTCTCTCTCACGCAAACATAAATGTTTGAAGTTTGGCTTCTTTTTTTAGGTAATAATTACGTTTATCAAGTATTTATTTATTCTTGGAGTTGAGGGGAATCTATAAATAGTTCGGTTCAATACTTTAAACGGTTCAACTCGATATTTTAAATTTGAAAAATTGTATGAAAATTCATATTATATTTCAATTTTTAGTAATTTCTTTAATTTGTTATTCTTTTGATTTACTTAAATGTTGAAATCTCATCATTTTTTTTTTCTAAACAGTAAAAACCATGAAATCGAACTACAAAACCAAACCACTAAATCGAGTCCAACCAAGTTGAACCAAGCTGAACAGTCATGATTTCATTTGATTTGACTCAAAATTTTATATGGTTCAGCTCCATTTGATTTTTCACAAACCGATAACATGCGATTTAACTAATATTTTATTCTAAGTCAAACCATATCAAACCATTTACACCCTCAACTTTCCTAATTCTCTTCCAACACCCACTCACCCACCCAACCAATCGCACAATTCAAATACAACGATGTCATCGAACGAAAACACAAAAACACATGCATATATAGTTTCTTTCTAGTACGTTCTCCAATAAAATAGTTGGGTATTCAACCAAACCAAAAAAATATGGTTTGGGAAATTATAAATTAATATTCTCTCTGTTCTTAAAGAATCGTTTTGTTTAATTGAACAAACATATTGAGAAAAATTAATAAATTCTATTATAAATATTAATATAATATGTAACATTTTTAAAACTCTTGCACATATGACCATAATATATATTTTCTGTCGTTTTTATTTTCTTTTTGTTGTTGTTATGGACAAGTTCTCTTTCCCACTCGTAGGTTAGTGCGAGTAGGAATAGATTCTATCACTCTAATCGATTAAGCAAGAGATATTCGGATATGACTCCGTTTCTAGCGAGCGCCGACATTACCTTAGCGATTAGTCATAATCTTTCAGAAAGATTTCTTAGAAAACATAAGGCAAGCTTCCACGATGCTTTCTCAATCTGACACCTTAGTCATGGCTCTCCCATTTTGTTTGCTCTCATATTTGTTGGAAATTGGTTCATCAAATCGGAGTTTAACCAAGTTTCTAGTTTGGTTTCATTTATTGAAAATTGAAACAAGTTGCAGAAATGAAATATACGTTTAAAGTAGATTAAGATAGTAAAATAAGTTTAAATATGGTTTTCTAAAAGTACACATGTGACAACTGACGATCATTTGAAGCTTCTCTCATGTTTTTTAAAGATTAGTAATACGAATTCTAGTCGTCAAACATATAATTCAACCAGAGCGGGCCCTTGTTAAGTTTGTAATTTTCTTATTATTTTCATTATTTTTTGAAATTTTATCGATTATTTTGAGTTTTGCTTAATGATTAATTGCATTTGAAATCCTATTTCTTATGTATTTTGTACTCATGTAGGTTGTAATAACCTCAATCCCACATGTGATAAATGTGTTGATTTATAAGATAAGCTTACTTCAAGACCAACATCATCCATGACTTCATAACGAAGAAATAATGCTACACGTAATCGTCATTACATAGGTAACTCAAAGATATACAAGATTTCAAAGTTCAATATATGCAAATCGAGGCAAAACCAGGAAGAAAAATGAAGTTGATCAAAAGATTAGACTGAATTAAGATCAAATTGCGACGTCGGGAGAGATAGAATGTTTGATAGCCTCATTTTGAAGATTAGGGGCACCGAAGCAATTTTTAGAAGCATTGAGGAAAGTGGCGCAAAAAGCTGAATCTTCATTAATGTGTTGTCAAGCTTACCGTGGATCAGCCGCTTCCCTTGTCCTTTACTCCTTTTAGCCCCTAGATCTTTAGTTCTTTGCCTATTTTACCCCCATTAGCTTGGGGGAGGTTTTTTTTTTTTTTAATAATTAGATTGCAAGGGAGAGAAAGAAAACGAACCGAAAAAAAGGAATATTCGATGATAATGCATTTTTTATCTTTAGTTTTTTATCAGTAAGCAGCCGCCCACCCCATAGTCTCTCTCTCTCCATTGTTGTCCAAGAAAAAGCTAAGGAATCCAATCACTCCCTCCATTAAAACGTACATTTTAATCTCTAATTTTATTTGATGATAATGTTTTTATTGAAAATTTGATTTATTTTCTTACCATTATTATCTAACTAGTTTTACACACATGCGTTAAACACACAAACGTAAATATTTTTTAATTAAATTTTATTCAAACAAAACAAAGACAACAAATTAAATTATAAGAATGAATTGCAACTTTGAAATAAAAATACATAATTATATCGTAATATATTAGACTCTGAATTCATTACACACAATATTTGTTGTATTATTTTACTGGTTTTTCTTCTATATCTCATATAAATCAATATCTTTAGACTAGAATGATTTATTAACCTAAAAATTGTGATATGCTATGAACCATACTTCATGAAGTGTCATTCATGTGACAATGATTGTCTTTAACTTTTGTTATTCGACCATTGCACATGATAGTACTAATGATTGATTTTAATTTTTGTTTGACCTACATGCTCTGGTTGAAATTATAAGTAATGATTTGTTATTTTTTTTTGTTTATAATACTTTAATAAATATACTTTTGTTGGGACTATCTTGTTTTTACATAAAGTAAAACTATAAGATTTTTTAGAATACATGTTGACTGGAGCTGGTTGTTTAAGCTCATCATCTTTTATCTTCTATAAAACCACAAAATTTTAATGTATAAATTATTATAAAAAATTTGATCTCGATTTATTAACATGTAAAATTGATAATAAAATTAAGATCTTGATTGTGTTGAAATATTTTGTTAATTGTGTTTTCAAATCATTAGAAGCTTGTTCATATTCCAAGGCAGTATTTGATTTACATATTCCAAGGAAGTATTTGATTTTCACGTTTTAAGGTAGTTTTTAATTGATTTGGAAACATGTAATTAATTAATATATAATGAGATTTATGCTTTCAATAAATGACACACCATTTTTATTACATAGAAATGACTTTCTATTTCAGGAAATCAAATTTTGACGGGATTTTATTATTTTTTAGACTACCTAAACTTTATATAATAATAATAATAATAATAATAATAATAATAATAATAATAATAATAATAATAATAATAATAATAATAATAATAATAATAATAATAATAATAATAATAATAATAATAATAAGAATAATAATAAGAATAATAATAATAATAATAATAAGAATAAGAATAAGAATAAGAATAATAATAATAATAATAATAATAATAATAATAATAATAATAATAATAATAATAATAATAATAAGAATAATAATAAGAATAATAATAAGAATAATAATAATAAGAATAATAATAATAATAATAATAATAATAATAAAAATAATAAGAAGAAGAAGAAGAAGAAGAAGAAGAAGAAGAAGAAGAAGAAGAAGAAGAAGAAGAAGAAGAAGAAGAAGAACAACAACAAGAACAACAAGAACAACAAGAACAAGAACAACAACAAGAACAAGAACAAGAACAACAAGAACAAGAACAACAACAACAACAAGAACAACAAGAACAAGAACAACAACAAGAACAAGAACAACAACAACAACAAGAACAACAACAATAACAACAATAAGAAGAAGAAGAAGAAGAATATTAAGAAGAAGAATAAAAAGAAGAATAAACAACAAAACAAGAACAAAGAACAACAACAACAAAGAACAACAAAGAACAACAACAACAACAAAGAAGAATAAAAGAACAAAGAAAAAGAAGAACAAAGAATAACAACAACAACAACAACCATTTTAATTTGTCATTCTAGCATTTAAGGTGTGCTGGCCGTTATCTAAACATGTTATTTCCTATTTTAATATTTTATATACATTTATATACAATACTACTTTATTTACGTATATTATTTACACATAATATGTACAAGAGTAATGATATCCTTACCACTAGTAGTACAACTTGCATACTAAAATGCAAAGTTGAAAAGTCAACTATGCATTTTTCAAGACAAGTTGTAACACTAGTGGTAACACTAATTGTAGGGCTAACATTACTCTATGTATAAACATAATAACATAATTATAATCTATATTTATTCTATATTAACAAAATATATAAACTAATTATCACATTATTTACAAATGATATTAATAATATAATTTATCTATCTATTATTAACTATATTAACTATGTGACAGAATAATAAACGGATACCTACCTCTTCTAGCGTGAATTTTGATCCCGGTATATACGCGTATACTTTAGCCCACTAGGTGCTCGTAGTTTTTGGTGTGCTTCCTCTGTCTTCTCAAGAGAGAAAGTCTTTTTCTTTTGTTGTTGTTGTTATTGTTGTCTTTTTATCCGGGCAGTGTGATCGCGTTTTTTGGCTGGGCAAGGGATGAGACTGCCAAAGGGGGAGGAGGCTGGGGGCCATAAACTTGAGGCTCACTTGCACAAGGCAATGGAGTTAGGGAAGGCTGTTGCCTTTTGGCTCGCTTGCCTAAAGGGTAAGGGAGGAGAAGAGAGAGAGAGAAAGAGAGAAAGAGAGAGCTGGGATCTCTGGCTATGTAAATGAGGAGGAGGAGGCCTCCTTTTATAGGAAAATTCCAGGCCAAGCAACTGGGGAAGCCAGGTAGGGGAAGCTTGGTCACTGGGCAAAAAATCTTATCCATACAGCGTAGCAAGTGCATCAAAGCTGGGGAAGAAGAAAACCAAACGGGGCACAGCACATGCAAGTCTGGGCGCCGCGCCCCGACTTGTAATCCTTCACATTTTTCTAATTTTTCAATTTGTTCCCCTTTTAAGTCATCTTATCATTTTGCGCCCCCCAAAAGGCTAACAGAAAGTAACGTCCGTTAGTCCTTTCACATAACAAGTATATTTTTGATCATTTTAGGAAATTGAGGGGGTGGAGTACGAAATTGGGGTGTCTATAGAGCCACTCAACGACAAAATTTGTAAGTAAACGCAAAGTTCACAAACAAACGAATGTCGTTGATAAGAATAGATTCACAATTTTGAGCCATCGTATCATTGGGCAAAATTTTGATGATTTGAAAGTGTTTTGCGATGCAAGTCGGGTAGTGATCATGATCTCCTCCATCATTCTTCTTCTTCTTTTCTTTCTTTTCTTTTTGCTTTTTTGTTCTTTTTTTGTACCATTCCTAAGACCTGGGGTTTATACTCCTCAAGGAAATTAGTTTGATTTTATACCATTCCCAAGACCCGATGTTTATGCCCCTTATGGAAATTGGTTTGTGACTATACTATTCCTAAGACCAGGTAACCCCTTATGGAAATTGGTTTGATTTTATATCATTTCCAAGAGCCAGGTTTAATACCCCTTATGGAAATTGATTTGTGACTATACCATTCCCAAGACCCGGGGTTTATACCCCTTATGGAAACTGGTTTGTAACCAGATATTTTTTCATCCAACAAAGATTTTATACCATTCCCAAGATTCTGGGTATATACCCCTTATGGAAATTGGTTTGTGATCAGAAACTTTCATCCAAGATCGTTGTACCATTCCCAAGACTCATGGTATATACCTCTCATGGAAATTGGTTTGTAACCATATTTTTTTCATCCAACAAAGATTTTATACCATTCCAAGGACCCGGGGTATATACCCTTATGGAAATTGGTCTGTGACCAGAAACTTTCAAACAAGATTATATACCATTCCCAAGACTCGGGGTATATACCCCTCATGAAAATTGGTTTGTAACTAGATACGTTTTCATCCAATAAAGATTTTATACCATTCCCAGGACCCGAGGTATAAACCCCTCATGGAAATTGGTTTGTAACCATTTTTTTTTCATCCAACAAGGATTTTATACCATTCCCAAGACCTGGGGTTTATACCCCTTACGAAAATTGGTTTGTGACTAGAGACTTTCAACCAACATTGTTGTACCATTCCCAAGACTCGGGGTATATACCCCTTATGGAAACTGGTTTGTGACCAGATTTTTTTTCATTTAATAAAGATTTTATACCATTCCCAGGACCTGGGGTATATACTCCTTATGGAAATTGGCTTGTGGCCAGAGACTTTCGACCAACATTGTTGTACCATTCCCAAGACTTGGGGTATATACCCCTCATGAAAATTGGTTTGTGACCAATTTTTTTTTTCATACAACAAAGATTTTATATCATTCCCAGGACACGGAGTATATACCCTCATGGAATTTGGTTTGTATCAAAAGACTTAACTAACAAGATTTTTTTTTGTGTGTCGTGTCGTAATTTGCATTGCAACGTCAAATTTTTGTTTTGAAATGGAAGTTCAATGCAGTATGAATGTGATAATTTAATCATGTAATGTAATATGGATCATGAGAATTTTAAAGTATGATGCATCATAAGAAATCATAATTTAGCATGCTATGCAGTATTAAAATATAAGTGTTTTAATGAAAATGAGATTTTAAATACATGCATCAGTTAATATGGAATGCAGGTACCTATTGTTATTCATATGGTGATGTTTTGTGTGGAGAGATGCTGTGTTATCGGGCCGGGGGCCGCTGTAGTTAACTTTCTATTGATGGGCGTTAACTTCCGTTAAGTAACCGTTGTTGGAGGGGCTAACTCGCAAACTTGAGCAGCTAAGGGGTTTAAGTATCTAGGTCAAAACCTCGTGGGAAGGGAAGGAATTGCTTCCCCTTATCTACGTTCACAGCAGCAGCATAAACAGACTAAAGTTTGTTTTTGCCCATTGAAGTCGCCGTCTTCAACCTTTCTTCATCTTCCTCAATATTCTTCATTTCTCAACGGTTTATCCTCAAACTTGTTGCATGCATTGTGTGTAATGGCTTCCTCTTCGCGATCTCGCAAAAGGAAAATCTCCGCAAGCTCCGAATCAGGTCAGAGAAAACAAGGTGAAAAACCTTTATCAAGGAATGCAGTCCAATACAAGTTCTCCACGGATGATTGGGAGAATATCCGTAGAGATGAGAGCACCCACATTTCTACTCTGGCTCCGCCCGCTGTAAGTCTTCAATTTTTGTTCAAACCCATTAGTTTGAAACTTTGAGTTTTGAATTTTTGTCGGATGATTTTGTGTTGTTGTTTGTTGGATTTTCTGTAATGTTAGTACGCATGAGCAATATATATTAACATAACAGAGAAATTTAGAACAGAATAGGTATTTTATCTGAAGAAAAAAATGTCAATTGCTTGTATGTTGACTGTGTATTGTGCCTATTTTGACTGTGTATATGAATATAATTAAATGCAAATTTATCAAAATAGAAAATAGACTGTGCAGAGGGATGTAGGGAGATGACAAACCCATGTTTTAATTTTCAATGTGACTTAGCATGTGTAAAAATTTGTGGTCATAATTGATAAAGAATGCATGCTACATGTTTGATTATTTGACCCAACAAATGAGAATATGAACAATGTCATGTTATGTGCATAAAAAGAATGCTTTTTGGGATATTATGTCTTCGGACGGACCTGGGTGAGTTTAGGATTCGAAAATAATAATGTTAGAATATGCCTGTTGATAAGTAACTTATCTTCGTGCATATTCCGAATATTTTGATTTGCTTGTTCCCATTACTGTGTGTCATAACAAGTGGTTAAAAGGTCTGCGTACCAGTTAGTGTGGTAACTTGTTTGACATCACATAGGTCTTAGATTAGGTATGTCCTGATCTAGTCCTACCTTCTTAATGATGATTAACAGACTAGCAATTCATATGCACCACCAAGAAAGGTCTTCGTCGTCAAAGGTCTTCAGAAGACTCGTCACCAGCAAACTTGTCATATGCGCAAAAGAACATCTTGAAGACTCGCCACCAGCAGACATGGTATGGTTTGAATGTTCATATTGTAACCAGTAACCAACAATCCTCTCTTGCAGAAGACTTACTCCTCAGATTGAACATTTCACCAGCAGACTTGGATGTGCACATGCTACAAAGAGACAAGACTACAGTAGATCAAGAAAAGACAAAAATGTTCAAGCCTAAAAAGTCACTCAAATCTTTATGAAGCATGACATCCCTGATGCTGCAAGATCTTCTCTCTCACTCACGTGGCTTGGAAAAGTCAAAAGAATCTACTTTATTGGACAGACCACCTGACAGTGCATTATGGTTCAAACCTACTTTTTAGAGACATATCATACAGTCTGACGAGAAACAGTTCCATGATCTGCAAGACAAAGCTTTTACCCAATAGTCAAAGATCCAATGAACAACATCTCTATTCGACAGTTTTTAACAACGACATTATTTCAAATGAATAAAAAATCTATCATCATCTCTCAATGATCAAATTGAACCCGGTCTATAAAAGAAATCCCCCTTCTTCTTTCAAAAGATAAAGATCATATCAACAATGTGATTCTAAGACATCTGCAACAAGAACCAGTTCGACAAAGCTATGAGATCTACAAGAGATCGTCTTCACCAACACATCTTAGATTTCCACAGAAGATTGCAGTGAGCAAAACCAGACCTTAGCAAAACACACTCTGTGGGTTGCTAAGAAGAAAAGAATTGGAGAAGAAGAGAGAGATCATAAACTTCGATAGACAGAGATCGGTGTCTTGGTCAAGAACCCAATTCTTGATTTGAGTTCTTCATCCTTTTTTGAAGAACTCAGACTCTGACAAGAGCTTCAGGATGTTATTCCTAAAGTTAGAGGTCAAGCTCTTGGATCGATTTTGAAGATAGATTTCAGATGGTGCTCAAGGAAAATGAAGAGCTGTTTGTAAATATTGCATTCATATCTTCAGATTTGTATTCCTATATAAATGCTGTCGATTGTCCAATATTCAATCATCATAAGAAGTCGAGTGCTCTGCACATAGTTGTTCAGATATTCTTTATTTGAACAACCTTGAAAATTGTCTTCTCATATCTGTTTCTCGTTTTCGTCTTCTATTGCTCTCTTTACTTAAGAAATTTGTCTATGAATAATTAAGGAAAGATTAAGGCTTGGAATGATGAGGACATAAATTTTACATAGAGTCTAGGTTGATGTATTATGTAATTTATCCTTGAATAAATTTAGAAGTTCTTTCAAATGATTTATCTTTCTTTATTCAGCCTTTACTTCTCTATGAGCTTTTATAAATTGATTAATCCTTTGAAAAGCTAATCTCTCATGACTTCCTAAATCTGCATTTGGAAGAAGGATGAAGTGTGCTGTTGTTCTGAACATATAATCGTGTACAGCCACTTAAGACTTCTATCTAAATCTAAGCCTTACTATTTCCGCTGCTTAAACTCTTTCAACCAAGCTTTTGATTTACTTGCAGTTCACCAACAGAGTTCATTACTCTGCTGAGAGCAAGTCTGTTGTTCCTTGTTACCAGCAAAACATACTCGATATACTAACTGCCCATGCCTTTAAAACCTACACTTTAAGAATACAAAAAAGAAAAGTTTTAAGCTGGCATAATAGGCTATTCACCCCACCCTCTAGCCTATTTGAGCATCATTGTGGACCAACAAATAATCTGCAAGACTTTTTGTATTATTATTTTAGTTATACATATATATTTTTATTTTATTACTATGACATCATGCAATATTATTTTCAAGAATAAAATATTTACATGTTTTTATTCAAATATCTAAAAATGAGATATCAAATATTTGTGCATAAATAGACGAGCGATCAAAGTTTTTAAATATGCATCGTAAGTGAACAAATAAAATATTGTGTACGAGAATGTAAAAAAATGTCTACCACATGTGTGTTAAATGGGGCATGAGAAGTGTAAAATGCTTTACGTATATACATGAGAAGCCTACAAATATGTATGTATGCATGACATATGAGCAGAATGAAATGCGTCAAATATGGACAACATATTTAATCAGGAAAAAATAAAGAAGATATGTGCAAATGATAAGAATTAAAATGTATGTGGGTCTCTGAGCAAGATTTTGTGTGCAAGAATATATATTTGTGTGTGTTGTGTTAAATGTTTGTATTATTTTCATTTTAGGTCCGTAAAGGCCTGGCGCGTCTTCGTGCTAGTGCAGAGAATCTGCTCAAGATTTATGAGTTGCTCTCATCGCGGGCGAAACTCCTCGTGGAGTAGACCGGTCTGACTCCTTTCATGAGAGTAAGGGAATTCATTCCACATTTATCTGTCGATACATGAGGTACCGTGGGAGTATTGGTGGGATACTACCCATACCTTTCATTTCGACTGGGGCGAGATGACCATGACTCCGGCTGATTTTGCAGTGATTACTGCCATCCTGACGGGGTTCGACATTGGTCCCTGTAGACACCCCAAATACGTACCTTTAATTTATAATGTCCAAGAAATATAATTTATAAATTAAATGGACTAACAAACGTTAAGTTTTCGTTAAGTTTCAGCGTGGGCCAAAGCGTAAAAGAAGAACAAAAAAGAGAAGAGAACAAAAGGACAGAAGGGGAGGGAATTGTAAAATTTTTATGAAGAAAACAAGTCGGGGCACCACGCCCAGCATTGCTAGTGCCGCGCCGCCCTAGCCTTGTTACCCCTTTGGTTTTCTCCTGTCTTCCTTACTGCTTCGATGTCATTTCCAGCCCTTCACTAGCACCGCTAGTAGCCCAGCTCCGCTCTTGGCCCATAAAAGGAGGCATCTGCTTCCTTCATTTGACACCCCAGCCTTCCTCTTCTTCAGGCTTCCTCTCTCTCTTCTCCCTTGCCTCTGTGCAAGTGATCAAGGCTCCAAGCCTCCTCCTCCCTTACCTTGTACAAGCGAGCCTTCGGCCCCCGGCCTCCTGCCCCCGCGGCAATCTCCTCCCTTGCCCAACAAGTGAGCCCCCTCATTCCTTGCCCCAGCGACTGATCTAAAAAGTCAAAAGACGCGGTCACGCTGCTCGGATAACAACAATGACGATAACACAATAATGATGATAATAAAATGATGATGATACAACAACAAGGATAAAAAAAAGACTTTCTTCTGAGGAGACGACAGGGAGAGCACACCAGAAACTGCGAGCGTCTAGTGGGCGAAAGACTAGGTGTATATATCGGGATCAGAATTTCACGCTAGAAGAAGTAGATATCCGTTTATTATTCTATCCCGTAGTTAATATAGATAAACTATATTATTTATGTTATCTGTAAATAATGCGATAATTAGTTTATATATTTTCTTTATATAGCATAAATGTAGATAATAATATTATTACGTTTGTATATATCACGTGTAAATAATATAGATAAATAAAGTAGTATTGTATATAAAATATTAAAGTAGGAATAACATGTTTAGATAACGGCCAACACACCTTTAAATGCTAAAATGATAAAATGGTTGTTATTATAATACTCCACTTTTATATATTAACAATCTTCTAGGCTAGAAACTAAATTAAGCATTCTATATTAGCAAAACCCAAATGAGACCAAAAGGGTGAGTTGGGTGCCTAACCCCTTTCCAACTCGTAACTTAGCCCCCAGACCAATACACTTTCTGATATTTTCAGTTTTTCTTTGTTTAACCATAAAATGGAGGTGGCGATTATGTAATCACAATCTTAGAGTCCACGATGAGGCCAAGCGTATTACCACATGCTTCAATGCTTTGAAACCACTCGCTTTTCGGCGGCGGGGAAAGACGTTTGAAAGCGGGGCTCTCACAGTGGCGACTCTATTAAGGAAGTTGTTTTTAAAAAAACAGAAAGAGGGCTAGACTCAATTTTATTGGGATTTTCTAATTTGTTTTTATACACATAAGATGCTTGCAAACATGCACAGTCTAGATTCTGCTTTTATATATATAGTGCAAATGCATGCTTGACTTGTGTATATGCATTGGAATTTTTTGTATTGCTTTTCTTTATTGTCACTAACACTTTTGCATCAAGGCAAAAATTAATCCAATACATTGCATGCTTAGCTTGGCTTACATCAGCAATATAACACAATACATTGCATGCTTAGCTTAATACAATACATTACAGAAAGCCGAAGGTTAACACAGTACATTGCATGCTGAAATGACTCACACACATGCACACACGTAGAGATTAATAAATGTTAAGCATATCTCATGTATACCCTTTTAGGACACTCCTTACTGTCAATGCAACCACCACTCTTAACCCCTCATAAATGGATCCCTAGTCGATTAAGTGCATCATTCAATCTCGACTACAAACATATCTTTGATAAGTCCTACTTTGAAATGTCAAGGTTTACCACTTTAAAAAATAGATAATAATAATAATAATAATAATAATAATAAAAAGAGATTGATTGGGAGCCAGGAAAGAACGAAGAGCAAGGAAAAGCCGAATGTTTAGCCCTTCGGGATGGTCTTCGTTTATTAATAGATGTGTTTTACGTATCTATTGTGTATATATTCCTACTTAGATTATGTTTTTCCATGAGTTTCTAAAGCTACTTATATGGGTTTTTAGTATTTTATGAGTTTTAGGTTATATTTGAGAAGAATGATGAATTTCAGGTCATTAATCCTTAAAATGAAGATTTTAGGGACCTGGTTGCAAAATGCAAAAATATCAAGGCTGGAGACCAAGAAAAATGCTTGAGCACTCACTCAGCCTAAGGGCTTAGCCACCGCACAAAATCCGGTAGCACGTCTCTGACGGAAGGCCACTGAGTGATCGCTCAGCCTAAGGACCAAGCGATCGCTTGGTCCTGTTTTCTGCTCTAGGTTGTTTCGTCTTTTCTCAAATTTCCTAACCTAGTATAAATAAAACCGTAGTAGTATAGCTTTAGGGATCCGTTTTTGGGGGACAAAATTAGGCCATTCTTGAGCCACTCTCAAGATGAAAAACACTTTCTAAGTCATTTTTTTTGCCGATTATTGAAGACTGATGATGTATTCTTCATTTACAATTATTTGTTCATCGCCTGTTATGAACTAACCACATCTTTCTAGGGATTGGAGGTAACTTTGTATCAAATTTTATGTGTTAATTGTATTTTTCATTCTATCAATTATTCGTTTATCCATTTAGACTATCTTTGGTTTGCATTGAATCTATCGCATAATGGTTGCGTTAGTGAATTTGTAAGCTCATATGTATAATAAACTGCATGATCGTGCATGAGTTATACATTGGCTAACCTAAAATGATAAATAGATCTCTCTGATTTCCTGATCGGGCTAAGGTTAGATCTAGGTTCACATAAGTTTTTAGGAGGACCGATTGAACTCTTAATTACTTTAGTTCTTAGAGTGCTTAATGGACTCTTAATTGCTGTGTGGACGGACCAAGAAAGTACAGCTAAGACGTAGTACTAAGGATTGCAAATCTCGCTCCGTAAGTCCCAATCCTTTAGTGAATGAACCCATAATTGATAGATACACAAGACAAATACACATAAAAGGCAATTCAAGTGAATCCCAATTCCTAGATTGTTCCCATTCATCAATCTTCGATAATTCTCTTATTTCTACAATTAGTATTTTTATTACTCTTAAATTAGTTTAAATAGTTAATTTAGTAGTTTTAATTAATTCACAAACAAAAACCCCTTTAATTTAATTGCTTTTCATTATTGTCAGATTAAATCCCTTTAAATTACTTTTCTCTCAATGGTTCGACCCTTGCTACCATACACCTATTCTGCAATAGACTCGTACACTTGCGAGGTAAATTTATAACACATCAAGTTTTTGGCGTCGTTGCCGGAGAGAATTAGTAATTTAAGTTTTTAATATTTTTCTTTATTATTGCATTTTTAGATTAATTTTTATATATATATATATATATATATATATATATATATATATATATATATATATATATTAAAAAATTAAAAATAATAATAATTAAATAAATCAGTGTTAATTTTTGTTGATTGTTCAGTTTGTGCATGGTAGATGGTCGTTGAATCCCACCCTTGCGGATTTTAATGATAACATTAATAATTTAGGAAGAAATCCCCCAGTTGACCAAGTCAACCAAGTCAATCCAATGACTGATAATCAAAGAAATCAAATGGCTGACCTACCTGCGTCTGCTGAAGCTATTGTTGCTGCAAGGGAAGATATTGAAGTTCCCAGGACAATGAGAGATTATACCCATCCTTAAATAGACTTTTCACCGTCGTGTTTGGTCTTACCTGACCGAGTTAAGAACTTTGAATTGAAAGGACGTTTTTATAATATATTTCCAACTTTTCATAGTCTACCCTAAGAAAATGCATTATCTTATATGCAAGATTTTTGTCACATGGTTGAAACCTTTCCTAAAGGAGGATTAATTGAGGACAAATTTAAAATGCGATTTTCTTCAATGCACCTTAAAGGATGCTACCAAAAGATGGTTTATGACGCTAGCACCTAGGAGCATTTATACATAGAAGCAACTTTATGATTTGTTTATCTCTAAATTTTACCCACATTCTTCACTTTCAAATCATAGGAAGCAAATCATGTGTTTTGCAATGGAACAAACACGTGACTTATTTGAAATGTTAGGATCAAACTCTCAACAAAAGAGTGTGAGAGGAAAAGCCAAAGTGGTGCATGAAGTGAATTCAAATTTTAATCAAAACGAATCTAGAATTGAAGCATATGAAGCAATGATGGTTGCTGCCAATTTGAATTTTGCTTATGAAGTATGTTCAATTTGTGGAAATAATTCGCATGCTACTAATAGTTGTCCTTCTAGTGAAAAATATGCCTGGTTTTCATGAATAGGTAAATTCAAAGAATTCATATCCACCGCGTCAAAGGAATGACCCTTTTTCGAACACTTACAATCCTGGTTGGAGGAACCATCCAAATTTCAGTTGGGGAGGGAAAAAACATTTACATCCACAACATTAGCAACCACAAGTGTTTGGGCAAGGAAATCAGAATAATGGTGGTCGCATGCAGAACAACCAACAAAATGAAGACAATGGACTTCGTCAAGAATTTCAAAGCTCTATGAGTGCTATGAATGCCACAATGCAAAAAATGATGACTCTATATGGGCAAGTGTTCGATGAGATAAAAGAAATTAAATTACGAGATTATGGGAAGTTTCCCTGTCAAAATGAGCAAGCCAAGGCTATTACTACTCTAAGGAGTGGTAAAACTATCGACGAGGAGGTAAGTACATCTACGCTTTCTTCTTCTTCTAATTTGTTAAATGATGAAAAAGGTAAAAATAAAGGTGATACTTTAAATAATGAAAAAGAAAAAGATGTTATTCCAGAAGAAGAAAAAGAACCATATATTGCTCCTCCAGCTTATGTGCCCCCTATTCCTTTTCCTAGTCGTCTTATGAAATTTAAAACGAATAAACAATTTGCTGAAATTTACAATATGCTTCCTAAAGTGAATATTAATTTTCCATTGCTTAATGTGATCAAGAATATTCCTGCTTATGCAAAAAATTTCAAGGATTTTAGTTCTAGAAAACAAAACATTCCAAAAGATGAAAAGGTAATCATGTCTGAAAATGTTAGTGATGTTCTCCAACAGAATCTTCCACTAAAACTAAAAGATCCTGGTAGTTTTAATGTTGATATCACAGTAGGAAATTCAAAGAAAGTCAAAGCAATGTTGGATCTTGTTGCAAGTATTTATTTGATGCCTTTTTTTGTTTATAAACAATTAGGTTTAGGTGAGTTGAAACCTACATCTATGACTTTGCAGTTGACTGATCGATCTATGAAACACCCTTTAGACATTATTGAAGATATTTTAGTACAAGTCGAAAAATTAATTATGCATGTAGATTTTGTAGTGCTTGAAATGGAAAATCAGGCTACCAATATGCATGCAACATCCCTTCTTCTTGGCCGACCTTTTATGACTACTGCTAACACGGTGATTAATGTTAAAAATGAAAAATTATCTATGACTGCTATGGGTGAGACAGTTGAAATTTTGGTGTTTAATGCCTTAAAAAAGTCAGATGATATGAGTGATTATGTAACACCCCGCTCCTTGGTTAGCTCGGTTTGCGTGCCATGCTCACATTTCTTCCTTTGTTGATTATATGAATGGTTGTGAGATTGCCTAAATATGTATGAGATATCACATTAAGACCAAAACACTATTAAGAGAGGCCGTATAGTTGTTGACTTGCTAAAGTCACAAGTCGTGACTCGACGATAGTCGGAATGCGACGCGATTGAGAGTTTGCTCACGTATTGTGTTCGTGACCTCGATTTGATCCTAGACCTCTACAAGAAAATTGATTAACATGTTTAGATGTATTAGACTTCAAGTTGGAGGTGTTCCTTAAGTCTATCGATGATTTGGAAGCTTTAGAGATAGCATTCATCTCTATCGCGTAGTTCGGGGATTGAGTCGCGTAATCGTCTCTCCTTTGGAGTTCTTATTCCCCTAGTTGTTATTCAACTTTCTAGAAGTATTCAAGCTTCTTCATTAGCCCTTATACTTGCCTTAAGTCTCCTTTCATTGCTCGTTCAATTGCTAGTTCATTCGTTGTTTCGGTTGCACGTTGTTGCACCTCTTCCCGGTTTCGCTCCGAGTTGTTTCAGGAGTTGTTCGTGTGTGTTCTATGGGAGTTCTAGACCTACTTTGGATGGGGTTTGAACCTTGTTTGATTTGGTTATGTATTTGAGGTCACTTGGGGTTGAATTCCAAGCTATTTTTGGTCTGGGAGGCTTGCGGTCGCAAGGGGGAAAGACCTTGACCCCGCAAGGTCAACAAAAGAAAAACACCAAGAGGGGCTGGAGAGCTTGTGGTCGCATGCTCTAGGACACCTTGCGACCGCAAGGTGCCCCGACCCTGCTTTACCCTGTTTTGAGATTTGATGAGAAATACCTATCCTACCCTCATCAAACCCCCTCTAAACCCTTCCTAACCTCCCATACTTAGCCTTAATCATGTCCTAACATTAGTTGGAAGTTAATTAAGGTTATATTAGTGAGTGATTACTCTTGGTTTGTGGAGGTATATAAGTCCAAACCCTTTGCAATTTTCAAAAATCCTCTTCATTTCTTCTCCTCATTCATACGTATTAGAGAGAGAAAGAGTTCTTGGAGATTTTTTGAGCCCTAGCTTCCTTCTCTCTTCGATCCATGGAGATCCAACCATTGGATTACCTTCAAACTTCGGATTCGTGAAGCCCTCGACGAGTAGAACAAGTTCACCGATCGGATTTTCGTTCTTTGGAGTTTTCATCCGAGCTAGGTAAGTTACTTTCTTTTGATTTTGGTTCATTGGCCCTAAGGAAAACAATCTATATGCTATTTGTGGGCAATGAACACTTAGTATGACATGTATGCCTATTTTGTGGGTTTTGGAGGTATGAACTTGCTAATGCCATGAGTAGGATGAATTGAATGTTATTATGTGTTGTAAGAAATGGGTTATGATTTATGTTGAGTTTTGTTATGAATTTTAGGGCTTAAGAATCAAGCCCGAATTATTGGAGAAATTGTTATTAATTGAAGTGGGTGTAAATGTTGAGATTGATGAAATGTATAAAGAATGAAACTTAGTATTTAGACTCAACGGAGTCGTAATAAGTTCAATAATGTGTCAATGAACTCAGGGTTGAAATCCTACGACATTTGGGTTTCGTTTGACTATGATCATAATGAGTTCTTGGGTTGTTAGGCTTGGGAATCAAGCCCGAATGAATTTTGGGATTTTGTTGTATATTTGAATAAAGTGTAAATTGTGGGTTTATGAAACACATAAAGAATGAAGCGTAGAATTAAGACTCAACGGAGTCGTTGTAAGGTCAATAATATAATAATGGACTTCGGGTTGAAACCCTACAATGTTCGGGTTTGGTTGGTTATGTTTAAATGGTTATGTTTGTGCGCACCCGAGCATATCAAATTGTGTCCAATTGTGACACCCATGTTATGGATACTTTTGGGATTATTTAGAGTGTGCTCGTTAGAGCACGGAGCATTAGAGACCAATCTATGGTCTCGAGTACTTTTTAATAATGATTATTGAATGAATTCCCTCTAGGGAATTTAGTCGCGTGTACATGGAAAACTTGCGGGTTTGGACTACGGGGTAGTCTTGTCATTCATGAGAATGGTTTTGAGGATGTCAATTATGTACGACGGTTAGGACTATGGTTGAGTCTGGTATGTTTTAATGAATAGACTAAACAGTAAGTCTTGATTGACGGTTGTTCTTAGACTAAATGATAGTCTTGGTTTAATCCCAAGTAGAGGACTATAGTAGAGCTCATATTGTGATTTCTTGAGCTTATATGCTACTTTTGATTGGGTGATGACTTGAGGATTATGAGTACCTCAATATGTGGTTATTGGACTAAACTTATAAGTTAGTTGGATTTGTTAAGTACGTGCAAATATGTGCATTGTTAATTGGTGTGTAGAGCTTTATGACATGCTTGATCTGATGAGTCCGCTCTTGACGGTCTTGGTTCTTGTTTGAGCATGCGAGTAAATATCTACTTGTGCATTGCATGTAAGTCCAGCTGGCATTATTTGGATTGATTTTTCTGTCAGGGTGGGACGATACATCGCCTATACGAATCGTCAGATTCGTATTCGCTATGGATCGCCGTGCCTGGGACCTCACACACCCCTCCATTGTTGGCCGCAGTGGGGAAGTAGCCCCTTTGCCGTATCAATACGTGCCGCATTGGCTTGCTATTTACACCGAGTAGGTTCTCGGTACGAGTCGATGAATTCACAAAACGTCGATGGCACGAACCCGTTTAACATTGTGTATTGCAGGAGCAACACAACGGCACTATATGGGTATCATCTCTATCCCTTATGTGGCTTACTATAAGCACTTATATGAAAGATAATGTGCTATGTGGTTTACGAAGTTTTTGTACTTTGATGACTTAGCATATGTTCATTGTTGGTATACTAATATGATACCATGATTCTTCTTTATGCTTATGCATTATGCCATGCCACGCCATGCTATGCCACACAATTGCATTTAGTAGCTTACTGGGTCATTATGACTCATTTCGTGTGTTTGTTTTCCTTAGTTGTGCAGTGAGCTCGTTAGTGCGTGTTGCAGCTACGGGTGCATGTTTGATAGCATGTGGTCTTCATGGCATTAGCTTGGAGTTATTGTTATTATTGTATTTATCATCTTGTGAGACACGGATGTAAAGTTATGTAAACTTTACTTGGGTAGCTATATTGGTATTTTTATTGTTGTATTATTTTGATAGCCGGCTAGTATGGTCGGGCTGTTGTATTTATTTAGAAGTTTATTCCGTTGTCTTCCCGAGCAAGGTTTTAGCTCGCATATTCTAGTTTTGTTGAAGTTATCTCCGTTAAGTTTAGTTGTGAGATTTTGGTTTAGTTGTCTAGTAATTAATCTCTTATTCTTTTAGTTGAATTGTCCCTCCGGCATGTTGTAGCCGTTTAGAGGTCGTTTTATCAGGTTGGTATTTTGTTGATTCGCCGGCCTTAGGTTTGCCGATGGTTGTTGCTCGTGCGCAGTGTTGCGTCACGCGAGTCGTAGATTTGTCGAGAGATAGTCGTCTCTCAGTCTTGCATTCCACGATTTGGAATTGAGGATATGGGTCCCACTTATGATTTGCTTCCGCAGATTTTAGTTTTTGTTGTTTTGTCTTGTCGTTATGGCCTTACATTCCTATTTTGAGCTTGTTGGCTCAACTCTTGACTCGCACCATTATGCTTAGCAGGTGCTTGTCCGTCTTTTAGCTTGTCTTGACGGCACGACCTTGGGATTTCACATTGGAATCCGGGTCGGGCTGCCACAGATTGTTTTTATGTCGATGAAATAGAAATCTAGCAAATAAAGATTTAGTTAAAGAGGTTAAGTCAGGGTCAAGGCGAAAGTGAAAATGATGAGGTGATCGAATTAACCAAACTTGTTGAGGAAAAAGAAGAAATAATAACCAAAAAATGGTTCGTGAGCTGTTAGGAAATTTTAATGAAAAATTGGTTCCTTCAATTGAATCACTTCCTATTTTGGAATTGAAACCCTTACCGTCAAATTTAAAATATGTTTTCTTAGGAAAAAATGAAACATTACCGTAATTATCGCCTTTAATTTGACAATAGAGCAAGAAGAAAAATTAATTAAAGTTTTACAAGAGCATAAAGAGGCTATAGGATGGACCCTAGCCGATTTAAAAAGGATAAGTCCTACTAAATGTATGCATAGAATTCATCTCGAAGGAGCTAAACGTTCTAGAGAGCATCAAAGACGTTTAAATCCCCATATGGAGGAAGCTGTGAGAAAAGAAGTTCTTAAACTTCTAGATGCGGGTATTCTTAATCCCATCTCCGATAGTAAATGGGTTAGTTCTGTTCATGTAGTCCCTAAAAAGTCTTGAATTACAGTAGTTAAGAATGATAAGGATGAGTTAGTACCAACTAGAATTGTCACGGGATATAGGATGTGCATCGATTTAAGAAAGCTCAATGCTGCTACTAAGAAAGATCAATTTCTGTTACCATTTATTTAGCAGATTTTAGAAAGATTAGCTGGTTATGAGTTTTATTGTTTCCCTATCGCCCCAAAAGATCAAGAAAAGACAATCTTCACATGCCCCTTTGGTACTTTTGCGTATAGAAGGATGCCTTTTGATTTGTGTAATGCTCCAGCTACCTTCAAAGATGCATGATTTCTATTTTTTCTGATTTAGTTGAAAAATGTGTTGAGATTTTTATGGATGATTTTTCTGTTTTTGGTAATTCTTTTGACAAGTGTCTTCAAAAAATCTGACATTAGTACTCAAACAATGCTGTAAAGCAAATTTAACCCTTAGTTGGGAAAAATGTCATTTTATGGTAAATCAAGGAATTGCTTTACGACACATAGTGTCGAAGAAAGGAATTGAGGTTGATCCAGCCAAAGTAGAAGTTATTTCAAAATTACCTCCTCCTATTTCTGTTAAAGGTGTTCGAAGTTTTATTGGGCATACTGGTTTTTATAGGCGTTTTATTCAGGATTTTTCAAAAAGCCTTTATTTAATTTGCTTCCCAAGGACACCGAATTTATTTTTGATTAAGATTGTCTTGATTCTTTTAATCTTTTAAAAGAAAGGTTAACGACTGCTCCTATTTTTTCTAGCCCTAATTGGTCATTATCTTTTGAAATTATGTGTGATGCGTCGTATTTTGCTATAGGAGCTGTCCTAGGTCAAAAGATTGATAAGAAGTCACATGTGATTCACTATGCTAGCCGGACACTAAATGATGCTCAGTTGAACTACACAACAACTAAAAAAGAATTTTTGACGATTATTTTTGCTCTTGAAAAATTTAGATCTTATTTGTTAGGATCCAAAGTAATTATCTAGTAATTATCTATGCTAATACTAGATTGATTAGGTGGATGCTTTTGTTACAAGAATTTGATATTACATTCAAAGATAAGAAAGGTTCAGAAAACGTAGTCTCAGATCATTTATCTAGATTGGAACTTTGACCTTTATTCGAATTTTTTTTGATGATAATATTCCTTTAAAAGAAGAATTTGCAGATGACCAATTATTTACTGTGCGAACCAAAGAGCCACGGTATGCTGATTATGCGAACTTTATAGTTGCTGATATAATAAATCCTGATTTTAGATATCATGAGCAGCAAAAATTTCTTTCAGAAGTTAAACATTATTTTTGGGATGAACCTTATTTATTTAAACGTGGCCCAGATTCAATAATTAGGAGATATATTCCTGAAGAGGAACACCAGAGTGTGTTATCCTTCTGTCATGGTTTTGCTTGTGGAGGTCATTTTAGTGGTGAAAAGACAGCAAGAATTTTTTTACAATCTGGCCTTTACTGGCCAAGTTTATTTAAAGATGCTCATTTATTTACTAAAAGTTGAGATAAATTCCAATGGTCAGGAGGTATAAGTAAGAGGAATGAGATGCCTCAAATAAGTAACTTAGTTGTTGAAGTCTTTGATGTTTGGGGAATAGATTTTATGGGACCCTTTTCGGTACCTCAAGGTTTTGAATATATTTTGGTAGGAGTTGATTATGTGTCAAAATGGATTGAAGCAATTGCTACAAGAAATAATGATGCTAAGACAGTGATTAAATTCCTTTGGAATAATATTTTTAGTAGATATGGGATGCCAAGGGAAATCATAAGTAATCAAGGAACTCATTTCAAAAATCGGTTAGTGAATTCCTATTTGAAGAAATATAGGGTAGTCTACAAGTTATCCACTTCTTATCGTCCACAAACATCTGGTCAAGTGGAGGTAAGTAATAGACAAATCAAAGTAGTTTTGGAAAAGACTGTCCAACCTAATAGGAAAGATTGAGCATTGAAGCTGAATGATGCTTTATGGGCATATAGGACAGCCTATAAGACCCCCAATAGGGTTAAGCCCCTGTAGAATTGTGTTTGGAAAAGCCTGTCATCTTCCAGTTGAATTAGAACATAGGACATTTTGGGCAATTAAAACCCTCAACATGAATATGACATTGGCAGGCGAGAAGAGAATGCTCCAAATAAATGAATTGGAAGAGCATAGATTGGGATCTTATGAAAATTAAAAAAATTTATAAAGAAAAGACAAAAAGATTCCACGACAACAAAATAATTCCTAAAGACCTGTACCCTAGTATCAAAGTTCTATTGTTTAATTATAGACTAAAACTTCTTCCAGGAAAACTTAAATCGAAGTGGTCAGGTCCATTTGAAGTGGTGAATGTGTTCGCCCACGGTGCAATTGAACTTAAAGATTATAAATCTAATGAAACATTTAAGGTTAATGGGCATTGAGTTAAACCCTATTATGAAGGTCTATAACTTGTGAAAACCGTTGAGTTGATGGATGTTTTTTGATTTAGAATAATGGGTTGACAAACGTCGAGCAAACAACGTTAAAGAAAAGCGTTGCGTGGGAGGCAACCCACTTATTTTTAGTTAAAATTATTGTTGTAAAATATTTATTTTGAACCCTTGCTTGATTTTGAGATTTTTAATCGTAGAAAACTTTTGCAAAATTTAAGTTTGGGGGAAAAATATTTATAGTGTTGAATTTATTTGTTAATTTTAATTTAGTTTTATTTTAGTGCGTATTTGTAAGTAGTTTTTGGTGTAGGAAAGATATAACATAGCTCCGAAGGAAGATATTTTTGGACCCTTGAAATATTTAAATGATAAAAAATTTATTTAGAACAAAATAAAAATGATTTTTATGGCCAAGCGATCGCTCAGTCAAAAGACTCAGCGAGTGCGCAAAATCTAGTAAGGCGTATTTTGAAAAACAGGCTTAAGCGCGTGCTCAGCCTGAGGGCTGAGTTACCGCACAAAAAGTAGAATGTCTGACATTTTAAACTTAGACCAAGTGATCGCTTGGTATAAGGGCTGAGTGACCGCTCAGTCCCTTTATTTAAAACATTTCAGAGGCCGATCAGAACAGATGAGCAGTTCCCTCTCTCTCTCTCTCTAAGCAAAAACCGGTGAGCTCTCTACTTCTCTCTACAAATCCGGCCCATTTTCCTGATCATTTCCTTCCAAACTTCACATTTCCCCTTCTCACAACATACCTTCACCATCCCCGCCGTTATTTCTCGCGATCTGTGGCGTTTCGTGCCCCGACGAAATCCGGTAACCTCTATTGTTTCCAGCAAAATTTTCCTGCAACAGAGTCGATTTTATTCTTCCATTGTCAAGTATCTTCTATCCTTCTCTCTTTTATGCAAAATTTTAATTGTTAAAATTTAATATTGAGAATAATTTGCTATTTAAAGATATTTGTTTACTTGTTTATTTTTAGATCTTTGTTGGGATTTTCTATTTTTTAGAGGAGTTTTGAGTGATTATTTATTGATAAATGGCACCTAAAAAGAAAAGTCAAAATACCGGCGGGGTATCATCATCTTCTGCCCCGGTAATAGATTTTGATGAAGCCCAATTTCAAAATGTCGAACATTATCAAAATTATTTAGATAGTTTTAATACCAAGGCCATTTTTTCGGAGTGAGGGTTCGATTATAAAAGTTGTCGATTGACTGACCATTTTTCCCGAAATGGTTGGAAAAATTTGTGTGCTGGGTTGTGCCCATTGTCCGTGAGTTCTATGCTCACAGTGGACAAGTTATGAGGTACGACCCTAACTAGTCTTGGGTTCGGGGTCAGTTAGTTCATTTTAGTTTTGGTGCCATCCGGACTTTTTATAACCTGCCTATGGTACGGATTGATGATTATCAATCCTATTTTCCTTACAATCTTCCGTTGGCCACTGTTAGTAATAGGATAGCCGTGCCTGGGTTTGAGTGGACCTATGGACGAGTAGAGATAGCTGGTCACCCTCGTTCCATTAGGGAGTCTTGTTTAACTCCCTAGGTGTGGGTTCCCGGGTCGTGCGCCCGCGCCCCGCGCGCCTTTGGATAGGGGTGCGCGTACGTGCGGATGCGGGACACCACTGCTCTCATTCCATCCTCCCTTGTTTAGGGGAAAACAAAATTAAAAGTGTGAGAGGAGTGTTGTCTAAAATAATGCGTTGGAATGCGCCTTGGTTGCCTTTAGTGGATTTTTTGATCCAATATGGGAACTTTTGGGTTTCCTGCATCAAGTTATCCCTTATTTATGGGATATCAGGATATGGGAATGCATCACTATTTCATTCTCATTTTCCCTTTTTTAGGGGAAAACGGAAAAGTGCAAAAAAGATGTTGCGACGCCCCCACTATGGATTTTATAAAAATAGCCTTATGGCCTATTTCAAATCACTATGGGAGCTTTGGGTTTCCCGCATCAAGTTATCCCTTGTTTAGGGGATACCAGAATATGGGAATACATCACCCTTTCATTCTCATTCTCCCTTTTTTAAGGGAAAACAGGAAAGTGCAAGAAAGGAGTGTTGCGAGGCCCCACTGGATCCAAAATTTTTTAGAGTCGCCATCTTTATTTTAAGGTAAAAATAAAGCAAAACCAAAAAAAAAAGAAAAACCAGAGATTGTAAAACGGGTTCGGAGGCTAAGTTACGAGTTGGGAAGGTTCTAGGCACCCAACTCGCCCTTTCGGTCTCAAAAGCGGTTTTTGGATAAAGTATGCTTATTGTTATGTTTATTTAGCAAATAAACAAAACATTTAAAGACAGGAAAATAAAAGCAAACACATCCATGGCTACATTATTTACGGACTTGCAGCCATTTCCTTACGATAATTACAAATATATTTAAAAATATTTGGCCATTATAACGGCTCTTTTACATAATATTTTCTAACTAAATCCGGGCAGCACAATGACTTATATTCGCTACATTGGGCCGGATTTTAAATAACAACTTTATAAATAAAACGCCCTTAAAGGCTATTACCTTTTAGAGCGGAGTGTGCTCGCTCTGTCCTTCAGGGAGAGGGAGTCTTTTTTTTGTTGTTGTTGTGTTGTTGTTGTTGTGACTTGGGCAGAATGACTGCTTATTTCTAGTGTTTTTGGCTTGCTCACTCAGGCAGAATGATGGCTTATATGTGGTGGTTTTGGCTCGCTCACTCGGGCAGAATGACGACTTATATATGGTGGTTTTGGCCTTTTAAATCGGGCAGAGCAACTGCTCTTTCCACGATTTTTGGACCGGGGAAGTAGGGTGGAAACCTAGTTGGGGGGCTAAGGTTCACTCTAATCGGTGGATTTTATGTTTGGAGGAGTTTTGGCAGGGTTTTGAGGCTTTGGGTGGATCACTCACTATTCTAATCTTTTAGCATAACGAGAACGCGGAAAGCTTTGCGGAAGAAATGGTGTGTTGAAGGTCAACCTTGAAGCCTCTATTTATAGCCTGGGATGAGGACTCATCGGGGAATAAAATTCCTTCCTTCATGCTTCAGCTCATTGTACAGACTGCGGGAAATGTGGGACATTACGACAAACTGTAGCAGCTCTGTAGCATTTGTGAGTGTACTGTAGCTCACTCCTGGCGCCACCCACATGAAGTCTGGGCGCCACCCCCATTTGAATCATGGGTGGCGCCACTTTAGGCAAAGTCGTTTCAGTTTTTGGACTTTAACCCATGCATTTCACTGTTTTGCACATTCTGCTTTGTCCTTTTGCATTTTCAACCCTGTAACTTGACATTTGTTAATGTTTTAACATGTCTTGATATTTTATGTCATGTCACATACTAGGGGTATGAAATTGGGGTGTCTACAGAGCCCCTCAACGATGGAGTCTACGGGTAACCCGCAGCTTACTGAGTAGACGAACATCGTTGACAAGAAATAGACTTTCCAATTTCGCGCAATCAATACGAGATAGAGATACAACAGGTAGCAGTTATAATGCAACAGTTTATAATGCAAACCAAACCTCCATATCCTAGACTTTTCAGTCAGTTATAGCAGGTTATCGCAATTTTTAAGCAGATATGCAAATTAAGTGCTCCGATGGTCGGACCTACTAATGTAGGCTGCCTACGTATTTCTTAATAAAGGAAATCAGACCAAACATAGTTCGGCCAAAAACAAGGAAGCCGAACAACCAATGAGGATGTCATGTCCTTGGGTCAAAACCCGACTAAGAACACAACGGGAATTTTTTTTTATATTTTTCAAAAAGCCGTATTCAAACGGTCGAAAACGGCCGTCAAATACGGTATGAAGATTTTAAAGTTTTTTGGAAACCACATTTCAACTGGTCAAAACTTGTTATCGAAATACGTTAAGAGAAATTTTCAAAAATTGTGCTCGACCGGTCAATACCTTGTCGCCAAACACAAATAAGAAAATTTTCAAATTCTCCGAAAACTGCACTCGACCGATCAAAATCTGTCGCCGAGCACGACAAAAAAGATTTTTCTTCAAGTTTTTCGAAAACTGTATAAGATCGACAAAAATCTGTCACCAGATACGTCAAAAAAGATCGTTCTTTTCCCTTCCTTTCTCTTTTTTTGTCTTTTCAATATTCCTCTGTTTTTTTGTTTTTTCAATATTCCTCTTTTTTGTGTTTTTTTTTCAATATTCTCTTTTTTTATTTTAATATTCCTCTTTATTTTTTCTTCTTTTTTAATATTCCTCTTTTTTTTTTCTAACAAAACTTTTTGAGAAAGACTTTTTTTTTTATTTTTGAAAAACAAAACTTTTTTGAAAAATATTTTTCTTTTATTATATATATATATATTTTGAAGATAGGATAGGAATACTTTACCTTTCTTACCTTTTCGCACTTCGGCCGCTGCTGCTGATTCAGCTGATCTCGATATTTTTGCAATCTTTATTCCTTCGAGCTGAGGATCTCTTTTCCTTTCATCTTTTTCTCTTTCTCTTTTTTTTTTCTTTTCTTCTTTTTTTTCTTTCTTTTCTTCTTGAAAAATTCAAAATTCTTACCTTTGCCGCCGATTTTTTTTTTGCTTTTCCGCTTATTTGGCGGCGGATCTGTTGAGGATATAACTTTTCCTTACTCCTGGATTGATGGCCGTCGAATATAGTTAACAAAATTACTTTTGTTAACTTTTCGTTAAGTCTTAGGGGCCACTTTGCAACTTTGGAATTTTGAGGACTTGAGTGCTGAACTTGAGTTGTTTGGAGGGGAAAAAGTGAAAAGTCCACTTTTCCTCCTTTCTTCATTACGGGATGAAGGCAGAAGCCTTCATTTCCTCTCCTTCAGTGCTCAGCCTCCATTGCCGAAGGAGGAACATAATTTTTTTCTATTTTCTTCATTTCTTCTCCTTTTCTCAATTTTATTCCGCCAAATTGTTTATATTTTTTCGTAGATGGCTTCCTCCTCGAGATCTAGGAAAGGAAAATCGCCAATGCACCCGGATTCGGGTGAAGAGAGGAGAGAACTCCCTCCTTTGACCCGAAATTATATTGATTATTTTTATTCAAAGGATGACTGGGGTAATTTGGTGCGAGATTGGCATAAACACATTTCAAATCTTCAAAATCCCGATGTAAGTATATTTTCTATCAACCCATTCGGCTATTTTTCAGATCTGTTCAATTCCTTTATTGTTTTGAATTTATTGAGTATATATATGCTTCTTATAATGCCTATGCATGCAATTTATGAGCTAAAATGATGTAATCTTAGTAATAATGTATGAATTCACACAATTTATTTTTGCGATGCATAATCGAACTAGTGGTCACTATTTGACCCTACTATGCATGATTTACACTATTAATGCAAATGAGGCTATATGATGCATGTTTTAGACTAAAATGTATTTTTACATGCGACATGTTCACGAAACGGACTTTTCGGAGTGCAATTCAAATTTTTCTGAACACATCTTCGGGCACATTTTTCGGATAAATACATGACAAAACAAATAAATTTTATGCCCTAAAATTTATTTTTCATGCATGCTTATGCTGTAGGGATATAATAAATTCCATGGGAATACTTATTTTCATGATTGGTGGCATTTTATTCTCCTTTTATTGATACCACAATGCAGCTTATTGGACAATAAATGCAAATGATGAATGCATGTACTACTTTATTTGATGCAAATGTGATGTAGAAAATTATAGGATGCCTACTTACATGATGCATGAGCATTCTTTTTATTCTATCATGCATACGATAATGCAAAAATGCAGTACATATTTTTAAATACAAAATACACTTCTATGATGTCTAGGATGCAAAAACACACATTTAGATGCAAGACATATAATTTTTTCTCTCTTTTTTTTACGGCTAGAATACATATTTAAATGCACAAAAATGCATTTTTATTTATCAAGAGGATGTAAAAGAATACACCATATATTTTCAAAATACATTTTTTTTCTTATTTTCTTATTTTTTTATTTTTTATTTTTATGATTTAAATGTATCACAGGAAATTAACACGCAGTAATTTTATGGTTTATGAAATACAATACATGCAACATGTTCCTCATTTATTCATCATTATTACTTATTCTTATTCATTCATTTTTTTTAATGAGAAAAATAGAGATAGCAGACTTACCTCTCCTTCTTCTTTTTTTTTCTTCAGGAGCGCAGCACCTTGACCAGGGTTCGAGCAAGCTGTGATATGGTGTTGGACATCTTTCAGTAAATGCCTGAGCCGGCCCGGATTTTAGTGGAGAACACAGGCCTCGGGGTGTTTATGCGGGCGTTCCGTTCCTTCCGCAGTTATATGGCTATATTTGAAGTGTTGCGGAACTACTGGTGGGACACGACCCACACCTTTCACTTTAGCTAGGGAGAGGCTACTATCACCCCATGTGATTTCGCCGCTATCACATGCATTTCTACCAGTATCGGCCTGACCTTAGCACCAGATTATACTCTCCGTCAACATCATGACGTGGTGGAGGATCTCCTGGGCTTTGAGCCCGAATATAAAACTGCGGATGAAGTTACGATTGGCAGCGTGAAGAGATGGCTTTCAGCAAACGATGGGAAAGTCGATGCCAGGGATATCATCGTTGTAGCTCGCGTTGCTAGAGCCTTCCTGTTTTTCTTTCTGGGGATGACGCTTTTTGCCAATTCCTCCACTTCTCTGAGAGTTTCCTTCCTGGGCTGCCTCCGGGATCTGGATCATGTGATTGATTATGATTGGGGGCAGGTAGGCCTGGCTGAGCTTTATATCTCCATGGATAGGGCGAGACGGAATGATTCACGGGTCATGACTGGGTTTGCTCCTGCTTGGGAGGTATATTCCTTTTCTTCCCTCTTTCAATTTTTTTTCTTTTTTGTCAGCATTTTTCTTCATTCAAAATTTTTTTCCTTATATCATCATTTTTTTATTTATTGCTGACTTTTGCTCTCCCTCCTCATTTTTTTTCAGGTATGGGATTATTCTTTCTTTGACTTTACACTAGGCCCACAACGCGGTAGCGTTCACAGACCACCTTATTTGGCTAAGTTTGTAAACGCGAACCGGAAGAAGAAGGACAAAGGCGGCCATTTTCTGGATCAAATCAGATCTGCAGGACAGGATAGCCATCTCGACCTCAGGCTCTGTGCATTTGGTGCCTTGGAAGAATTTAGTGGGGCCATATGAGGTCACCCTGACACTGAGCCGCTGCCGGATTCTCATGGTGTCGATTATGAACGATTCTTTGTATATGGGCGAGCGAGTGAATCGCCATCACGTCTTGTACTCGACACCTCCAGTGGTGCCTTCTGCACCTCCCCCTTGGGTGATCGTCCCGGATCTTTTACCGAACAGGTATCTTTACCTGTCCAGATTTATCATGCCACCCAGTGATTATCCAGTCATGGCTTATGAGGAGTTCTTAAGGACGATGCTCCATCCTGCTCCTCCTGCCCCCGCGATTCCCAGGCATGCCTCCGTTGCTTATGATAGGCCAGGGTCCTCTCGCCCAGCTCGTGATGCGCAGTCAGAGTTCTCCATGCCCGATGATGCCTTCTCTACCTTCCGCTATCGGCGAGATGGGAGACTTATAGAGGAAGTCTTGCCTGATACGGACATTCCCGAGGAGTACCGTGTTCCTGATCATGCTCGCACGGTATATATGTCGCCACTCACACATGTTTTTTTTTTAGCATCTCAGCATCATCCTTTTTCTCTCTTTTTTTTTGTATATATCACTCTCTTTTCTTTTAGACTGCTGCTTTTCCCCTTTTTTGTTGCAACATTCTCTTTTTTCAGGTTAAGGTGTCTACGTATAAGAGGCTGCTGCGGGGCTTCGTAGCATCAACAAACTTTACCAGCGACTCATGGATGACTTTTCTTGCCGAGGTAATGATGTTATGCGGAGACCAGGCGCCGTGATGATGACGAAGATGGGGGTGGCGAGTCGTCTCGTCCTCGGGTGAGGGGCAGAGGTCATAGGCTTGGCGGCGAATAGGCCCTCGAGTGATTGGACCTGGTTTTGATAGGGGCCGAGCTTCCTGTGATTATTAGCTCCTTTTCCCTACACACATTAGTTTCCTCTTTTTCTTTTCTATTTTCTTTCTTTATTTACTTCGAAATTTGTATAGACATTTATTATGTAATGAAATATAATTCTATATGATATATGAAAAGAAAATGCTGACTCAAGATACATGCAGAAAATAAAACTATACCAATTTCTAAGGGTAATGGCACGCTGCATTTCTGAAACGGATCTCAAAAGAATATACCTTTGGGCTTGAGGGGGATTTTCTGGAGATATTTGGGGAGAAGAAGGCAGCCCCCTTCTCCTGTGTCGGGGCGTATAATTGCCTTCCATTTACTAGCCACAGCCTTTCTTTATAGGTTCCTCAATTTCTTTGCGATCAGATAGAACAGCAGTTAATGGTCGGGCAGAAAACCAGAACACCAGGCTGTTTGGGGAGGCTGGAAAACTAAAGCTGGCGCCACCCATGCATAGAATGCGCGCCAAGCCAGGAGGGAACATGGGTGGCGCCCAGTCCCTTTCCTGTGCAATTTTTTTAGCCACTATTTGGCATTGTGTTCAGAAATCGTCAGTTTCTCGGATTTTTGGTATAAAAGGGAACGAGGACTAGCTTGTTTCTTCACTAGTTCATCAATTCTTTCATCTTACGAATCTTCTAAGCTCCTTCTTGCTCAGCCGTTGCCTCTCTCGCCTTATAATCCTTCGCATCTCTTTTATAAATGGCCGCACGCATTCATACGGCGTTGGAAATAGAAATTTATGAGAATGCCTTGGATTTTTGGATTCTCTCCCTGCGATCAGACGAGCGGGATTGGTTTGATCATATCTTTGGATTCAGGTGCCTATTGTCCTGGAGGAATGTTATCATAAACTGGGACAAGCTGAGGGGAGCCTCCAGGTTTTGGTCTCCTCAAGACCATCGTTTTAACTTCAGCATGAATGAAATGTGCCCCACATTTGAAGAATTCTGTGCAATGCTGGGGGTGGCACCTTCTCCCCTGATCGCCGTGCCTGCTTACAGGAGGCGTCCATACATGGCCATCCGGGAGCTAATCCGCACTACCCGCGATGCTATTCCAGGTTTCTTTAATGGAGTAACTTTTGACTTGACTTTCCTCCCTAGGGCCTTCATAGAATTCAGGGAGGATGACATAGATTACCTGTGGCGTAGGCTGTCTGCGCTTTTCCTTTGCCTGGTAGGGAGATATTTGTTGGTGGGTCAACCCGGATTTATTGATGTACGGGTCGTTGACCTTGCATTGCAGGCTCGAGATCCCTGGTTGAATATTGTTCCGGTGATTCTGGCGGAGACCTTCACGGGCCTGAATGCTTTTGCCGGCGGCGAAGAATTGTTCCCTACCGGTAGCCCCATTTTGCTCCATATGTGGCTGGAGGAGCATTTTCTCTGGGTCCTGGCTCCCGTACCGCATGGAGCACCGTATGACCCGGCGCTTTATGGCGTTTGTGGTCACCTTCCTCAAACCAATTACTCAGAATTTGATTGGGCTGAGCATTTTTATCGCATAGGCTGCATGGATATAATCTGGGTGATCCATCATTGGCAGATCCGGTGTTTTCTTCTATATTTCGCCGAGTATAGTCAAGTGGTCATGTTGGGTATTGAGCGGACCTCCTTTTATAGGCCTGATCGGATCTTGTGCCAATTCGGGAGGGAGCAGTTGATCCTGGACTCAACTCGTCCTGTATATTTAGAGGCGAAGAATAATGACGAGGACTTGGGTGCCACTATTCAGGGGATGTAGCAACGGGATTCTAAGAGGCTGGAGGTAGCCTATCCATTTGTTGATTACATTCTTCTTTCCCATGGGTATTTGGCATGGATAATGGTGGTCGCCGAGTAGTCCCGCATGATTAAGCGCGGGCGAGGAACTTCTTTGGCCGTCATGTTACTAACGGGATAGATGCTCGCCTGATGGAGATAGGCGAGGATATTGACAGTTCGGGGTTAGTTGTCCCTCAGGCTTTGGAGGCAGAATTCAGGCGGGTACATGGTCTCGGTGCCCGAACAGCCCCTGGACCGAATACTGCGGGTCCCAGCAATGCACCCCGCAGATTAAGCAATGCTAGCAGGCAGCACAACCCATGGGAACCGGAAGTAGCTGCTCCCCCTCCCCAGACTGGATGGGGCACGACTTTCAGAGCTGGCGACAATGAGCCTCCTCGGCTGAGCATCGCGAGCAGGCAGGATAATCCGTGGGAGCCAAAGGAGGATGTCCCTCCTCCTCCGCTTTGGATGGGAATGCTTGCTTTCGAGGAATGATGGAGCCGGTCCGAGCAATGCAGCTAACCAGGAGAACGGGGATGCCGATGATGAAAAGGAGGACACTTCTGGTGGCTCACACGTAGGTGAGACTAGGGCTTCTTCTGCGCCTCGCGCAGAGGTAGATATGGGTCCTGGGCACGGGGCCGCCCATGTTTATCGATGGATCACCTTGGGGCTTAAGCTGCAAAAGAGGGGATAGTTTCTGGGAAAGCAAGGGGGATATAGGCAATAGATAGATATGTACATGCAATCAATGTATAATTCAAATGTCTTAATAAATATTCCTAAGTTGCACCATAGGACCTGTAAAATATTATATTTTAGTGTTTTATTGTGAGCTTTCTGTCGTGGTTTTCCTTTTTCTATCAATGAGCTTCCGTGAAGTGGAGGTAGGATCTTAGGGGTTTCAAGAGTGCCTTCCTTCTCCTTTTTCTCCTGATTATTATTATTTTTATTATGCTCTAATTTTTGCCTAGGCTGTCCTTTCGAGTTTTCAACCTAGCGAACCCTTATTCCTTCTTTTATTGTTGTTGTTTTTTTATGCTCTAACTTTTACCTAGGTCGCTCTTTCTTTTCACCTTAGCGAGCCGGGAGAGGAGGCATCCATTTGGATAGAATAGCTCAAGCATAATACCTTTTGAGTTTGTCGAGGTTGAAGGGCTGGACAAGATCTTCTCCTTCTTGGTTCGTGAGG
>CM028382.1:55598919-55648500 GCA_013146195.2 Codonopsis lanceolata | reverse complement strand
CATATAAACGACGAACGAACAAAATCATATGATTTCGATTTGGTTCGATTTGACTGATGACTTGGCCGGATTACAAATCGAAGATAATAAAGAGAAAAAGACCATTTGGTTACTGCAAGTCCAGATATTGAATGCCTTTTGATTTTTTTCGCTTAACATGATAACTAGAAGGCTAAAAAAGTTGAACTAAACATTAACTTTTGTAATTATAGTAAACTTAAAAATAAAATATTTTATATTTTATATGCAGGCAAGACTTAAAAAATCTATCCATATATATATATATATATATATATATATATATATACATATATATATATATAAAGTTGGGAGGAGCATTATGATTATGTCATCTCACCAACTTTTTTAATAAATCTTCATTCTAAAGCATCCATGTGGATGTTTTAAAACTTTTGGTTTTCTAGTCATTAGCTAATAATAATATATAATAATAATCAATTTTATAAGAGTATTAGTATTATTATATATAACTTTTCTATTGTCAATAATAGAAGACTTATATTTTAAAAATTTACAACTAACATTACTTCTAACCAATGTGGATAAAACTCTTCAAGGCTATATATTACTTCTAATGACTCGCTTTTAACATCATACTTTAAACTTTGATATCTTATATATTCATCAAAAACTTAATTTGTACAAATAAATATATCATTTTGATGTTCTTGCCGAGTAGAACACATTCACTCAATTACTTTTGTCAACAAACAATTGACACATAAAGAAATTTGTGCCTCAAGTTGTACAATTTCTTTCACTAAAAACACTAATTTTTTAATAAGTATTATATTTTAACTCTTGATATCTTATTTATCCAAAACTAGATTTGGACAAACAAATATATCAAATCGGTGCTCTCACCGAGTAGAACATATTTGCGCAATTACCTTCGCCAACAAACAAATGACACGTAAAGAAATTCGTGCCTCAAGTTGCACAATTTCTCTCACTAAAAATATTAATTTTTTTTAACAAATATCATACTTTAAGTCTTAATATCTTATTATCAAAAACTCGATTTGGACAAAAAAAATCATTTTAATGCTCTCATTGAGTAGAACACATTTGCGCAATTACCTTCGCCAACAAATAAATAACACGTAAAGAAATTCGTGCCTCAAGTTACACAATTTCTTTCACTAAAAATACTATTTTTTCAACAATAGAAGAGATGTATCCTACATTGGTTCGAAATTGATGTTGGTTTTAAAAATACTATTATTAAGTACCAATAGAAGAAATACATCATACATTGGTTGGAAAGTAATGTTGCTTTTCAAAGTCACTAGAAAACCAAAAGTTTTTAAAGTTTAAATATGGATGCTTTAGTGTGAAGATTTATCCAAAAATTGTGAGGTGTCACAACCATAGTGCTCTTCACTAACTTTAAATATATATGTATGTATGTATGTATGTGTATATATATATATATATATATATATATATATATATATATATATATAAGATTTTTACTATTATTATCAATAGAAGATGTATATCTCACATTGGTTCATAAATGATGTTGAGTTTAAATTATTACTAGTAAAAGAAAAATAAAATGTTAGATTTTAAAGTCTTTAGACTAAAGACTTTCACTTTTACAAGAGATGTATCTCACATGGTTACAAAATATTCTACTATTATTACCAATAGAAGAGATATATCACACATTTGTTAGAAATTGATGTTTGTATTAAAAATACTATTTTTAATTACTAATTGAAAAGATGTATCACACATTAGTTAGAAAGTGATGTTGGTTTTCAAAGTTTTTTGATAAAAGACTTCTACCATTATTACCAATAGAAGATATATATCTCACATTGGTTAAAAAATGATGTTGATTTTTACTTATTTTAGATTATATAAAAGACTTACTATTATTAGCAATAAAAGATGTATATCACACATTTGTTATAAATTGATGTTGGTTTTAAATTACTATTATTACCAATAAAAGAGATAAATCTTGCATTGGTTAAAAAATGATGTTGATTTTAAAATTCTTTAAATAAAAAGACTTCTACTTTTATCATTAATAAAAGAGAAGAGAAGAGATATATCTCATTATATAGAAAGCGATGTCGGTTTTAGATATTATTTTTAGATAAAAACCTTCTACTACTATTACCAAATGATGAGATATATTACATATTGGTTAGAGAGTAATGTAGGTATTAAAAGTCTTTTTATAAAAGACTTAATACCAATAGAAAAAATATGTATTTCACATTAGTTAGAAAAGTGATATTGGTTTAAAATGTTTTTAAATAATGTACATCACATTGGTTACAAAGATATCCATATTATTTAGAAACATATATTGGTTATAAAATTCATAGATAAACAATTTTTTATGTAATTGTCAATACAAAAGAGGTATCACAGATTGTTTATAAAGCGATGTTGGTTTCAAAACTATTTAACATAAAATACTACTATTATTATTATTTTTATGTTATAACCAATAGAAGAGATGCATCCCGCATTGTTTATAAAGAGATGTTGACTTCAAAAGCTTTTATATAAAAGACTATTATTATTACTATAGAAGAATATATCTCATATTTGTTAGAAATTAATGTTAGTTTTAAAAATACTATTATTACCAATATAAAGGATGTATACCACATGGTTAGAAAGAGATGTTTGTTTTAAAAGTTTTTAGATAAAAGTCTTAAACTTTTATAACCAATAAAAAATAGAAAAAAAAGTATTTCACATTGTTAGAATATGAAATATGTTTATCTTACATTATTTAGAAAAAAGATGTTAGTTTTAAAATATTAGTTAAATCGCATGTTATCAGGTTTTGAAAAATCAAATCGAGCTGAACCATTTAAAATTTTGAGTCAAATCAAATGAAATCACGACTGTTCAGCTTGGTTCGGCTCGATTTAGTGGTTTGGTTTTGTAGTTCGATTTCATGGTTATGTCTGTTTTAGAAAAAAAAATGATAAGATTTCAATATTTAAGTAAATCAAAAGAATAACAAATTAAAGAAATTACTAAAAATTGAAATGTAATACGAATACATAATATTTAGATATTTTCATACAATTTTCCAAATTTAAAATATCGAGTTGAACCATTTAAAGTATTGAGTCGAACCGAACCAAACCGAACCATTTATAGATTCCCCTCAACTCCAAGAATAAATAAATACTTGATAAACATACTTATTGCCTAAAAAAAGAAGTCAAACTTCAAACATTTGTGTTTGTGTTAGAGAGAGAGATTCAAATGTAAACACTAAACACACATCACTTTAGTTGAGAGAAAAATTATCCATGAGGAGATTATAAGAGGTTTAGAGAGTAGAGGGTACCTGAGAGACAGATTAAGGATATAAGTCATGAGGATTAGATATTTGGATAACAATTGAGAGTGACTAAGTGATAATATAAAGGGTTGTGAAACGAACTAGAATTTATATTTATATTGTCTAAAAATACTAAATGTTAAAATTCTAAAAAATTGTTAGTTTTGTGACACAACTCGATGGTTCAGCTCGTGATTTGACTCGAAATAGTTTGGTTCGGTTCGATTTGATTTAATTCAAAAGATCAAGTCGTAAGTCGAACCAAAACACTCAATTTTTCAAAAATGTAAATGAAATCAAACCATATAAACCACGGAACTGAGCAAAATCATATGATTTCGATTTGGTTCGATTTGACTCGATTACTTGCCGCGGATTACACCCGAAGATAATAAAGAGGAAAAGACCATTTGGTTACTGCCAGTCCCAGATATTGAATGCCTTTAATTTTTTTTCGCGCTTAACATCATAACAAGGAGAGAAAAAGTTGAACTAAACATTAACTTTTGTAATTATAGTAAATTTAAAAATAAAATATTTTATATTTGTATATGCTGGCAAGACTTAAAAATCTATATATATATATATATATATATATATATATATATATATATATATATATATATATATAGTTGGGGAAGAGCACTATGATTGTATTATCTTACCACCTTTTGATAAATCTTCATTCTAAAGCATCCATGTGGAAGTTTTATAAACTTTTAACTTTTGGTTTTCTAACCATTAGTTAATAATAATATATAATAATAATTAATTTGATAAGGGGTATTAGTATTAATATATATAACTTCTGCTATTGTCAATAGTAGAAGACTTATATTTAAAAAAACTTTTACAACTGACATTACTTCTAACCAATGTGGGATAAAACTCTTTAATGTTATATATTACTTCTGATGACTCGCTTTTAACATCATACATTAAACTTTGATATCTTATATATTCTTCCAAAAATTAATTTGGACAAATAAATATATCATTTCGATGATCTTGCCGAGTAGAACACATTCGCGCAATTATTTTTGTCAACAAACAAATGACACGTAAAGAAATTTGTGTTTCAAGTTGCATAATTTCTTTCAATAAAAATAAAAAGAAAATAAAAATGACGGGAAATATATATTATGGTCATATGTACAAGAGTTTTAAAAAGATTACATATTATATTAATATTTATAATAGAATTCATTAATTTTTCTCAATATGTTTGTTTAATTAAACAAAACGATTATTTCAGAACAGAAAGAATATTAATTTATAATTTCCCAAACCCTACCTTTTTTTCTTTGGTTGAATACCCGACTATTTTATTGGGGAACGTACTAGGAAGAAACTTTTTGGTCGAAAAAGCATAAAGCAAAAAGATGAGTAGAAGATTAGCATTATGCGAAAAAAAACAAAAAAAAAAACAACTATATATGCATGTGTTTTTGAGTTTTCGTTCGATGACACCGTTGTATTGAATTGTGTAGTTGTTTGGGTGGGTGAGTGGGTGTTGGAAGAGAATTAGGAAAGTTGTGCGCGTAAATGGTTTGGTATGGTTTGATTTAGAATAAAATATTAATTAAATTGCATGTTATCGATTTGTAAGAAATCAAATTAAGCTGAATCATTTAAAATCTTAAGCCAAATCGAATGAAATCATGACTGTTCATTGGTTCGGCTCGATTTAGTGGCTTGGTTTTGTGGTTCGATTTCATGGTTCTGTCTGTTTTAGAAAGAAAAAAAAATGATGAGATTTCAACATTTAAGTGAATCAAAAGAAAAACAAATTAAACAAATTACTAAAATCTATATTACAATAGAGCTCATTCTAGCTCATACATCTGTAATTGACTAAAACTATTTATTGGTTAGATTAAATTATCTTAAAAAATTTAATGGTTGAGATACACTCTCACATTCATATGTATGAAAGTAGTTATTCATTTTTAACTTTCTATTTTCTCTCACTGCTACAAATTCACCCCTACAATTAATATTATGAGGTCACACTCTGAGATTAATCTATTAAACTATTACCCCTTACGAAACATCAACCTTACATTAATATCATCTCACAATTGAGCTCAATTACATATAACTCCTTACAAATAACCTCCCTCAACTATGGGTCGAGTTCGAATAGCGCCCCTCAACTACCACTTGAAGTAATGTACCCATCAATTGTAATATATTTTTTAAATCGCACATTCTATTTAGACGTTGGTGTTTCAATAGAAGAAATCAGATATACTAGCACCGGGACATAGACACAGACACGAAGATCTAATCAACTAACAAACCTAATAATCAATATATTTTTCATGTTTTTTATTTATATTGTCTCACCACAATTTAATTAAAATATTTATACTTTAAAATTGTATACGGAGTGCTTCAAATTTGAATGAAATATTCACATGGGGTATACTTAATACAACACCTATAAAATACTTAATACAACACTTTTTGTTGTAAAAATACTATACTATCCTTAACAAAAAAAAATTAGACATTGAGATTGGTTTGGGAGCAGTCCTAAACCAAAAAAAAAAAAAATTAGGTATTGGGACTGATTTGGTAGCAGTCCCAAACCAAAAAAAAAAATTTTTGGACATTAGGACTGGTTTGGCAGCAGTCCCAAACCAATAATAATAATAATAATATTTTTTTTTGGACATTAGGACTGGTTTCGGAGCAGTCAAAAAAAATTTGGACTTTTGGACTGGTTTGGCAGCAGTCCCAAACCAAAAGAAAAAACAAAAAAAAAATATTTTTGGGCATTAGGACTGGACTTTTTGAGGTTTAGCCCCAAACAAAGAAAAAAATTACTTTTTTTTTCATTTACTCATAAAATGGCAAAGGACAATTTGGTCTACTTTTTTTTAAAAAAGTGTTGTATTAAGTATTTTATAGGTGCTGTATTAAGTATCCCTGAAAAAATATATGTCTACAATCTTCAAATTATTATAATATTATCTTTCACATTTGATATTAACATATTGATTGAGTTCAAACATTTTTCTAATTATGACCGACTCTAATACTAGTTATATATTTCATAATTATTACTATATTTTTTAAACAAAATTGTTTGGGTGGAATGGAAAGAGAATTTGATTATATTATTCTGAGGCTCAGGTCATTAATTAAAACAAGAATCAAATTTAAGGTAAAATGATAAATATAACTTAAAAATAAAATATCAAAAAATTAATTTTTTAACGACCTAAATAAAAAAAGATGACTCTTTTTTAGGAACATATGGAGTATTTAATCCAATTATGTGCTAAAACAAAGTTAGGTACAAAATGATGGGATCATGTTGACTTTATTACCAACTAGTTTTTTAATCTGTGCGTTAAACGTACGTCAACAAAATCGTATATAAATAAAATAAGGATGATCGGTTTATTAACAATTACACATAAGTACATCACTAATCATTATAGATTCTAAAAAAGTTTCTTATACACAATATTTGTTGTCTTATTAGTTGGTTTTTCATATTCACTGCATATTAATATCTTCAAACCAAAAATATTTTGTTACTCTAGAAACTACGACATATAACTTTTTATGGTTAAATACTGGTTTTTTTCTTTCTAAAAGATACCTGCGTGTAATTATTGGCTTTGAAACTTGTTAATTATCATTGCATATAATACCAACAATGTAAATTGTCTTCTTTAGAACTTGAAAAAAAGTCTTACATCGGATAAGTTAATGACAATCTTGGAATAAAAACATTTTCTCCAACATTGCTTCCTGTCAAAATAACGAAATTATTTGTACTGTTAACAATTATTTTTGTTTTGTAAATTATTTTGATTTTAATAACTTTCATTTTATATATTTTTTATTTTATTGACTTTGTAACTATATTTTTTTTTAGAATTAGTTTTACGGAAAAAATTGTTCCAATTTTGTTTTTTTTTACTAACCTCAGTTTAAATTGTTTTGTTTTATTGACTATGTAACTATTATTTTTGTTCCATTAAATATTTTTATTTTACTAACATATTTTTGTTTTACCTAACTATTTTTAAGAATTTATTTTAAAATTTTGTTCAGTAAACTATTTTTATAATTTTACTAACCTCAGTTTAATGTTTTATTGACTTCGTAACTATTATTTTTGTTCCATCAAATATTTTTATTTAACTAACGTATTTTTGTTTTACATAGCTATTTTTAAGAATTTGTTTTAAAATTTTGTTCCGTAAATTATTTTTATTTTTCTAGTAACCTTAGTTTAATTGTTTTTTGTTTTTATTGACTTTGTAACTATTATTTTTGTTCCATCAAATATTTTTATTTTACTAGCATATTTTTTTTTAATTTATATTTTTTAGAATTTGTTTTAAATTCTTGTTCCGTAAATTATTTTATTTTACTAACCTCCGTATTAAATTATTTTTGTTTTGTTGATTCTGTAACTTTTATTTTTATAGTGGCTTGTTCCATAAATTATTTTTATTTTACTAACCTCTTATGTTTTTATTTTCTTGACTCCGGAACTATTATTTTTGTTTTAGTTACTATTTTTTATGTTTAAAGAGAGAATTTTTTTAAACATATTTAAAAGAGAGAAGATGATGGTGATGAGAGAGAAAATATGGAGGAGACGGAAGAGAGAAAAAGAAATACAATCAGAGAAGATAGGAGAGAAAAAAGAGTGAAATGGTAACTCAAAAATCAATAATTTAAAAGTGAGATTTTGAAGGGAAAATGTCACGACCTGACCCGGATTCCAGTACAGAATCCCGAGGTCGTGATGTTGGAACAACACAAGAGAGGACAAACACTTGCTAAAACAAAGTGCAAGTGGAACATTCGAGCCAAAAAGCTCTAGACACGAACAAGAAGCCGGACTAAAATACGGCTTTCAAAATTTCGAAGATGCGGAAGCGTTAAAGGACAAGCCCTCGAGCTTAAGAGCTCGAGACTAAAGCAAATGAAACCAAGAGAGGCGTTGCCTCACGAGGTATGAAAATGAAACTTCGCGTCTTTGCAACATTGCGAGCAAACATCGGCAGTTTCAACAAAGAACAAACCTGATAACAATTACCCACGGCTAAGGCATACCGGGGTTAACCAACAGCAATAGTAACTAAAATAGAGAAAAGCCCCAAGGCTACTGCGTCCCCGGGAGACAACTGAAATAGATATGGAAAACACGAACAAGGCACGACACAACACGTCGGCCCAAGAATGAACTAATACAGAAACTCAAGTATCTATCCGACCGTAAAGTCTAAATAACTTTACAAGATATCGGTCTCACAAGAATAGCAGGGTACATGAATAAGAGACAATGTTAGATGAAGTAAAACTCCACAACTACTGCTCGGGGAAGTCAGCTACTAGAATCATGAACTACCCGATCAAATCTCGATCTATTGGTCAACCGCGATCTGCTACAGTCACGATCTACTCGACCTCAACACAGCTACTGAAACTGCAACTAGAGAACAAAGTACGGGATGAGTCATAATGACCCAGTACGCTACTACAAGACAATATACATAATCGTAACATTTTCATAAATAGAAATGAAATCGGGTTACGACGACGAAGAACCAGAAGTCAGGTTGTACTGTACAGAACCGTTCCTTTACCAGGCTACCAAGATGAACTAGGGTGAATCCCCTGTCCACAGACAATCAAGTAAGTCAGGAGGCAAGTGACAAGAATAATCGTTTAGTTAGGGACGTATGTCTTGACATGAAACATCTCAGGTATCTTATAGAATAATTAAGTAAAGTGTGCATATTTACATGTATACACATATCAAGTCTCTCGTAGAATCATTAGGTGAAGATGTGTAAACTTATCACAATTGTCAAGTAATCAAGGACAAGTATATTTGAGCATAGAGATCATATATTCAATATGCACATTATTGCACATGAGTCACATAATGTGAGAATATAGAGCCGGGCTGCTGCGTAGACTTGCAAAACAAACACTTTCGGTAGCGTGCGGTAATCGATGGGTGTGATAATACATCGATCTCCGAGGGATGCTCGGGAAAAACAGTAGTCACTCAATGGGCACGTATTGATTGGCCAAGGAGAGCTCTTCCCCACTATGGCCAATAGTGGAGGGTGTGTGCAGTATCTGGTTCGGCAACCCATCACTATCACGAATCTTACGATTCGTAACGGCAATGCATTGTCAACCAGGGAAAACAAGACGAGACAAGTATGCCAGCTGGACTTATGCAAATGCCAAGTAGTATTTACTCAACAATGGTCAGTATGGAACGAGTCCGACAAGAGCGTCCTCGTTCAAGACAAGTATATAATCTCATCATAAACAAGCAAGATTGAGCTCGACAAGAGCGAACTCAATGTGTCAACCATGCATTTATTATGACATGTATGTACAAGCATGATAGTCAATCCAATTCAAGAGTCTAGAAATAGTTTTCTAGTGGAACGCATGTAATAACGTCGTAGGGGTTGATCATTGAGCCGGTATTGTTCAATAGCTCACTAATGTCGACTCCGTTGAGTCACTTACATAATCTAACCAAGTAGAGTGGGAACACTATATGTGTTCCAAGACTCTTTTCTATGTTCTCGCTTGAAGCATGACTAGGTTCTTGTACCAGTTAGGAACCTTAGTGCAAAGTCACTAAGTCAAGTATATCAGGGAAGCCTAAGTTCATTCAAGTTTGCAGTTCCACTTGTTAATGGAATACAATTTAAATACAAGTCAGAAAATCAACACCAATAGAATTACCAAGTAATCAAAGGCAATATATGCTTCATGAGTCATATTCTCAAACGCATACAACCAAGCTAAGTTATTTACTTAACCATTAACCCATCATATATTCACCAAGACTACTTTGTTAGTCTAGGGTACTTAATCAACAATGGTATACACCTTACAATATTTCTAGAATGATAAATCATTTTATAGTCTCAACACATTAAAGTTCATGTTAATTTATAAACTCATCCCATCATATTCACGTGAATAGAATCGTTTATTAGATACAAATTCACTATGCTCTAAGAGCATCTAAAGTGTCTCTACGTCGAAATTGAGGATACACTCTATAATATCCCTGAATGGTAATTCATTCTTCAAACAAAATCAATCCTTCTCTACTCAATGTTCATGCATCGAAAGAAACCCATTCTAATAGTTGGAATTCCAACTTAGTAATAACTCATTCTGCGCAGCCATTTTGTAAAATTGACCAATAACTCATCTTAACTCCAAATTTCATGAATCTTACATATTCTGAAACTAGGCTCTTCAAACTATAACTTAGCCTTTTAAATCACTTCATTCGGATCTATATTCATCCAAATATAGTCACTTCAATTTCATGATAACAATCTGATTTGCTGCTATTAAACATTCTGCCCAGTCAACTTGTAAATTCAACCATTAATTACTCACTACTCCAAATTTCATGAATTTTATATATTCAGAAACTAGACTCTTGGAACTATAATTTAGAACTTTAAAGTAGTCCATTTGGACTTGTATTCTTTAGAATACGGTTACCTCAATTCAATGGTAAAATCTGTTTTCACTGTGACAGTCTCACTGTCGCAGCCATGATCCGTGACTGATGAAAAATACTTCTTTAACTCGAAAATTAATGAAACTTTACAGGGAGTTACCTAACATGTATAGGTATAACATATCCAGAAATCGGAAAATTATCACAGACGGAATTGCTACAGTATTTTTCGGAAAAATGCCCAAAACAGGGACTGCATCATTTCAAAATATGTTTTCTTTTTCTTTGCTTCCCAAATTCTCAAACAACTTAATTTTGTTAACTAACAACATTCTCATGCTAGTATCACCCAAGGACTTCAATTGGAGTCCTAAACCCAATCAATACACAAATTCACCAATTCCGGTCTCACCCGACCAATTCTCGAAATCTCTCAATTGAGACCCGACGAACCCAAAAAGTCGTAGGAATTTATCCTAGAGCTCAAAACAACGCATAAAAATTTTAATTAACTCCATTGAGTCAAAATACAATTTTCCGAATTCTAGGGTAATGTATAATTTCGGGATTTGTAATCATTTGGTTTCTAAACCCGATAACAAGTAATTTTCATTCCTAATTACTTCAATAAACACAACAAACCCAACAAATCTCACCTCATGTTGAACAGCCCCAAACCCCATATGTTTACAAATCAAAACTCATCATCAAGACATGTAATAACTCAAAAATTCATGAAGAACAAGCCTCTAACACCCTAGCCTCAATTTGAGCTAGAAAGAGAAAGTAGAGGGTTTAGTCACGTACCTATTTCGGGCGATAAACTCGAAATAAAACGGGAACAAACTGAGGGGAAACGTTCTCCTCGTCAAGAGCTTCGCGATAACGGTCTCGGTTCGACGATCGGATGCCCGTAGCTCCGGGAATCGCCGGAATCTCCATGGGAGCTCTCTACCGATCTCTCCATCTCTCCCTCCTTGTATCTCACGGTTTTGAAGAAAATGGGAGGAAGAAGAGTTTTTATTTACTTAAGGAAGGCTAAGGGACCATATTGCCCCCCAAGGGAGTGCACAAGAGGAAGGGAGGGGGTTTAATTGGGGGATAGGATGGAGTTTTCACTCCAAAAATCAGAAAAACAATGGCTGCCCGGTTGCTACAGTAACCCGGCTGCTACAGTAACCGCGAATGTTACATTGATTTTCAAACGGCTCCAGTTTGAACACCGTTCGACGAAACGACGTGATTTCTTCTCCTGACACTCTGTAAATGTCTAAAGTAAAAGCCTTAAAAATCTCAAACCAAACAAAAATATTTCGAGGGTTCCTCGATCAAAACAACTCAGCTGCGTACCAAAATCATTCTGTACTACCCAGTTGACTTAATTTTAAATCAACTCAAATTTGACTCCGTAAAGTGAAATACAATACCACATAAATATTTCTAACACGTAGGGACTAATAAATTATTCCCTCAATTAATATTTTTAACTGTCATACGAATTAACCATGTAAGGTCAATTAAAATACTAAAACACTTTTTGGTCACAACCGCTAAATATTTATTTGCTCATAGATGTCAAATAATAATTTCTTATTATTATTTCTAAATTTAAATAAGGTTATAATCATCCCCTAAATAAATTACAAACATCAAAGGCGTCGGTTACACTACTCCATAATTTTCGGGTACAAAGTAAGCCTCCAACACGTACAACACCCCTGCGGAGTCAAAATTAAAAATAGATAAATATTCTATAACAAATCGGGTTTGGAAGTCAAAACTTCGAACTCACAAATGGTGGATTATGGTTGAATATCAAGTAAGGGATGTAAATGGGCTCAAAGCCTAACGGGCCAAAAGGGACCAAAGCCCAAATGCTATCCAATAATTTCAGTCAACTTCAAAGACGAGCCTAGGGTGAACTATAAGCCCGAATATTACAAATAAGGTATGGTTAGAAAGATCTCAAAGTCTATCTTCTAACGCACCAAACGGATCTCGATTCTGAGTCGTCTACACAAAATTGTGGCTGTTAAACTACAGGTTGTATCTGATAAGCACGAATACGCGGCCCAAACTGAAATCCGATCTACAGCGTGTGCAATGCTACACAAAACCATTCAAAGTTAATCCCAAGGAATCGGGGTCTTACAGAAAAATCTACACTTGTCATTATATGTATATATAAATATAGACAGTAGAGTGTATAGAGAATGTCAAAAAAATGTAGTATTACTCCATAGTATGTCACGTAATTATAGGCACGAAATTATGTATTCATTAGGTATAATTACGTTTGGTAATTGCAATCTAAAACCTATTAGATTCAAAAATTACTTCACCCAACCTAATTCGTAATTATTTTTGTGTCGAAACGGGTCAGTTTCGACTCAAAAATATTGATGGGTCGAGTTAAAACAGGTTGAACCCGTTACCCATTTTGTTTTGATAGTTTTTACTCTATAACTATATGGATTTTAGGTGAAAAATACTGGTCAAGACGGGTTGACCCCACTTTGACAGTTATACATTATAAACTAAGACGATTCAACCCGATTCATTTCGACCCGTTTGATATTTACGTTATAACATGTTATGACCTATTTCGACTCATTACCCATCACAACTCGACCCATTCCCAACCCAACCTACACACTTTTCAGGCCTAGGCACAAGTAACATTACTTTGTATTTAAAGGATAGCAAAAACTTGGGTAAGACTGTCTTACAGATATTTTTTGTAAGACGGATCCTCTTTACTTGACTTATCGTGTATTGAAGGTTTGAGTTGTGAGAGAGTGGGGCTTCATTCTACGAATTAAGATATGTAAGACGGTCTTACAAGAGACCTACCCTTAAAGGATTATATCTTCATTAAATATGTGTAATTTTGTCTCAAAATAAGTGATTTATTTTTTCTTCTTTTTTTATAAAGCTATATATGAAATTTATCTTTTTAATACAAAATTGCAATATTATACTCAGTGTTCTAAAACTCCCCGCCTAGCTCCGCCTAGGCCCCTATATACCGCCACGACTTTCTTAGTCGCCGCCTAATCGACCAAGTCGGTGCCTACGTTGCCGGTCTGCCAAATAGATAGAAGAAAGAAGAAGAAAAAAAGATGAAGCACGGGGTTGTCTCGAGACTCATAATTTAGAATGAGAAATGATTAGAGATGATATGTTAGATTGTGGGTTATAGGGGCAGTAGGTAGGTTGAGTAATTTTTTTTTTTTTTGTATTTAGTTCTAAACTTGGCTGGTTTATTGCTTTGGAATTGTTGAGAATTGAGATTAAAGGTAGGTTTGTATATTTTTGTTCATTTTACAAAAATAGACAAGTGTTTGATAAAATGACAAACATAAAAAAAATTAAATTTGTAGTCAATGTGTTTGATCTTTGATATAAATTATCAAAAAAATGGTAATTATGCCTTAATTCTAGGCCCCGCCTCGGCCCCGATTACGCCCCGACTAGTCCCATATGCGCTAGGCGCTAGTGTGTCGCTTAGCGACCGCCTAACGATTTTTAGAACCTTGATTATACTAGTAGGATTGTAGGAATAATAAGAGCAACCACGTGGATATAATATTAATGAGTAAATTTTTTGTAAGACCGTCTTACAGATTTTAATTCGTAAGGCGGAGCTTCACTCTCTTACAGCTTAACTCATAAACACACGATGAATCGGATAAAGCGAATCCATCTTACAAAAAAAATATGTAAGATGATCTTACACAAATATTTACAAATATTAAAATGATCCAAATTCGACTTCCTCAAATTTCTCAACTCCTTACCTCTAAAGTTCGTCAATCTCAACTACTTTCTTTTCCCCTTCTCTTTATTTTCATACTAGTTATTTAGCCCTTGCTTCGCATGAGTATAATGTGGAATATATATATATATATATATATATATATATATATAATATAACATTTAGACATTATAATTAGATTGTTAATCTCTTCCATGATTATAATTTTTTTTCTATTGTTACTAATATTAAACGATTTTTTTACCTAAGTACTTTTAAATAAAATATAAGTTTCTAGCTAACATGAGATACATATTTTGTATTAATAATAATAGTAATTTTTTTTATCTAAAGACTTTTAAAATTAACATTTAACTTGATAATAATATTAGAAGTAATTTTGTTAAAAACTTTTAAAATCATAATTCATTTTTAAAAAAATGTGAGATACTTATTCTATATTTTTATTGGTAATGAAAGTTTAATTCTTTATCTAAAGACTTTAAAACCAACACCATATTCTAACCATGTGGTATACATATTTTCTATTAGTAATAATAGTAGTAGATAAAAGACTTTTTAACTAACATTCATTTCTAAACAATGTAGATACATATTTTCTATTGGTTATAACAAAATATGTCTTTATCTAATGACTTTTATAACCAATACTCATTTCTAAATAATATGAGATGCATTTCTTTGTTATCAATATGAAATACATAATCTAAAAACTTTTTAAACCAATATAATTTTTATAACGAATGTGAAATATTTCTCTTCTGTTGCTAATAATTGTCGACTTTTAAAATCAACATCACTTTCTAACCAATGTGTAATACATATCCTCATTTGGTAATAATAGTAGAAGTCTTTTATTTTAAAAATTTTATAACCAACATCTCTTCTTAAATAATGTGGGATACATCTCTTATATTATATTGATGATAAAAGTAAAAGTCTTTTATCTAAAGAATTTTAAAACCAATATCATTTTTTAATAAATGTAGGATATCTCTTCTATTAGAAATAATAGTAAAAGTCTTTTATCTAAATTTAAAATCAACATCACTCTCTAACTAATATGAGATATACATATTCTATTGATAATAATGGTAGAAGTCTTATATTTAAGGACTTTAAAAACAAACATTACCATCTACCAAATGTATGATACATCTATTCTATTGGTAATAATATTATTTTTAAAACCAACATTAATTTATAACCAATGTGTGATACATCTTTTCTATTGATAATAATATTATAATACTTTGTAACCAATGTGAAATACTTGTATCTATTCTATTTGTAACAAAAAGTCTTTAATCTAAAGACTTTTTAAACCAACATTTATTTTTAAACAATGTGAGATACATATCTTTTATTGGTAATAAGAGCAAAAGTATTTACTATAAGACTTTTAAAACTAACATATTTTTCTAAACAATGTAAGATATATTTTTTTCATATTTTAACAATGTGAGATATTTTTTTATTTTTATTGGTAATAAAAGTTTAAGATTTTTATCTAAATTTTTTAAAATAAACATCTCTTTCTAACCATGTGGTATACATATTTTGTATTGGTAATAATAGCATTTTAAAACTAACATTAATTTATAACAAATGTAAGATACATTCTTCTATAGTAATAATAATAATCTTTTATATAAAAACTTTTGAAATCAACATCGCTTTCTAAACAATATGGATACATCTCTTCTATTGGTTATAATATAAAAAAAATAGTAGTAGTATTTTATCTTAAATAGTTTTGAAACCAACATATTTTTGTAAATAATGTGTGATACATTTCTTGTATTGATAATAACATAAAAATTTGTTTATCTATGAATTTTATAACCAATATATGTTTCTAAATAATGTGGATCTCTTTGTAACCAATCCGATGTACATTATCTAAAAACATTTTAAACCAATATCAATTTTCTAACTAATGTGAAATACATATTTTTTCTATTGGTATTAAGTCTTTTATAAAAAGACTTTTAATACATACATCACTCTCTAACCAATGTGTAATACATCTCATCATTTGGTAATAGTAGTAGAAGTTTTTTATCTAAAAAAATTATCTAAAACCAACATCTCTTTCTATATAATGGGATATATCTCTTCTCTTCTTTTTTATTAATGATAAAAGTAGAAGTCTTTTTATTTGAAGACTTTTAAAATCAACATCACTTTTTAACCAATGCAAGATTTATCTCTTTTATTTATTGGTAATAATAGTAATTTAAAACCAACATCAATTTATAACAAATGTGCGATATATATCTTCTATTGCTAATAATAGTAAGTCTTTTACAAAATCTAAAATAATTAAAAATCAACATCATTTTTTAACCAATGTGAGATATGCATCTTCTATTGGTAATAATGGTAGAAGTCTTTTATCAAAAAACTTTGAAAACCAACATCACTTTCTAACCAATGTATGATACATCTTTTCAATTAGTAATTAAAAATAGCATTTTTAGTACAAACATCAATTTCTAACCAATGTTTGATACATCTCTTCTATTGCTAATAATAGTAGAATATTTTGTAACCATGTGAGATACATCTCTTGTAAAAGTGAAAGCCTTTAGTCTAAAGACTTTAAAATCTAAACTTTTTATTTTTAAGCAATGTGTTATACATTTCTTTTATTGTTAATAATTTAAAATAATTTAAACTCAACATCATTTACTAACTAATGTGAGATATACATCTTCTATTGGTAATAATGGTAAAAATCTTTTGTCAAATATATATATATATATATATATATATATATATATATTTAAAGTTGGTGAGGAGCACTATGGTTGTGACACCTCACCATCTTTGGATAAATCTTCACTCTAAAGCATCCATATTGAAGCTTAAAAAACTTTTGGTTTTCTAGTGACTTTGAAAATCAACATCGCTTTCCAACCAATGTATGATGCATTTTTTCAATTGGTACTTAATAATAATATTTTTAAAACCAACATCAATTTCTAAACAATGTGAGATACATCTCTTCTATTGTTGAAAAATTAGTGTTTTTAGTGAAAGAAATTGTGCAACTTGAGGCACGAATTTTTTTACGTGTCATTTGTTTGTTGGCGAAGGTAATTGCGCAAATGTGTTCTACTCGGTGAGAATATCAAAATGATATATATATATATATATATATATATTTGTCCAAATCGAGTTTTAGATAATAAAATATCAAGACTTAAAGTATAATACTTGTTAAAAAAATTAGTGTTTTTAGTGAGAGAAATTGTGCAACTTGAGTCACGAATTTTTTTACGTGTCATTTGTTTGTTGGCGAAGGTAATTGCGCAAATGTGTTCTACTCGGTGAGAGCATCCATTTGATATATTTGTTTGTCCAAATCGAGTTTTAGATGAATAAGATATCAATAGTTAAAATATAATACTCCCTCCGTCCCTAAATTATCGTTCTCCTTTCCTTTTTCGTCCGTCCCAAAATAATTGTCCACTTTGAAACTTACCTTTTTAGAACATTATTTTTACCACTTTACCATTACTTTTTCACTCTATTTTAATTATGGGCCACATACACGTGAACTTTAAAGAAAACTACACATTAAACAAATATAAATAATCAAGTCAATTGTTTTTTCTTAAACTATGCGCCGAGTCAACTAGTACGATTATTTAGAGACGGATGGAGTACTTATTAAAAAATTAGTGTTTTTAGTGAAAGAAATTGTGCAACTTGAATCACAAATTTCTTTATGCGTCATTTGTTTGTTGACAAAAGTAATTTGTGCGAATGTGTTCTACTTAGCAAGAACATCGAAATGATATATTTATTTGTTCAAATCAAGTTTTGGATGAATATGAAATCAAAGTTTAAAGTATGATGTTAAAAATAAATCATTAGAAGTAATATATAATCTTGAAGAGTTTTATCCCATATTAGTTAGAAATAATGTTAGTTCTAAAAGTTTTTAAATATAAGTCTTCTACTATTGACAATAGAAAAAGTTATATATACTAATACTAATACCCATTATCATATTGATTATTATTATATATTATTATTAGCTAATGGCTAGAAAACCAAAAGTTTTTAAAACTTCCACATGGATGCTTTAGAATTAAGATTTATCCAAAGATAATGAGATGACACAATCATAATGCTCCTCCCCAACTATATATATATATATATATATATATATATATATATATATATTATTTTTAAATTTACTATAATTACGAAAATTAATGTTTAGTTCAACTTTTTTCTCTCCTGGTTATCATGTTAAGCGCAAAAAAAAAATCAAAGGCATTCAATATCTGGGACTGGCATTAACCAAATGGTCTTTTTTTCTTTATTATCTTCCGGTGTAATCGGCGGCCAAGTCATCAAGTCAAATCGAACCAAACTGAAATCATATGATTTTGTTCAGTTTTGTTGTTTATATGGTTTGATTTGATTTATATTTTTGAAAAATTAAGTGTTTTGGTTCGGCTCACGACTTGATCTTTTAAATTGAATCAAATCGAATCGAACCAAACTATTTTGAGTCAAACCGCAGAGCTGAACCATCGAGTTGTGTCACCAAACTAACAATTTTTTAGAATTTTAACATTTAGTATTTTTAGACAATATAAATATAAATGCTAGTTCGTTTCACAACCCTTTATATTATCACTTAGTCACTCTTAGTTGTTATTCAAATATCTAATCCTCATGACTCATATCCTTATCGTTCTCTCCAGTACCCTCTACTCTCTCAACCTCTTATAATCTCCTCATGGATAATTTTTTCTCTCAACTAAAGTGATGCATGTTTAGTGTTTATATTTGAATCTTTCTCTCTCACACAAACACAAATGTTTGAAGTTTGGCTTCTTCTTTTTAGGCAATAAGTACGTTTATCAAGTATTTATTTATTCTTGGAGTTGAGGGGAATCTATAAATGGTTCGATTTGGTTTGGTTCGGCTCAATACTTTAAACGGTTCAACTCGATATTTTAAATTTGAAAAATTGTATGAAAATATCTAAATATTATGTATTCGTATTATATTTCAACAAGCTCTTGGCCACTCCTCTGTTCTTCGTTCTTCTTGCTGTCATAGTTGAAGCTTGACATGGAGCTAAGCTCATCACTTTTAGATCTCATACGTAATCATTTGAGGCTAGAATAATAGGGTTGATCAGATGGGTTTTTCAAAATTTTGATGAAATTGAAGAAAAAGTTTGGTCGGAAAATGCAACGGGTCTTCATAGGGTGTATTTTTCCTTGTGTCAAGTATTTTTTTAAAACATGAGCTTTAATTTCAAAATGTTAAAGTAAATTTGAGAACCCAGACAGAAATTTAAAATAAATGTGAATACAGAGGATACTTAATACAACACCTATAAAATACTTAATAGAACACTTTTTTAAAAAAATAGACCAAATTGCCCTTTGTCATTTTATGAGTAAATGAAATATCTTTAAATAATACCATTAAATGAAGGTAGACATATCATTGATTTGATATGCATCTGATATAGGTATATTCGAACCCAATCCAAAACTTTATATATTCACTATGATCCAATCTGATAATTCGATGAATCAAGTGTATATGAATTCATATTCGAATCTATTACCGGTTAATATATCTGATTAAATATTCGATCCGATCCAAAATATAGATTTATGAAAGAGAGAAGATGAAAAAACAACATATATACATAATTGTGTTTACAATGTATATTCTTAATAATAAATAAATTATCGAATTTGAATTCGTATTCCAATTATTTGACTTTGACTACTCGTGTATAAATCAATATGTAAAATTTTGTTTGGATTCGGATCAAAATCCGATGAATTGACAAGCGGAGTAGTCCGTATTATCTTTTGGAGAGATTTAAACAAAACAATTTTCTTGACAACTGGAAAATATTTGTTAAATCCATCTCAAACGTTGGTATTGTGCCACGTTTGAAAAGGCGGGGCCTAGCTAGGGTTGCACATATTTAGACACGTTCATGAACAACAACAGAGCTATATTTGAAATTTGTATCATCATCATTAATCATCATTACTGTCTTCGCCTTGTTAAGATCTTTGTAAAAATGATGCTCAACTACTACATTGTACTACCCTTTTAGACAGTCTTAGAAACTCTGACAGTCAGATACCAGTAGGGGTTATATCTAGGGGTTATCTTTTAAACTAGTACAGTACTACGTATCTAGCTTACTTGATCCTCCACAGCTAGCATAGTGTTCTGTTTTTTTTTCTTTTTTCTTCTTTTCCCCAGCTATTTCAGCGCATGTTGAAAGTTAGAGGATTGGTCATTTCCTTCCTGGGAATCGTCGAATCTTCGGACGACGCCACTGAATCAAATCAAATCAAGCAGTTTTGTTTGGTTATAGTTTAACACGGTTAAGTTTTGACCAGTTACGTTTAGTTTGTAGTTTTGAGATTAAATCAAACCAAATTGAACTAAACCAAACATATAATGTCTATTGATATGTCCGGTCTAAAATCGATTACGAGTGATCATCACGTGTCAGTCATGTGTTCAATTAGAACAGAACCTACCAGACTAGCGGATAGAGAGCTAATAAGGTACCGAGCAGAGAACAAGATACTTCCCATCCATACCTAGTCGAGCGCAGGTCTTGCCTGCCCGATCAAGGGGCCTTGCCCGTGAATCACACTCATCATCATCAGACTTGCATTATACAGCCGGGCAGAGACATGCTCACCCGGGCAAACACCATGCAAAGGAATCTCAGAGACTTGCTTTCCAAGACTGGTCAATGATTTCCTTATCTGAACAGAACACTTGTCTCGTCTGCTCAGACAATCTCGCGGTCAGCCACCTATCAAGCCTATAATTTAGGAGTTTCTTCCTAAATCTACTAGACAACTATTGAAGCTGAATCTTATACGGATTCAATGACATTTGGGGTCTATAAATACCCCTTCATAAATCATAAACAAGGTACACACACTTTTTTGAGTCTAGAACCTCTATCAAATTGATTTTTGACTAACATGATACTTACTCTCACATTGGAGTGGTTTCGCAATGCCAAGTCTTGCACTCCTACTTAGGTGGTTTCGTATTCTTAGACAGGTTCAAGGAAGCAGTTCAAGCCCAAATATCCTACGTATCAATCAGACGGCCCACGACTAATTCTTTGCTACATAAGTTTGGTTACGTTGCCAGGAAACGAAACGTCAAAGCTCTCTCATCTGTTTTTCTGGTAGCTTTCCGACAAGTAATATTATTTCAATGGCTGGTAAGGGTAGCATGCATCACACCACTGCTAGCAACCACAAGGCTGGAAGCCAGTTGGTTGGAAACAACCCACTGTCCAGTAATCTACCACCGAAGGCACCCCAACAAGGAGTGCAAACAAGGAATCAGAAGATGGCTGTTTGGCATGTGGCTCATGGCGAAGATGCCCCGTATATTGAGGAACAACTCTCCCAACACGTCGGCCAAAACCAAGCGAGCCAACGGGATGCCCGTGATGTAATCAACGAGCAACAGGCTTGTGCCCGTGATCTAAGGGATCAACGAGCAGCAGCCAAGTGAACTTGCCCGGGCAAACCCTTGAACAACAGGCTACTGCCCTACAAGTGCAAGCGGATTACCACAACAAGATGTATGCGCTCAACCAACAGCTGCTCGCCTTGGGCCATGCCCTAGTGCCAGTGGTTGAGTTCGTGTTACCCACTCCCAGTAACTCCGTGACTGTTGGCGGTGGCCAGGCCCCACAACAATTACCCGCTCCGAGTAGACGACTTTCATCTGTTGTTCAAACACCGTCAGATCGAGAGGCTCGTGAGCAAAGGACAGATGACCAGGCAGAAAGCCAGAACAGACGCCAAAATCCCTCCCTTCATCACCACCACCACGGACAAGAGCATCATGCCCACGCAGAGAGGGATAATCGTCACAGAACTCGTGAGTACGCCGAGCAAGAGGAGCAGCGACCAAAGCACAGAGCTCGAGCCGAACAGGAGGTTGAAGTTGATTATGATCCAACTTACTATCCCACCTCGGTCAGATATTCCTATGATGCATCTCACTCAACCAGGGCCACGCGACCAACGAAATCTAAAAGAGGGCAGAGTCAGCGGTTAGAGGATCTCCACTCAAAGGGCTCATCGCGCACTACCTCTTCCAGACTCAAAATAGATGTCGATAAGTGGCTGGCCGATAAAATGGAAGCCATGAAGAAGGAAATGGCCGAGTTAACCGTGGCCAAGCCCGGTTTCGGAGCCACAAATCCACTAGAATGAAGCCCCTTCACCCCAGAATCGAAAATGCGCCACCCGCGGAAGAAATAACCTTCCCACAATTCGAAAAATACTTCAGGAAGACGCGGGTAAACGATTGGCTCAGGTCATTTGAGGCGTAGATCTGAATAGTCACAGACATCGAGGCGCTTAAGATGAGAGCTTTCGAGGGTGCTCTCCAAGGCAAGGCGCAAGCATGACTGGGGAGAGTTCCTCACGGATCGATTGGCAGCTTGGAAAAGCTCAGGAAAAGTTTCTTGGAAGAGTTCGGCATTGCAGGTCCCACGCCCAATAATAGGTTCGACCTCGATAAGTTCAAACAAGGCAACCACGAGTCCTATAGCAGCTACCTCAAGCGGTTCGAGGTGATGCTCGAGCAAGTGACAGCGACCAGTAACCACGAGATCACTTTCTGCTATCTGAACAACATGAGGTTAGGGCCATTAAAAACAATACTGACAATGAACCCCAACGCCTCAAAAGCATAGTTGCTGGCCAATTCACACTTGTTCTACTCGACATAAAATACTAAGGGTGACAATCCCAAAGGAAAAGACAAGACTCAGGACTGCTTGGCCATGCCAGCTGACCAGAGCTAAGAGGGTAGTAACCGCTAACGTAGAGATCGAAATCGAACCTCCACTCCCGGGCAGAGATTTAGAGAGCCACAGTTTACTCCCATGAACACAACTCGGGAAGACATCATGTTCCAGGTTGGAGATGTCATGCATATCCCGTATCCACTAGATCCTGAGTTCGCTCACACTAGGGACAACTCTAAGTACTGTGACTACCACCACGACCACGATCATGATACAGAAAGCTGTAATATGTTGAAGCGAGAAATTCAAAAGCTAATCAACACGGGCAAACTTGATCGATTTAGGAAGGACCAGGGAGCGGGCAACAACACCGAGGACAATCACCGCGCACAGCCCAATAGAAGAAGAGGCGTCAGGCCCCTCAGATTCAAGGGGTTGTGAATGTTATCATGGAAGAAATGTCGTACAACACTCAACTCGACAAACACTTCTACTCACTGAGAAAGTCAATCAATGCACCTATTATCCAGCGAGCAGGGGAGCAGATAATTTATTTTGCTCGGAGTGAGCTAGCGAGCACCCCACTCACCTCCGAACAGCCGCTGGTGATCTCTACCCTCACCAACAACTGGCAAGTCCACAGTGTATTGATCGACATAGGAGCATGCAGGGATATAATGTACTATTCTTGCTTCAAGAGTGTGGAAGTAGCAGATGCCAGCTTACAACCATACTCGAGCAAACTGGAAGGCTTCACCAACAATCAAGTTGGGGTGAAAGGAACTATTGACCTAGAAGTCTTCATCGGGGATGAAGCTCAAACCAGGGAAGAAACTATCACTTTCATGGTGATAGACCTTAAGTCCCTCTACAACTGCATCTCGGGCACTCTGGCCATAGATGAATTCGAGATGGTCGCCTCTATCCCGCACCAGAAAGCTAAATTTTACTCAGACGATGGTGTAGGAGCGCTCAATAGTAAGCTGTGGGCAATATGGGAATATGTTCACAACTGTCAAAGAAAGAAGCAGAAGCTCATCATCCCAACTCCCGAGCAAGAAATCAAAATCTCCAAGAAAGATGAAGTCAACCCGCCTCCACCAACAACGATCCATGCGTACAAGGTCAGGCATCCCCCCGCACAGGCCATTTAAATGTATAAACGGACAAGACCCTCAGCCCTGTTGAGGGTCATTATCATTTTCAGTTAATAAAAAAGGTAATTTATTTCATTAAATTGTTAATATATTTTTGCTTATCATATACCAATTATTTTCGAGTTGCTTGGCAAGACCCACTCGCAAGCCGAGTAGGTAGGTCCATGCCCGGTCAATCTTCCACTATACCCGGGTGTTAGTGGACAAATCTTGTCCTCTAAGCGAGCAAGATAGGGCCATGCATGATCCACTCAGTTTGAATCCCGCAAGTCGGTAGGGGCCATGTCCACAAGGTAGCGGCTAACTACCTCGGGTCCCTATAGTGATTGAGCAACACTGTTAATCGTTTATCTCTATACCCAGTTGATATACTGGCAACAACTTCGGCGTACAAACGTCAGACATGGCCAATCCCAGTTAGCTGGTCGCCGCTCAAAGTTGGGTCATGCTCGCTAGGCAGTCATCAGGAAGCTCGCCCCAGGACGATAGGGATAATGCCCACTCAAAGCCTTGGTCGGAACCAAGCACTTATTCTGAGTAACGATTTCCCGGACACTCAAACTTAAAGTAATATGTCAGCTAAAATAGCAATTATTATTTTAAGTCATTTTTGCACAAGTTTGCATGCTCGATTAGTTCTGTTCGTATTACGCTTGTTATGTTCGCTGAAACAACCCATAAATGCAAGAAAAATGTAAGTAAAGGGACACAAATTGAACCGAACAAAATTTCCATTGAAATGTTGGAAGAATTACACTTGGGAATAAAAAATACTGGCGTGCAAGTCAAACAGAAAAATATACATATCAAGCTATGTTCAGAAGAGGAAGAGTTGAGGCAGTGGCAGCTTTGGCATCGGGAGTTGGGGCCTCTAATTCATTTTGTAGCTAAGCAGAGGTATGATCAACCCGAGCTTGCTTCTCTGCCCGCTTAGCTTCGATCAGGATGCACACATTGACAGTCAGTGGCGTGGGAGGAATCCAAAGTTCTACCTCATCATCAGCATCATCCCGGTAATAGCCTCTAGCTCGCCTTGAGTATAAGGAACCAAATAAAGAAACTTCATGGCTTCTGGGCTATAGGGGTCGAGCATGACCCAATTCGCTATTGTCGGCATCTCCACTCCACCATGCCCAGAGAGAATATACGAGATATGGTGGGTACCTACTAGATAGTATGGGAAAATCTCTTTGTGCACGCGGGAAGCATATTGAGGAGAAACCAAAAAATCCTCCACCGCCTTCTCCTTGGCTGCAGTGAGCTGCTCGGAAAACAAGGCCATGGCCGGAGTATCTTTGGCGGCCTGGGCCTTCAAGGAATCCTGCTCTTTTTGTAGATGTACCTGCCGGGTGGTTAGATCGGCCTCAGCGGCCTAAGATTTCTTTTGATGTTCCATGAGCGAGCTCTTCTCTTTGGCCAGAGCCAGATTGTCGGCCTTAAGTTTCTTGACTAAAGCCTCGCTCTCCTCAACGACCTCCCTAAAGAGAGATGCTCGGATTTACGTTTCAGCGAGCCAACTAGCTCACCCTTCTCAAACTCAACCTTCTTACGAGCTTCCCTCTCTTCAGAATATCAGTCATGGAGGTTCGTGTAGGAAGAAACAATTTAGAAAACAGATAAATCAGGATTCAGAAAAAGAAACACTAACAAGACGTATTAAACAACTATGAAGCAAACATACCTTGCTCTAGCAAAGACCGACATGTCCGAGCATGACATGGCTGGCGATGTCTCTATCGTGCACAACGCCATCGTGCAGTACCTGTTTCACGATGCCCTTGCCCACCATCCCGACTGGGCTCCCACGAGTAGCCAGATCAAGGCCCCCAAGCATAGGGACATCAAAGGAGAGCACGCTCACAATGGCCCTCGTCGCGGCAACAGTGGTTGGAATCTCGAAGTCAGGTCACTGCCATGACTTGATGTTGTCCGTAGAAAGTGCCGGAGTGGCAGAGACACGTTCGACGCCTACACCATGGGATCTAGTAGATCGGTTAACTGGTGAAGGTGAGTTCCTTTTTCTCTTGCCTACTACCTTGGCATCCTTGGCAGTAGCACCAGGAGCAGAGTCATCGGCATCCCTCCGAGTAGGAGGAGGGAGGTCGACGGGCCTATTCGCCGTAACATAAGGTTTTTTGGCTAGAGGGCCGAAGGGAATCGTAGGGATAGCCTGGGGCGGTTTGCTCGCCAGCTCAGCCACCCTCATGCTCTCATGCGCCTCTAGCCTTTGAAGATGTCAAAGGGTCAACATGACTGCACAAGAAGGAAACAAAATTAATACATCAACTACAAGGTAGAAAGAGGAACGATCAAAGTAAAATATCAACAAGGGGCGCCCGAGTAAGCAAGCGTGCAGTCACGCCCAAGTCTTTGGCACTCCAGGTAGTTGACACGGAAGTTCTACCCGTGGAAACTCCCCCAGTATGCATGAGCCACCTCGGGCTCAAAAGTGCACAAAGGCTCAACCCTGGGCACAGCAGTTCGGAGCACTCTAGCCAGGCGCAAATTCTTGGGGTTACAAACCAATTCTTTCCAGTCGAGAAAGCTCTCATGGCTTACTCGCTTCTCACCATCCATCACAACCCCTAGGGCAACTCGGACAGCAGCCAGAAGAGCAGAATCCCCCGTAGTAAAGCTACCACGAGGGAGCTTGGGAATGTTTATGCTAGCCTCGCTTATAGGCATGATCGGCCAGCCTACCCGAGATTCGATCAAGATGGCCCTCTTATCCTAGGTTTCGACCTTTCCCGGCACATCAGTCAAAATACGCAAAAAGTTAGAGTTTGACTGGAGCCCAACCCAGCCAAAAACGTTGGCGCTGAGAATAAATAATCTTCTAAACAGCTTCAGGGTCGGCTCAATGCGCAGCATGCAGTACGCCACAGTATAGGCTATCAATGCCCGGATAGTATTTAACATGAGGTCGCATTGCATGGGGCCAAATTCTTTGAGGAATTTAAGGAAGAAGGGATCTAAAGGTAGACGCAGTCCTACCCAGATGAAGTCAGCAAAATATAGTAGCTTCCCATCCTATTTGCGAGGATATTCCTCCCCCACTAGCTCAACCTTCTCTACCCGATAATCTTGGGGCTCCACACCCAAGGAGGTGAACCATGCAGTGAGCTTCTTCAGGGTGTCCAAGGAGGCCCAGTGTACGGCATACCATTCATCAGTATTTACCATCCGACCGGACATAGGGGTTGAGGAGGTAGCCTCGTTTCTCGCCCGAACAAGTTTTCTCCCTCTCCGGGCCAACAGGATATCCGAGCTCGCCTCCCCCGAGTTGGAGGCTTCATCGACGGTCGCCCGTTGTTCGGGATTCGGTAACCTCACTCTTGCCTCGCATTGTTCTACCGCGGGCTCCTCTCTTTCTGCCAACTGTTCTCAATCGTACCCATCAGCGGCCACACCATCATATTCAACCTCCCCATCATATGGGCCAGGTCCATAGGTGGAATCTTTAACTTAAATTACGGGCACACAAAAATGCCCGCTTGGGGCATCTCCGGCCATAAACTCAGTGTCGCTGCCCATCACTACGTTAATCGGGGGTGTCCTCTCGCTACTCAAAGAGTCATTCCTCCCGTCGTAGTTGTATGCCTCTCTCTCACTACCCATAGACTCATTATGTAGCCTCATAGGTGAAGACATGTCTACAAAGAGATCGAGGAAAAAAAGGTCAGATTCTGCTCGAGGCAACGAACGGTTCATAAAGGGAAAAACCCCAAGACTAGGTACACTAAGGGGCCATGCCCACCTAGAGCAAGACACTTTAGGCCATTTTCCTTGATCTCCACCTATGGTCCGGTTACAATCTACGAACCTTACCCCAGAAGTGCAAGAAGATGGAGAAAACCCAGAAGCGCAAAGGACGAAAAACAAAACCAAAAAATAGTAAGAAAAGACAGATAGAAAACTTACTTTCGAGTAGTGGTTGGGTTTTTCTCCTTCAAATGAATATGTGGTCATTGAAAATGGAAGGAGGAGTAGAGACGATTGGAATCAGGACACAAAGACACCGGAATCTGGGAAGCTTCAGGCACGACAACAGCAACACACAAAAATTCTTTCTCTAGAATGCTGGAAATCGGTAAAAGAGTGAATTGTGGCCTGGCTGGATGGAAAACTAGTGGAAGGTTCTCAAACCTTGGTGATCGAGTGCCAATTGGAGTGTATGTGAGAAGCTTGCCATTGAAGAGTAGCAGGGTGAATAGGCGTAGGGGCGCTTGAGCCATCAGTGAGTGGGGTGAGCTGATGGAGCGCCAATCATGAAGCGTCACATTTAATGCGAACGTGTAGCTCGTGATGTCAGCTGTCCTTGCAAACGCTGCTTTGGTGCTCTTTTCCCCCCAAAACTCGAAGCGTCTGCCTATAAAAATTCACCTCCTTCTTACAATCAATTCAAAAATTCACAAGTGTTGGAACCCGATGAAAAAGCAACACCACTGAGCTTATGCGCTCCCCGCTCTAGAATAAATACTCGCCAGACAAGGAGCTAGGGGCCATTGATGTGCCCAACCCAAAATCGGTCACGAGCAAAGCACGAGCGATCATCACGTGCTAGTCACGTGTTCAATTAGCGCGGGACCTACCAGCCTAGCGGGTAAAGCTAGCAAGGTACCGAGCAGAGAACAAGACACTTCCGTCCAAACCTGGTCGAGCACATGCGTTGTCTGCCCGACCTGGGGGCCATGCCCGAGAATCACATTCATCATCATCAGGCATGCATCATACAGCTGGGTAGAGACATGCTCGTCCGGGCAAGCATTATGCAAAAGAATCTCAGAGACTTGCTCTCCAAGAGTAGTCAAAGGTTTCCTTATCTAAGCAAAACACTTACCTTATCTGCTCCGACAATCTCGCGGCCAACTGCCTATAAAGCCTATAATTTAGGAGTTTATCCCTAATTCTACTAGGCAACTATAGAAACTGAATCCTAGACGAATTCAATGACATTGGGGGCCTTTAAATACCTCTCTATAAACTATAAACAAGGTACACACACTTTTCTTGAGCCTTGAACCTCTGTCAAATTTCTTTTTGACTAACACGATACTTACTCTCATACTGGAGTGGTTTCGCGAGGCCAAGCCTTGCGCTCCTACTAAGGTGGTTTCGTGTTCTTAGATAGGTTCAAGGAAACAGATTAAGCCCAAATATCCTACGTATCAATCGGACGGCCCAATGCTGATTTTTTACCACATCATCTATTATAGAATTTTGTTAATTATTCTGAGGTGTTGATCATGTAGTATGCATCATTTAGGTCTTTTATCTAGTCGTGATATATATTGTAGTTACTAAACCAAACCAAATTTAAGGTTATTGGAAGATTTTTTTTCTTCCTTCTTTGTGATTATTTGAAATTAGGAATTTGCATGAGAAGTTTGATAGTGTAAGGTAAACACTAAACATCCTTCTTTTTTTTTTTTTTTTTTGGGGAAACAGGGACGGCACCCTGCTAGGATTTATTAAAAAAGGGAAAAAACAAACTAGAGGGGGACAACCAACCTAGCCCTTATAAATGGGAGGACAAAGGGGCCTGACCTCGAAAAGACATACAGGAGAGGGAAACTAAGAAAATAAGAAAACTAAAACATAAGAACCCTGCTCTAACAAAGGAAAACCGAGCTATCTGCGAAAATTATGGAGACCCAATTTATCTGAGATGAGCGCCTGTTTAACCAACTGAGGAAGATCCCGAAACTCATTAAAGCTTTGAAAACCTCCATGAATATGAGCCAGAGCGGCCAGCCTATCGGCAACGAAATTTTGTTCCCTATAAATGTGATGAAGCGTATAGTCCCCCATTAATCTGAAGCAATCCCGTAACTCATATTCATAATGCCATTGGCTGATGCGCTGCCTAAACATCCTTCTTTTATTTATGGTATTCTACTTTAAAAGCGTTATTTTTAATGCTTGGAGATATTTAGTACTCCGTCAGTCTGTTTCTAAATAATTGTATTGTCTAACTGGGTACATGGATTAACAAAAACCAATTGGCTCTATTGTAAATATTGGTGTAATATGTAGTTTCTTTTAAAACTTATGTGTATGTTGCTCATGTTTAAAGTATGAAGAAAAAAATAAGGGTAAAGTGTTAAAAGGACTTTCCTAAGATGGAAGGTTTGGAAACAATACAATTTTTTTGGGAACATGTGAAAAATGAAAGTATGACAATTATATTTGGGAATGAGAGAGTAATAAAAATCTTATTTGCTTCATTTTTAGTGTTGGTTAAGTTCATTAAAAAAATTATTTTAACAGAAAAAACCGAGCTAAAGCAAGTAGTTCGATTCAGTTTGAAATTTTTAGAACCAATGGGATTGGTTTACTTCACAGTTTTGTTATAAACCGAACCAAACAGATCGAACCACTTACACCCCTAGTCATTTTTCAGAAAAAAGTTTTTTCTATAAATAAATAATCAAAATTTGAACTTATTCAATTAAACAAGAGATCCTTTTGCTCTAACTAACTCCCATAGAGCAATGTAGTTCTCTACTTTCTCTATCCCAAAATCAAATAAATAAATAAATAATAGCTCTCCTATGTTCTTGAAAATGAGTTTATCTTTCTTTTTTAGGTCCTTCCAATAAAAGTTGTTCACTTTCTAATCTTTCTTTTTTTCAAAAGTTATATTTATCGTTTTACCATTCATTTAATTATCACTTTAGCTGATGGACACTAATGTCATATGAATATCTTTGAAACACACACATTATCTTAATATTTATAAATTATAATAGAGCTGGTATATTATTTTTTAAATCTATTTGCCGAGTCAAACATTACACACTTTTAGGAATGAAGGAAGCACTTATTTCGTTTTAGATTAAGTGCTCTTTTGGTTTTTTACGATAATTACCAAAGTATTTTTAAGTTATTTCCTTAGTACAAAAACATGAATATTCACGGTTTCTACACTTGTAAGACCTCAAATCCTTAATGTATTTGACTTGGTAGAATGTTTATGTATTTTGTTCTTTTTTCGTGACCTTTCAGAGATCCTAGTTCTTCGTGTACTTTTTTGGATGCATTGACATTCATAATATTCATGTTTATAAAGCTTACAAGTGGTCACGACGTAAGACGTTCAAAGTATAGTCATCGTCATATGTTTGATTACACGATTCGTGTTTCGTAAACGTTTTGTCTTTCGTACTTTTGTTGGACCTAATTTTAATTTAACTTTGGATATGTGTTTGAGACCCTTTATTAGACATTTAACATACTTTAAAATATGTATGTATACCCGTTCGATCGTTGTTCCGATCGTTAGTTTGTTCCGCGTAATTTCGTTTGTCGTACGCGGTGAAATGTTTTGTTCGAGATACCACCTAAGATGATTTTAGTTTGATTTGGGACTTTTAAAGCTTTTAGTTTAAGTCTTTAAGGTTAGCCGAACGAAGAAATCAAGTCGTTTCGTCGAACGAAGTTTAAATGGGAAGCCTAGGGAAAACCCGTGACGCGTCGCGTTACTGTAGCAACGCGGCTACTGTAGCTTTGAGGCAGCACTGCATTTTCTCAAGTTTTGCTGTGAAATCTCCTTTGTGCCCTCATTAAGTTCAACCTCTTCAATCTTGCTGCCTCCCATTTGGTGTGTTTGAGTCTCCAAAGCCCATCTCCATTCATTATCATCTTCATTCTCATCATCTTCACCTGTCAAACATAGAGAGAGAGAGAGAGAGAGAGAGTGTTCTTGGAGTATTCCAGCGATTCCCGGAGCTCCAGCCAACCAATAGACGAGCTGAGACCACCATCGCGAAGCTCTCGACAAGGAGATCGTTTCCCCTCTGTCCATTTTCTGTTTCTATAGGCTTGTTGGTTCAGATTTGGTACGTGACTACCCCCTACCTTCTCTTTATAGCTCAAATGGATGCTAGGTTGTTAGAGACTTGATTCTCTTGATTTATTGTGTTATTACATATTTATGTGATGTGTTTCTTTGGGGTTTTGATTAGGAACATATGAGGTTGGATTTAAATGGTTGTTGTTGGGTTTATTGAAATGATGTAGAAGGAAATTGGTTGGAATGGGTGTGTTAGAAACATGACATTCGAAATCAGAAAAATCTATTTTTTGAGCCAATTTTGGGAATTTACTGGTACCAATCTACTAAAGAGAATGGTCTATTTGTTTTATATGTTTGATCTATATATGTCAAGTCACTATCTGTAAAGTTTCATAAATTTTCGAGGTTGGGAAGTATTTTAAATAAATTACGAACCATCGCTGTGTAGGTACTCTGCCTCCTGGAAGTCAGATTGTTAACATAAACTTGAAGTGACCATAACTTGATGAATACAAGTCCGAATTGAGTGTTTTAAAAGGCTGAACTTTAGTTCAAAGAGTCTAGTTTCTGGGTATGTAAAACTTGAGACATTTGGAGGAATAAGAAATATTTGGTGAAGTTTGTATGATAGACATGCAGAATCAGTCATAACCGAAAATCAGATTTTTAACATGAACTTGAGGTGATCATATTTTGAATAATACAAGTCCGAATGGAGTTATTTAAAGTTCTAAATTGTAGTTTCAAGAGTCTAGTTTCTGAATATGTAAGATTCATGAAATTTAGAGTTGTGATGAATTATTGGTCGAATTTACAAGATGGCTACGTAGAATGAGCTATAACAGAAAATCTAGAAAATAACTTGTCTTTGAAATAATCATAAATTGATGATTATAGATCTGAATTCGACGATTCAAAATGGTAAATAATACCTTAAAATGCCTAGTTTTTAAATATGTATGGATCACAATATTTTTGAACTTGTCAAGATTGATTTATGAATAATACTTGACCTATAATGGATTTGGGAATATATAATGAAATATCATTCTAGGAAGAGTTTAAGAAATATGATCTTGTTTCTTGTTGACCTAGACCATCGGTGTAGTCTCGGAAATATGTGGTTTATTACTTGTTAAGTTATAATCTTAACTTGAATTTATGCTAGAAATAAACATCTATGCCTATTTTACATTATGACTTATGAATGAATAATTATGAGACTTGTTAAAGATTGAATTCTCCATGTTTATTTGATAATATGACTTAACAAAGCATATTGCATTTTCTTGCTTGAATCATGATTTACTCTTGAATACTTTAATGTTTCAATGATAATTGATTTGTCAACTTGTGTTGATCTTAGATTTCCCTAATAAGCGGAATTATGAACTTGAATTGAACGAGGGTTTGAATTGATAATAATTAATCGACTTAGGTTTTTAGCGTATACTTGGTTTAGTCATTCTTGAACTAGGATTCCTAAATGGAACAAGAACCTAGCTATGTCTCGATTGAGATCATAGAAAAGGACTAGAAATGCATATAGTATTAATACCCTACTTGGATGAAATTATAATAAAGACTCAACTGAGTCGAGCTTAAGGAACAATTGAACTTTATGAATATCGTGGTGAATTCCTACGACGTTTAGAATCCATTTGGAGCTTTGATTGATTTAAGTGTACATACTTGACACTTGTGATTTAGAGACTCGTAATGGGCTCTATATGTGATTTTGTGGTTATAGCAACAATATGCATAGTCGTGTGAATTTAGTAGAGTTATATACCTACTTGAGATTGACAAGTAAACATCTATTTGTGCATTGCATATAAGTCCACCTGGCATTATTTGAGTTTATACTTTGATGGTGGGACGATGCATCGTCTTCACGAATTATGAGATTCGTGACTTCTATATATCGCCGTACCAGAGACTAAGACACACACCCCTCCACTATTGGCCACAGTGGGGAAGTAGCCCCCTCTAGTGCAATCAAAGAGCGTATTGGCAAGTGCTATTTTCCTTAGTAGAGAGCTCGGTACTTTGATACACCAATCACAGGTATCTCAAGCACGATACAGTTTAACATTGTGATTGCAGAAGCAACACAACGACATAGATCCAATATCTTTTTGAACCCTTATGTGGCTTACTATGAGAATTTATGTGACAACAAAGTATTAAATGGAACATGAGATTTAAGACTGTGTTCATCTTGTTTGTGTGACATTGATATATATATATATATATATATATATATATATATATATATATATATATATATATATATATATATATGTATATATTTGCTGACATTATGAGATCTATATGACTGTTAATCTTGACTGTGTATTATATGGGAGACTTGATATGGTTGTCTATATATACATCGATATCCTTGATGGGTTTGATAAGCATGAAATACTTGACATGCTAGACATGGTTAATAGACTTGATATACTTGATGATATCTTGTACTTTTATATGATTGTGCATTATTGAGTGACTTGATATATATATATATATATATATATAACTACATGATGATATTATGCGGAACATTCTAATTCATTTGGTTTGTTTATGATCATGGGAGTTTACCCTGGTTCATTTGGATGTTTTTGTAAAAGAGAAGGAAAGGTTATCTTGAGGAGTATCTAAGTGATACGACACATCTCCATGGGTTTTTGTTGTAGTAACACGATGCCATGATTTATTATAACTGTGTATATTATCATGTTATATTATTACTTGTAGCAGCGTACTGGGTCATTATGACTCACTTCGTGCATTGTTTCTTGGTGTGCAGTTATTCGTTAGCCGCGTTGAGGCCGAGTAGATCTTGACTGTAGCAGTGCACATTGGATCGATAGTTGACTTGAGGACGTGTGGTTCGTGCTTGTCGCAGTTGTCATTTCTTCCAAGTATAGCTCACGGAGTCTCGCATTGTATTGTTATTATTATATTTGTCCCTTTATATTGTTGATCGAGAACAATGTTGTGTAAAGTTATATAAACTTTACGGTCGGGTAGATTATATTCTGGTCTTGTTGGTTTAACCCCTAAAGCTGACGTTGTGGTCGAGCTCGTATACTTAAGTTGTAGTATTTATTCAGTTGTCTCTCGAACAAGCAATAGCCTCGGGGCATTCATTATTCATGTTGTTGGTGTTGTTGTTAACCCCGATATGATTTAGTCGTTGGTTCATTGTTGTATATCAGGTTGGTTCTTTATTGAAACGCCGGCCTGGAGGGTCGATGGTTTGTTCTGTGTCTACAATCTTACGTTACACGAGTTTTGTTTTTCCCCTTTGTAAGACAATCATCCCTCTTGGTTCTATTTGTTTTAGTTTCGAGCTTAAGAGCTCGAGGCTTCACTCCATTAAAGCTTCCGTAGATTTATTTTTAAAATCTCGTATTTTAGTACGGCTTTACGTTCGTATTTAGAGCTTGTTAGCTCGACCTTTGAACTTCGCACCATCATTTATGAGGTGCTTGTTCTCTACTTGTGCAGGGCCGGCCCTGAGGGTGGTCTAGAAGGGCGATCGCCCTGGGCCCCCAATTTTGAGGGGCCCAAACTTCTAATACAATCATATTTAGATATAAATATTACATTGTCACCTAAATTTCATATGTGATTTAATGGTCCATTGGATGATGTGTTTTGATTTGGTTGAGAGGTCATGGGTTCAACTCTTTGAAAGTTATGTAAAATTTATTTTATTTTTGAGTTGTGAATTATCAAGTATTATATACTCCCTCGCTCCGTTTCGGGTAAAAAGTTCCCGTTTGAAAGTCAAACTTTTTTAAAAAATGACATTTTTAGTAGCTCATTAATAATAAAATGACACGCCTAATCAACAAAAAACTTACTTATCTTAGAATATGGATTAATGGATTACAATAATCGAATAATCAACAAAAAAAAAAAACCAAATGAACATCAGAACATGTAACGAATGAGCCAAAAAAATAAGAGAAGGTGATATAATTTGATGATATAGTTGAGAAAGATCTTAGAAGAGTGAATAAATCTGAAATTTCTTATAGATATGCTTTATAGACATTTTGTATATTTTAATATATAAGAAAATTACCAAATCAAGATAGAAAATAACTAAAGTACCGAAATATGCAAACGAAATAATTTTAAATAATTATTCCCTCCATCCCTAAATAATCGTCCTAGTTGACCCGACGCACAGTTTAAGAAAAACAATTGACTTGATTATTTATATTGGTTTAATGTGTAGTTTCCTTTAATGTCCATGTGTATGTGGCCCATAATTAAAGTAGAGTGAAAAAGTAAGGGTAAAGTGGTAAAAGTGATGTTCTAAAAAAGTAAGTTTCAAAGTGGACAATTATTTTGGGATGGACGAAAAAGGAAAGGAGGACGATAATTTAGGGATGGAGGGAGTATTTCATATACTTATATATTAATATGCTCGTAGATGTTATACCAATTGAATACTTTGAACGATGAAAAATTAAAAAAATTATTTATTTCAAATTTTATTTTTTATATCTATAGGGGTCCATTTTATCATTTTTGCCCTTGACCCCTAAAAGTTCAAGAACGGCCCTGTACTTGTGTTAGTTTCAACAACACGACCTTGAGATTTCATGTTGGAATCCAGGTCGGGTCGTTACAGTACAATAGTATTGCAGCTCAACATTAAAACATGAAAAATATCAAAGGTAAATTTAGTAACTTTATAAAAAACAATTAGTACCTATTTTGGGATGAAAGAATTTAAAGAGAGAATTAAATAATAATTTGGTCCCTGGGCATGTCGAAAATCAATGTTTTGGTCTCCGGACAAAAAAACAATAGAATTTGGTCCCTGGACATGTATTTTCGGACCAATTTGCCCCCTCCCAAGGACCAAATTCTAACGGTGGGAGGGGGCAAATTGGTCCAAAAATACATGTCCAGGGACCAAATTCTATTGTTTTTTTGTCCGGAGACCAAAACATTGATTTCCAACATGTCCAGAGACCAAACATTATATTAATCCTTTAAAGAGAGGACACTCAAGGGACCAACAGAGTAAGACTCAACTCAACTCGGCGTTAGGACCGTTCACTTGAATTCGGTTACATGAATTGTTTTACAGCAATCATCAATCTAACATAGGCCTAGCTATTTGATAGGTTGGATTTGGGTTGGGTTGGGTTGGGTTGAGTTGGAATGAGTTGTGGGTTGAAAAAGGTCGAAACTCATTATAACTCAAATGTTCAAATGGGTTGAAATGAGTTGGGTTGAAACTGGTAACGGGTTAAAGCGGGTCGATCCGTCTCAACCCAAAAATTTCTCCCAAAAAGCATCAATTTATAGCATAAAAAGTCACTGATAGAAATGGGTAACGGGTCCGACCCGATCCATTAATATTATTGAATCGAAACGGGTTACCTGCTTCAACGATAATGAGTTACAATTGTCGTGCCTAGTCATGATCATCAAACATGATACTTAATAATAAATAAAATAAAATAAACATTGTTTAAGTATTCAATTGTTTTATTTGCCTATATTGTTCCAGTACTTCATTTTACACGTAATAGAAATACTTATTTGTGATGATCAAAGATTATAGGCTTAAATCACAAATTGGTCACCCTACTTTCCCAATATGATCACTCAACTTCTATTTCATCATTATACTTGGCTTTAACGCTCCATCAAATGGAAAACTATTTTAAAATATAAAAAAAATACTTAATGCAATTGGGGTACAAATTTGGAAAGGCTTAATATTGGATAATGAGTTACAATTGTCAGGCCTAGTCATGATCATCAAACATGCAACATTTATTCACATATTTTTTTATACAAAAAATATAATACTTAATAATAAATAAAATAAAATAAACATTGTTTAAGTATTCAATTGTTTTATTTGCCTATATTGTTCCAGTACTTCATTTTACACGTAATAGAAATACTTATTTGTGATGATCAAAGATTATATTCTGAAAAAGTCCTAAATTAAGGATTATATAAATATATTGCAGTTGGACTCACCATTTGTGAAATACACTTGCAGCTTAGTGAGACACTACTGAAAAACTCGATCTGAACTTTATAACACGACGGATCAAGTGTATATCAATCCATAGTTGAATCTATTACCAGTTAATATATCCGATTAAATATTTGATATGATCCAAAATAGAGATTTATGGATCAAGAACAATAAGAATATGAAAGAGTGAAGACCAAAAGACAACATCTATACATAATTGTGTTTACCATGTATATGTATAATAATAAATATATTATTTTCAAATCGAATCGTATTCTTAACAGATCAAATATATATATATATATATATAACTCCATATCCGATTAAGTAAATAAATTATCGAATTTGAATTCGTATTTCAATTATTTGACTATTATATAAATCAATATCTAAAATTTTGCTTTGGATTCAGATCAAAATCCGATCGATTGACAAGCTCCAAAGATAATTTGGGCAATCTCTTTTGTTATTATAACTGGTATGTAATTTTAGGGTAATTTTTTTCAAACAAAGAGTTAATCAAAAATTATTTTTAATGATGTAGTGGATAAGCATCCATAAAAAATAATAATAATAAACTTGAAGGGTAATTTGGGCAATTTGTTATGTTATTATAATTGGTAGGTAATTGATCGATGTATTTTATAAGTCGATATCGGGTACTTTTATACCTTAAATAGAGCGATTCCACGAGGCTTTTGGCTACTGATATGAGTTTTTTAGTTGTTTTATGAGTTTCAGGGTTTTAGGTGAAATTATATGATTTATAAGGCTTTTTGGTGAAGATTTCAAGAAGGGGTCAAAGTGTAATATGGAAGAAAAACGGCAGAAAGAGAAACTGACCACCTTGCGGCCGCAAGGTATTTTGACCTTGCCTTCGCAAGGTGGATAGTAAGACAGCCCCGAAATTGAAGACCCTTGTGGACGCAAGGGGTAATGACCTTACGGCCGCAGGGTGGCCAGAACCGACTTATCGGGGTTTTCGAGCAAGATTGAAACTCCTAAAGGCCTACAACTCCATGGTATAAATAAAAGACGGTACGTAGCCAGAGCTCAAGACGTCGAAGAAGCAGTTTTATACAACTTTAGCATAGGATTTAGAGTGTATAACATAGTTTAGTTGTTGTAATTACAGTTTTGAAGATCGATGCATGTATTCAATCATCTCCATGTGCAGTTCATCTTCAAAGATGAACTAAACATCCATTAATTTAGGAGTTGAGAGGTAACTTGTATCAAATCTATGTTTTAATATATTTTTATTCATTCAATTCTTGTTGATCATGGTGATTATCAACCCATTTATTATTTCACTTTGAACAAATGAATGTAATCGTGAATAATAAAGGCCTAGAGGTGCGGATAACTGCATGACCAATATGTATATGTCGTACACTGACTCACCATCATGATAAATTGAACCTATCGATGCACGAGAGTGATAAGTTAGGGTCAGGTTCCATATATGACCTAAGTGACATTTTGGATTCATATGTTCTTGTGCCTAGGATATAGAATGGACGAATTATTTGGAGATGGAGACTGAACGGTAATTCGACAGGCTATATCTATATTTTGTGAACGAACCCAAGAAATTGAATGATACTTTATCAAAATAAGCCATAGATGAGATACAAGTGAAACCCTAATCCTATATTTCCCTCCATCATAAGATCTTCATAACCTGTGATTGCTGCTAATTTAGTTAACTTTAGAATAGTAATTAGTTTAGATAAAACCAATATAAAAACCCCTTTAGTTAATAAATCGCTATCAATAATCGTACTATTTGTAATCTTCTTGTGTTTGTGCTTTGACCCTTGCTTCCCAAACTATTCTACAATAGTCTTGTCCACTTGTAAGGAATAAATTTAAAATAAGACACGATTAAGTTTTTGACGCCGTTGCCGGGGACAAGCTACTTTGCATATTTAGTTTGTTGGTAGCGTAATTTTTATTTCAGTTTTTATAAAAATAAAAATACAAAAAGATTTTATTTATTTTTAGTTAGTTGTTTTATTTGCTTTATTTATTTTATGCACGGTCGTAGATCTCTGAATCCAAAGTTAGTAGAATTAAATCAAAATATAAATAATATTAGAAAGAATCAGGAAGACCTTGATAATCTAGCAACTCAGCCTGATAATCAAGAACAATTGAATCAAGAGGATCCTCTGGTTGATCCTCCAATGGACAATAATAATAATCAAAATCCTGAAAATCCGGTACATCCGGTCAATGCGAATCAAAGAGAAGAAGAACCTACTAGAAGAAATATGGAAGTAGTAGTAAATCAAAGAACTATTAATGATTATAGCAGACCTACGTTGAATATAGCAACATCATGTCTAATCTTACCGGAAGCAGTAAGGAATTTCAAACTAAAAGGTCATTATTTTAATATGATACCTTCTTTCCACGGAATGCCAGCTGAAGATCCAGTAAGTTTCCTTAGAGAATATGAGTATATGATGAGTACTTTTCAGTTAGGAGGTTTGACTGAAGACCAAGTAAAAATGAAATATTTTTCAAGTGCATTAAAAGATTTGGCGAAAAGATGGTTTATGAATTTAACACCTAGTAGTGTTTATACTTAGGCTCAATTATATGATTTGTTTATGGGTAAATATTATAAACATGCATCTCTTACCGAATACAGAAAACAAATCATGTCTTTTCAAAATGAACCAGATGAAACATTCCATGAAGCATGTGATAGATTTAAAAATTTGCTTATCATGTGTCCTCATCATAATCTGTCTCAAGATGTGTTAGTACTTTAATTCTATCATGCTCTTTCACCTGCTTTACAAACTATGGTTGATAGTGCGGCGGGTGGTTCTATTAATAGAATGACATCAGTTGCACTAGAAGAATTCCTTGAGATGTTAAGTGCAAACTCTCAACAGAAACGTGTAAGAGGTAAAAGTAGAAGTTTATTTCAAGTTCAAGAAAAACCAGATATACAAGAGCAATATGAAAATTGGCCAATTCAAGAATCACGTGCTATGTGTGAATTATATTCTCATGCTACTAATTTTTGTCCATCTAGTGCGATGTATTCTGAACAGGTGAATGTCATGAACATGTACCCTCAAAGACAAAGGAATGATCCCTACTCAAACACATATAATCCTGGTTGGAGAAATCATCCTAATTTTTCATGGGGAGGAAATAAACCACTACAAACTCAACAATTCCCAAATCAAGGACAATTGCGAATTGAAGAAGTTTCAAAATCAGATGTGGAGCAAGCAAAGGTCAAGTTGCCCTTAATAAATATTTGCTAGAAGAATTAGAAATTGTAAGGGAGAAACTTGCAAAAGTCATGAACGAGAAAAGAGAAGAAGGGAAGTTCCCTAGTCAAACTAAACAAGAAAAATCTATCACTACTCTGCAAAGTGGTAGAGTTATTGGAGAAGAGGTAAGTGATCTTGTTCAATCTTCTGATGTGCCTGATAAATTAGATAATTCTAAAAAAGAAGTTGAAAAGGATAAAAATGAAAATAATCAAGAAGTAGAAAAAGAATTGCCAAACAAAGAAAGTCAAGAAGAAGTATGGCAGGAAAAAGACCAAGAGGAAGAGGAACCTTATGTGGCACCACCACCATACGCTCCTCCAATACCATTTCCGAGAAGACTTATGAAAAACATAATGGATAAACAATTTTCGGAAATTTATAATATGTTATCCAAAGTAAGTGTTAACCTTCCTTTGCTTAATGTTATTAAAAATATTCCGGCATATGCTAAGTTTTTCAAAGATCTTCACTCTAAGAAATACAAATTTGAAAACAATGAAAAAATTATTGTTTCTGAAAACGTAAGTGCATTTTTACAGTCCGAACTTCCCCCTAAGTTGAAAGATCCCGGTAGCTTTAATATCCAAGTTTCATTGGGTAGTTCTAAAAAGATGAAGGCTATGTTAGATTTAGGAGCAAGTATTATTTTGATGCCTTTTGCAGTCTATAACAATTAGGACTGGGAGAACTGAAACCCACTAATATGTCTTTGCAATTAGCTGATCGTTCAGTTAAACATCCTTTGGGTATAGTAGAGGACATCCTAGTTCAGGTTGACAAATTAATCATTCCGGTTGATTTTGTAGTTCTAGAGATGGAAAGGAAAATATGCACAAACAATGAAGTCCCTATCTTGTTAGGCATACCTTTTATGGCCCCTGCCAACACAATGATAAATGTTAAGAATGGTAAACTCACAATGTCAGTCATGGGTGAAACTATAGAAATTTCAGTTTTTGATGCAATGAATAGACCGAGTGACATGAACGCATGTTTCTCAATTGATGAAATTCAAAAACTGACTACACAAACCTTTGAAAAAAATTGTGAGGATGATTATGAGAAAGATGTGTATGTAAGTTACGATGATAGAACTTTCTCTCATATAAAATTCGACATTGAACAGTTAGAAAGAGAACTTTGAGAAACTGATGAGAGAAAAGAGAGAGAAAGATTAGAAGCCCTTAAGGATAAAGATAAAACTAAAATGGAAGAGTCTGAATCAGAAAATAGTTCTGATAAATATTAAAAGATGATGAAAATAATATAGAAGAAGATGTAGAAATTTTAAAATCTCTTTTTGAAGAAATAGAAATAGAGGAAGAAAAAGTAGAAAACATTAAGGAGGAAGATAATGAGAAGACGGTTAAACATGAAAATCTTGAATTTATTCCGTCTATTAAATCTCCTCCTGAAGAAGAATTAAAGCCATTACCACCCCACTTAAAATACGCATTTTTAGGGGAAGGTAAAACTTTACCTGTTATAATTGCTGCAGATTTAACAGAAGAATAAGAAGCAAGTCTATTAAAAGTTTTATGGACACATAGAGAAGCTATAGGTTGGTCCTTAGCAGATTTAAAAGGCATTAGTCAGTCTATGTGTATGCATAAAATACATTTAGAAGAAGGTAGTAAACCTTCTAGAGAAAGACAAAGAAGACTTAACCCTCACATGGAAGAAGCAGTGATAAAAAAAGTTCTTAAGCTTCTTGATGCGGATATAATTTACCCGATATCTGATAGTAAATGGGTTAGTCAAGTTCAAGCAGTTCCTAAGAAATCAGGAATTACAGTCGTTAAAAATGATAAAGATGAGTTAGTTCCCACACGAACTATCACCGGTTATAGAATGTGCATAGATTTGAGGAAATTAAATGTTGTAACTAGGAAGGACCACTTTCCCTTGCCATTTATTGACCAAATCCTTGAAAGACTAGCTGGTCATGAATATTATTGTTTTCTTGATGGTTTCTCTAGCTACAATCAAATCCATGTAGCACCCGAAGACCAAGAGAAAACCACCTCTACATGTCCCTTTGGTACCTTTGCATTTAGGAGAATTCCCTTTGGACTTTGTAATGCCCCAGCTACTTTTCAAAGATGCATGATTTCTATATTTTCAGACTTAGATGCGTGGAAGTGTTCATGGATGATTTTTTAGTATTTGGGAATTCTTTTGACCATTGTCTAGAAAATCTTACGTTAGTTTTAAAAAGATGTTGTGAAACAAACTTAACCCTAAGTTGGGAGAAAAATCATTTCATGGTTAAACATGGAATTGTCTTAGGTCATGTTGTGTCTAATAAAGGAATTGAAGTCGATAAGGAAAAAATTGAAGTTATATCACAACTACCTCCACTAACTTCTGTCAAAGGTGTTAGAAGTTTTCTAGGACACGCAGGTTTTTATAGAAGATTTATAAAAGATTTTTCAAAAATCTGTAAACCTCTATGTAACCTGTTGGCAAAAGATACCGAATTCATTTTTGATCAAGAATGCTTAAACACATTTAATTTATTAAAAGAAAGATTGACTACTGCCCCAATTTTAATCGGCCTCGATTGGTCTCTCCCTTTCGAGATCATGTGCGATGCTTCGGATTTTGCAATCGGAGTTGTGTTAGGTCAAAGGGTAGATAAGAAACCACATGTAATTCATTATGCTAGTAGGACATTGAATGATGCACAACTTAATTATACAACAACAGAAAAAGAATTTTTAGTAGTTGTGTATGCAATAGAAAAGTTTAGAGCATATTTGTTAGGATCAAAAGTCATAATATTTTCTGATCATGCAGCCCTAAAATATTTATTGAGTAAGAAAGAGGCTAAGCCTAGACTCATAAGGTGGATGCTATTATTGCAAGAATTTGACATTACCATAAAAGATAAAAAGGGAACAGAAAACGTTGTAGCCAACCATTTGTCTAGGTTGGAATTTTGACCCTTACTTGAACGCTAATTTCATGATAATAAAATTCCCGTAAATGAAGACTTCCCTGATGAACAATTACTAGCAGTTAAAGATTCAGATCCTTGGTATGCTGATTATGTCAATTATTATGTATCTGATCTCATCAACCCTGATTTTGATTTCTATCAAAGAAAGAAATTTTTAACAGATGCAAAGAATTATTTTTGTGAAGAACCTCATTTATATAAAATGTGTTCCGACTCTATAATTAGGAGATGTGTTCCAGAACAAGACCAACAAAATATTATGACATTTTTTCACGAATACTCTTGTGGTGGTCATTTTAGTGGAAATAAAACTGCTAGAAAAATTTTGCAATCTGGATTATATTGGCCTTCTGTTTTTAGAGATTGTGACATATTTTATAAAACTTGTGATAAATGTCAAAGAACTAGTGGAATAGGATAAAGGAATGAAATGCCCTTACATATAAATATGGTTGTTGAAATTTTTGATGTATGTGGTATTGATTTTATGGGTCATTTTCTAGTCTCTAATAATTGTGAGTATATTTTAGCTGCTGTTGATTATGTGTCTAAATGGATAGAAGCTATTGGAACTAAAAATAATGATGGAAAAACCATTGTCAAATTTGTGAAGGACATTTTCGCTCGGTTTGGAGTACCTAAGGCCATAATTAGTGATCAGGGAACACATTTCACTAATAGATTGCTAAATTCAGTCCTTAGAAAATATGGAGTGACTCACAAGTTAGCTACACCCTATCATCCTCAGACTTCTGGGCAAGTGGAAGTGAGTAAGCACAAATAAAAAGTTTTAGAGAAGACTGTTAGACCAAACCGTAAAGATTGGGAGTCTAAACTTAAAGATGCTCTGTGGGCATACCGAACCGCATATGAGATCCCGATAGGAATGAGTCCTTACCGAATGGTATATGGCAAGGCTTGTCATCTGCCAGTTGAAATTGAACATAGGCCTATTGGGCTGTTAAAGATCTCAATCTTGACTTAACCTTGGCCGGTGAAGAAAGACTGTTCCAGTTGAACGAACTAGAAGAACACAGGTTAAATTCGTACGAGAATGCTAAAACTTATAAAGAAAAGACTAAAAAATATCATGATATGAGATTAGCCAACAAAATGTTTCGTCCAGGACTAAAGATATTACTCTTTAATTCTAGACTCGGGTTATTTCCCGGAAAATTAAAATCAAAATGGTCTGGTCCTTTCATCATAGTCCGAATTTATCCTCATGGAGCGATTGACATTAAGAATCCAAAGACCAATGAAATATTTAAAGTCAATGGTCACCGACTCAAACCATATCTTGAACCCATGTCAGTAGAGAGAACAATTGAACTTATTCGTCTCGCTGACAATGAACCACCAAATGATTAGGTTTGCCGTTGGGTCGAGCCAAAGACGTTAAACAAGTGCGCTAGGTGGAAGGCAACCCACTTTGATGAATTTTATTTTCTTTTGTAGTGTAATTTAAATATGCTATTCTTTGTCTTATTTAATTTTGGACATTTAATTTAAATTAAATATGCCATAATTCAAGTTTGGGGAGAAAAGCATCGTAGTGTTGTATTTATATGTTGCTAATATTTTAGTTTAGAGTTTGTGTAGAATTTTTAGAGTGCAGGAAAGAAACTGACCTAATGGAACGTAACGGAACATAACAGATGGACCAAACTGCAAACTGTCAAAAGGCTGAAAGCATAAAACGCATGAAACCCTCTGGTGACCTTGTAGACGCAAGGCCTAAACACCTTGCGGCCGCAAGGCCCTAATAAATGCCAGAATCGTGACCGTCAGCAACAGAATCCGTGCAGCCTTTGACTGGAGACCTTGTGGACGCAAGGCTTGAGCACCTTGCGGCCGCAAGCCTCCCTTTATATGCAGTAATCGGGCAACTCCCAGCAGATCATTCCGAAAAATCACTCCCTCTCAAAAACGGCAGCAGCAGATCCTCTCTCCCTCTTACAAATCCGGCGAAGTCTTCCACATTCCGGCCAAGATCCAAGATAAGGTACCCTATCCTTCAAGCTTCATCTCTCCATTCACCCTCATCTCACTCCCTCAAGCCGGTGATCTCCATTAATTCCAACAAAGGTTCGGCCAACCTCCTTCACCAACTAAAGCTCGCAATCCAAGTATCTTCTAAACCATCTCAGTTAAATTTTTGACGTATCAAAAATGTTTGCATGCTAGGGTGTTAGATTTATTTAGCGTAAATTTTATTTTTTTTGCATGCTTTAGTTGTTAGGTTGTGATAATTTTAATTTCTAAAAGAGAGTAGATTTTTAATTTTGTGCTTAAATTTATAATGGCCCCTAAGCTTAGAAACACTGGCGAATCCACGTCCCGCTCCCAAGAGGAGGAGCAAGATTTTGATATCACCCGCTTTATTTCATTTGAGGCGTCGGAGAGCTATTCTAGAAAGCTCTCCAAGAGCATAATCCCTGAAAAGAGATTTCAAGCTCAAGGCTTTGCCTCTCCCGACCATTTTTATAACCGTACGTGGGCTACTCTCATTGCTTCTCCGGGTGAGGCCATCGTAGCTATCGTCCGTGAATTTTATGCCAACGTCCAAATTTCTATAGATGGTAGTGTTTTAGAGACTGTTAATGTTAGGGATAGGAACGTTAGTTTTTCGTCCCAAGACATTAACTGTTATTATGGCACTTCCAACTATGCGAGTGGTAACGACCGGCACAACCGCCACCTTCTCGACCCTATTTCTCTCGAGGCGGTAAATGTGACTATCGCAACGCTCGGGTGCAGTTTGGACCTACAACCAAAACCCACCATTCCATGCTGGCACCATGGAGGAGTCTCACGAACACGACCAAAGCGTGTTCAAATTTATCTGCGAATCATGCCTTCCACCACCAACACACGGTGACTTGGGCTAAGGCGTTTTGATCTACACCATCTCATCTTGGTGGGTTCAGCAATGTTGGCCGCTTGATCAACGGCCAAATTGCACTTTATTAAAGGTACTACAAACGAGGATTCGCATTCCCGAGTTTGATTACCTGACTATGTGGTCGCTAGAGTCGAGTGGGCTCCATTCGAGAGAGGATTAGGGAGGTGCCGACATTTCTAGGGTCAGTATTGTTTGATTACGCTCGCGCGAGCGAGAGGCCCTCACGAGGAGGTGCCCGAGGAGGAGGACCCGCTTGGGCGCCTAACAGCAAGAGGAGCTTATGCTCCAAAATGAGATGTTAGTCGGCCAGTTGGCACAAGTGCCGACGGCCGACCTCTTTAGTGGATTAACCGGTGGGGCGAGAATGTCTCCACATATTTTGGGATGCCACCCGGCACAATCCCCGAAGTTTTCGCCCTTGTTCGTTATTTCCTCCCGACTGTGAGTCGAGGCCCAAGTTTCTTCCTCTTTTCGTTAGGTGGGCCTGCTATGTCCTTTTGATATTTCTCCTCCTTCATCAATCCTCTCATATGTTCCTCAATTTTGGGGACAAAATAGAAATTAAGTTTGGGGATCTAAGCCCGAGTCCTTGCAGGTCCCAGGAGGAGTGAGTAACTACGTTTTTAGGGTGGGGAAAAAATTTCTTTTCCTCTATCACGTCTCTGCTCACCCGTCTTTCTTGCTCTTTAATTTTTTCTTATTTTCGGGATGTTGTCGTGACCTGAATATTATAATGTTTGGTTCTTGCGGGTACCCATTATGGGGACCCATCATCAATTGTGTCATCATCATCTCCAAATTTTTATATAAAAAAAATTTATAATTCAAAAATTTTCATCCTCGAAGTCTTTGTGTGGTCGTACTAGTCGATGAGGAGTTAATGCAATGAACCACATACCTTTTCCATAGATCATTCTCGAATTTACTTGATTCTCGCAAATTTTTTTTGATTTTCTCCAAATCTCGGCACCTACACTAGTCATAATTATGGATTGATTAGAATATTTTTATAAAGTTTATAGCACACATTTCATTTAAGTAACAAAATATGCACAAGAATATGATGAATAGCCGTCTCTAACATGATTGTTGCATTGAATTGTAAATTAGGTCAATTGCATGATAACTTAGATCCCTTGGATTTTTCTCACTAATATATCTCAGCACACTTTCAAACCGTGTCTGCATGTTAGTCTCAATTGTCCCTACCATTTGTTTTAGCGAATTCTTAGGTGAAATCAGTGATGCTAAAACTTCAATTCCCCGTTGATATGATATTTTCTTTCTTAAAAATTGCATGAGCATTTGGCATTAAGATATGATTTAGGCAATCTTTGGATCGTTTGAGCCTAAATCTTCCCGACCTTTACTGTCCCCTTGTCGAGCATAATTAAAGAATGGTGTGCTAAGCACACATTAAACGACATCATTTCTATTACCCACATTAACTTAACCCTAAAAACCTATACACTTTTAGTCTACCCTTTAAAGTAGGATGTGGGTGGGGAATTAATTTTATGGGACCATTTTTCAATCAAGCAAGTTTTCTTAAGACTTCTTCTTCCGTAAAAAATAATTAAAAAAAAATATATAATTGATGAAAAATAAAAGCGGAAGAAGAGAGTGCAAGAAGATTCAAATGAAAGCATAACTTTCAAGAGAAAATTTGTTAGAAAAATTCAGCTGATGAGATATTTTTAGCTTGATATATTGTACAAAACAATTTTGGGGGGGAATTGAAAAAGGAAAAGAAAAACACCCACTTGTGGTTTTTGCAGTCCTAGCCTAATTGGGAAAAAACTTCCTTTTGCTTGGAAGTATTAGGGATTAAGGGTAGTCTTGCTCTCTCACTTTGAATTCTAATCCCTTTCCATCATATCCCCAACACAATGGCCTTACATTACAAGCTATTAAAGACCTATTGATCTTCTTGACAATGCTTTGTTTGTTATTTTGATAGTAAGACATGTAAAATTGATCTACACTTCATATCACACTATTCGCAAA
>CM028382.1:55529443-55598819 GCA_013146195.2 Codonopsis lanceolata | reverse complement strand
GGTACCTTTGTTTAAGAATGCCCGGCTACTTTTCAAAGATGCATGATTTCTATATTTTCAGACTTAGATGCGTGGAAGTGTTCATGGATGATTTTTTAGTATTTGGGAATTCTTTTTTGACCATTGTCTAGAAAATCTTACGTTAGTTTAAAAAGATGTTGTGAAACAAACTTAACCTAAGTTGGGAGAAAAATCAATTTTCATGGTTAAACATGGAATTGTCTTAGGTCATGTTGTGTCTAATAAAGGAATTGAAGTCGATAAGGAAAAAATTGAAGTTATATCACAACTACCTCCACTTACGTCAAAGGTGTTAGAAGTTTTCTAGGACATGGGTTTTTATAGAAGATTTATAAAAGATTTTTCAAAAATCGTAAACCTCTATGTAACTTTGTTGGCAAAGATGCAAGAATTCATTTTGATCAAGAATGCTTAAACACATTTAATTTATTAAAGAAAAGATTGACTCTTGCCCCAATTTTAATCGGCTCGATTGGTCTCTCCTTTCGAGATCATGTAATGCGATGCCGGATTTGCAATCGGAGGAGTTGTGTTAGGTCAAAGGGTAGATAAGAAACCACATGTAATTCATTGTGCTAGTAGGACATTGAATGATGCACAACAATTATACAACAACGAGAAAAAGAATTTTTAGTAGTTGTGTATGCAATAGAAAAGTTTAGAGCATATTTGTTAGGATCAAAAGTCATAATATTTTCGATCATGCGGCCCTAAAATATTTATTGAGTAAGAAAAGAGGCTAAGCCTAGACTCATAAGGTGGATGCTATTATTGCAAGAATTTGACATTACCATAAAAGATAAAAGGGAGCGAGAAACGTTGTAGCCAACCATTTGTCTAGGTTGGAATTTTGACCCTTACTTGAACGCTAATTTCATGATAATAAAATTCCCGTAAATGAAGACTTCCCTGATGAACAATTACTAGCAGTTAAAGATTCAGATCCTTGGTATCTTGATTATGTCAATTATTATGTATCGATCTCATCAACCCTGATTTTGATTTCTATCAAAGAAAGAAATTTTTAACAGATGCAAAGAATTATTTTTGTGAAGAACCTCATTTATATAAAATGTGTTCCGACTCTATAATTAGGAGATGTGTTCAAGAACAAGACCAACAAAATATTATGACATTTTTCATGAATACTCTTGTGGTGGTCATTTTAGTGGAAATAAAGCGCTAGAAAAATTTTGCAATCTGGATTATATTGGCCTTCTTTTTAGAGATTGTGACATATTTTATAAAACTTGTGATAAATGTCAAAGAACTAGTGGAATAGGATAAAGGAATGAAATGCCCTTACATATAAATATGGTTGTTGAAATTTTTGATGTATGTGGTATTGATTTTATGGGTCATTTTCTAGTCTCTAATAATTGTGAGTATATTTTAGCTGCTGTTGATTATGTGTCTAAATGGATAGAAGCTATTGGAACTAAAAATAATGATGGAAAAACCATTGTCAAATTTGTGAAGGACATTTTCGCTCGGTTTGGAGTACCTAAGGCCATAATTAGTGATCAGGGAACACATTTCACTAATAGATTGCTAAATTCAGTCCTTAGAAAATATGGAGTGACTCACAAGTTAGCTACACCCTATCATCCTCAGACTTCTGGGCAAGTGGAAGTGAGTAACAGACAAATAAAAGCAGTTTTAGAGAAGACTGTTAGACCAAACCGTAAAGATTGGGAGTCTAAACTTAAAGATGCTCTGTGGGCATACCGAACCGCATATAAGATCCCGATAGGAATGAGTCCTTACCGAATGGTATATGGCAAGGCTTGTCATCTGCCAGTTGAAATTGAACATAGAGCCTATTGGGCCGTTAAAGATCTCAATCTTTACTTAACCTTGGCCGGTGAAGAAAGACTGTTCCAGTTGAACGAACTAGAAGAACACAGGTTAAATTCGTACGAGAATGCTAAAACTTATAAAGAAAAGACTAAAAAATATCATGATATGAGATTAGCCAACAAAATGTTTCGTCCAGGACTAAAGATATTACTCTTTAATTCTAGACTCAGGTTATTTCCCGGAAAATTAAAATCAAAATGGTCTGGTCCTTTCATCATAGTCCGAATTTATCCTCATGGAGCGATTGACATTAAGAATCCAAAGACCAATGAAATATTTAAAGTCAATGGTCACCGACTCAAACCATATCTTGAACCCATGTCAGTAGAGAGAACAATTGAACTTATTCGTCTCAGTGACAATGAACCACCAAATGATTAGGTTTGCCGTTGGGTCGAGCCAAAGACGTTAAACAAGTGCGCTAGGTGGAAGGCAACCCACTTTGATGAATTTTATTTTCTTTTGTAGTGTAATTTAAATATGCTATTCTTTGTCTTATTTAATTTTGGACATTTAATTTAAATTAAATATGCCATAATTCAAGTTTGGGGGAGAAAAGCATCGTAGTGTTGTATTTATATGTTGCTAATATTTTAGTTTAGAGTTTGTGTAGAATTTTTAGAGAGTGCGGGAAAGAAAGCGACGACCTAATGGAGCGTAACGGAACATAACGAGATGGACAAAGCGCAAGCGTCAAAAGTGAAAGCGAAAACGCATGAAACCCTCTGGTGACCTTGTAGACGCAAGGCCTAAACACCTTGCGGCCGCAAGGCCCTAATAAATGCCAGAATCGTGACCGTCAGCAACAGAATCCGTGCAGCCTTTGACTGGAGACCTTGTGGACGCAAGGCTTGAGCACCTTGCGGCCGCAAGCCTCCCTTTATATGCAGGGCAACTCGGCGGATCATTCATCATTCCGAAAAAATCACTCCCTCTCAAAAACGGCGGCGATCCTCTCCTCTCTTACAAATCCGGCGAAGTCTTCCACATTCCGGCCAAGATCCAAGATAAGGTACCCTATCCTTCAAGCTTCATCTCTCCATTCACCCTCATCTCACTCCCTCAAGCCTTGAAGACGGTGATCTCCATTAATTCCGGCAACAAAGGTTCGTAAAATCCGGCCAACCTCCTTCACCAATAAAGCTCGCAATCCAAGTATCTTCTAAACCATCTCAGTTAAATTTTTGACGTATCAAAAATGTTTGCATGCTAGGGTGTTAGATTTATTTAGCGTAAATTTTATTTTTTTTGCATGCTTTAGTTGTTAGGTTGTGATAATTTTAATTTCTAAAAGAGAGTAGATTTTTAATTTTGTGCTTAAATTTATAATGGCCCCTAAGCTTAGAAACACTGGCGAATCCACGTCCCGCTCCCAAGAGGAGGAGCAAGATTTTGATATCACCCGCTTTATTTCATTTGAGGCGTCGGAGAGCTATTCTAGAAAGCTCTCCAAGAGCATAATCCCTGAAAAGAGATTTCAAGCTCAAGGCTTTGCCCTCCCCGACCATTTTTATAACTGTAGGTGGGCTACTCTAATTGCTTCTCCGGGCGAGGCCATTGTAGCTATCGTCCGTGAATTTTATGCCAACGTCCAAATTTCTATAGATGGTAGTGTTTTAGAGACTGTTAATGTTAGGGATAGGAACGTTAGTTTTTCGTCCCAAGACATTAACTGTTATTATGGCACTTCCAACTATGCGAGTGGTAACGACCGGTACAACCGCCACCTTTCTGACCCTATTTCTCTCGAGGCGGTAAATGTGACTATCGCAACGCCTGGTCTGGTTTGGACCTACAACCAAAACCCACCATTCCATGCCTGCACCATGGAGGAGTCCTTTCTCACGAACACGACCAAAGCCGTGTTCAAATTTATCTGTGCACGAATCATGCCTTCCAGTCACCAACACACGGTGACTTGGGCTAAGGCAGTTTTGATCTACACCATCCTTACTGGTGGGTCTGTCAATGTTGGCCGCTTGATCAACGGCCAAATTCAGACCCTTATTAAAGGTACTACAAACGAGGGATTCACATTCCCGAGTTTGATTACCGGACTATGTGGTCAGGCTAGAGTCGAGTGGGCTCCAGATTCAGAGAGGATTAGGGAGGTGCCAGACATTTCTAGGGCTGTATTGTTTGATTACGCTCGCCAGCCGCGAGCGAGAGGCCCTCACGAGGAGGTGCCCGAGGAGGAGGACCCGTTGGAGGCGCTCTCCAACAGGCAAGAGGAGCTTATGCTCCAAAATGAGATGGTTAGTCAGCAGTTGGCACAAGTGCGTGCCGACCAGACTGACCTCTTTAGCTGGATTAACCAGGTGGGACAGAATGTCTCCACATATTTTGGGATGCCACCTGGCACAATCCCCGAGTTTCGTCCTCGTTCGTTATTTCCTCCCGACTCGCCGTGAGTCGAGGCCCAAGTTTCTTCCTCTTTCGTTAGGTGGGCCTGCTATGTCCTTTTGATATTTCTCCTCCTTCATCAATCCTCTCATATGTTCCTCAATTTTGGGGACAAAATAGAAATTAAGTTTGGGGGGGGGGATTCTAAGCCCAGAGTCCTTGCAGGTCCCAGCCTAAGGAGGAGTGGAGTAGGGCTACGTTTTTAGGGTGGGGAAAAAATTTCTTTTCCCTCTATCCTGTCTTCTGTTCACCCGTCTTTCTTGCTCTTTAATTTTTCTTATTTTCAGGGATGTTGTCGTGACCAGAATATTATAATGTTTGGTTCTTGCGGGTACCCATTATGGGGACCCATCATCAATTGTGTCATCATCATCTCCAAATTTTTATATAAAAAAAATTTATAATTCAAAAATTTTCATCCTCGAGTCTTTGTGTGGTCGTACTAGTCGATGAGGAGTTAATGCAATGAACCACATACCTTTTCCATAGATCATTCTGGAATTTACTTGATTCTGCAAATTTTTTTTTTGATTTTCTCCAAATCTCTGTGCACCTACACTAGTCATAATTATGGATTGATTAGAATATTTTTATAAAGTTTATAGCACACATTTCATTTAAGTAACAAAATATGCACAAGAATATGATGAATAGCCGTCCTAACATGATTGTTGCATTGAATTGTAAATTAGGGTCAATTGCATGATAACTTAGATCCCTTGGATTTTTCTCACTAATATATCTCAAGCACACTTTCAAACCGTGTCTGCATGTTAGTCTCAATTGTCCCTACCATTTGTTTTAGCGAATTCTTAGGTGAAATCCAGTGATGCTAAAACTTCAATTCCACAATTCCCATAGTTGATATGATATTTTATGTGTTTTACTTTCTTAAAAATTGCATGAGCATTTGGCATTAAGATATGATTTAGGCAATCTTTGGATCGTTTGAGCCTAAATAATTCCCGACCTTTACTAAAAATATCTCTAGTGTCCCCTTTTGAGCATAATTAAAAAGAATGGAGTGTGCTAAGCACACATTAAACCCCCATTCGACATCATTTCTATTACCCACATTAACTTAACCCTAAAAACCTATACACTTTTAGTCTACCCTTTAAAAGAGTAGGATGTGGGTGGGGAATTAATTTTATGGGACCATTTTTCAATCAAACAAGTTTTCTTAAGACTTCTTCTTCCCGTAAAAAAAATAATTAAAAAAAAAATATAGATTGATGAAAAATAAAACGGAAGAAGAGAGTGCAAGAAGATTCAAATGAAAGCATAACTTTCAAGAGAAAATTTGTTAGAAAAATTCAGCTGAGAAAGATGATGAGATATTTTTAGCTTGATATATTGTACAAAACAATTTTGGGGGAATTGAAAAAGGAAAAGAAAAAGAAAAGAAAACACCCCCCACTTGTGGTTTTTGCAGGTCCTAGCCTAATTGGGAAAAAAACTTCCTTTTGCTTGGAAGTATTAGGGATTAAGGGTAGTCTTGCTCTCTCACTTTGAATTCTAATCCCTTTCCATCATATCCCCCAACACAATGGCCTTACATTACAAGCTATTAAAGACCTATTGATCTTCTTGACAATGCTTGTGTTTGTTATTTTGATAGTAAGACATGTAAAATTGATCTACACTTCATATTCACACTATTCGCAAACTCACTGTGTTAGCATAATCTTAGCTATCGCAAGTAATTGTGATATGAGAGCATTGTATGTCATACATAGAAGTGCATGGGATGGATGTATAAGTTTTTAAAATCCTGGGTGATCTCTCTTTCTGTAATAGACCGGGTTTGGATGGTAGACCTCATAATCTATGTTGCATCGGTTTTAACTAAACTCTGATTTTCATATGAATGTGGTGCTTAGCTTAATAAAACTATTTTAGTCAAGATATTCTCTAAGACTGGTGATCACACATACCGGAGAGGTTAAGACTAGTAGCAGTTTTGAGTATAAGTCAGTTGGTTTTATGTGATTAATCTGCACATATGTGGTGAGCATCTGACTGAGACTGCTTTGTTATGCCATGCAATTATGACTTGAGGTTGAATCCAAAAAGATTTTTTGTTTTATTTCCAGTTTAATTTTTATTTGCTTTTGTATTTATTAGTTTTTGTATTTAGCTGCATAGTCGAGTCACTCGTAAGAGTCTCCTTGAGTTTGTGGGTTTCTAGAGGAGTGTAAATAGTGTCACCCTCCAAATTTTTTTTTGTTATTTTTGTTTAATTGCTTTTGTATATATAAGTAGTATTACCTATTGTGTCGATCTTGGAGGATGTTAATATTTAAAGAAATAATTATATATTTTAATAATGTTTTAAAAAGAGTCTAAATTTTTTTTTTGGTATGATGACATACATGTACTCTAACCCAAAGTGTTTATGAATATGGAGAACAAATCAATTATATATATGAGTTTGGGGTACCATTTTTTATTAACTAAATGTATTATATTTTCCAAAGGTTAATACATTTTTATCATTTAATTCGTTGCATAGATTTTGTAAATAATTTAAGCGCTAATTGGAAAGGTTAATACATTTTTTATTATTTAATGAAAATTAATTTTGTTTTCGAATTTACTTGATGCGAGAAATATGCTGAATTTCTCAAAACAATCATTATTAAATTAACTATTTATATTATCCCTATCACTATTTTATATTTAGATGATAAATTTATTAATTTCACACCATTGAAAATATCTGACAATTTCTTCCCCATCCACCCAATTGAAAATTATAGTTTCATCAGCACCACTTTTATGAAACCTCCAAAATGAAACCCCATCGAATTGAGTAAATCTTTTGTTAACTCTTCTCTCTACCTCCACCACTAATCTTATCTCTATAATCCTGAATTTCCTTCCTTTTCGGGGTATCCTGCGTTTCCATCCATCATTGACATCAACAGATTCGTGAATAAACTATAAACAAAAAAATTTCGTGACCCTCATCAAAAAATTAGCACAGAGAGATAGATTCGAGATCGAGAACTTACAGAGGAGATGGTGAGGTTGGCTCGCAGAGGAGATGGTTGGACTCTCGTCGGAAATCGACGCCAAGGTTAGATCGAATCAGGGTCATGATTCCTCCCCCTCACCATGCTTCCGATAACTTGTCGCGTGCAATTGAGGCGGTCATCGATTGATAATTTGCAATCGTCTGCGTTCTCAGGGACTCGTGAATTGGATTGGTGATGGAGAGTTCTCAGGACTCGGTGATTAAATTGAATCGAGCGTGTTAAAAAGTGCTAAAAAACGGTTTTGAATTTAAATGGAAAAACGGTTTTGAATTTAAATGGAATCCTGGCCGTTGATTGTGTTTTGTAAAAATAAATCTTAGCCGGTAAATAGCTTTTTCAAAAGATTTAATCCTGGCCGGTAAATAGCTTTGTGAAAACAGATCCTGGCCGGTAATTAGCTTTGTGATCTGTTTTATATAATAGATTGTTTACTCATGGACAAGCAAAGTTTAAGTTTGGGGGTATTTGATCGATGTATTTTATACGTCGATATCAGGTACTTTTATAACTTAAATTGAGCGATTCCACGAGGCTTTTGGCTACTGATATGAGTTTTTCAGTTGTTTTATGAGTTTCAGGGTTTTAGGTGAAATTATATGATTTATAAGGCTTTTTAGTGAAGATTTCAAGAAGGGGTCAAAGTGTAATATGGAAGAAAAACGGTAGAAAGAGAAACTGACCACCTTGCGGCCGCAAGGTATTTTGACCTTGTCTTCGTAAGGCGGACAGTAAGACATCCCTGAAATTGAAGACCCTTGTGGACGCAAGGGGTAATGACCTTGCGGCCGCAAGGTGGCCAGAACCGACTTATCAGGGTTTTTAAGCCAGACTAAAACTCCTAAAGCCCTACAACTGCATGGTATAAATAAAGGACGGTAGCCAGAGCTCAAGACGTCGAAGAACCAGTTTTATACAACTTTAGCATAGGATTTAGAGTGTATAACATAGTTTAGTTGTTGTAATTACAGTTTTGAAGATCGATCTATGTATTCAATCATCTCCATGTGCAGTTCATCTTCAAAGATGAACTAAACATCCATTAATCTAGGAGTTGGGAGGTAACTTGTATCGAATCTATGCTTTAATCTATTTTTATTCATTCGATTCTTGTTGATCATTGTGATTATCAACCCCTTTATTATTTCACTTTGAACAAATGAATGTAATCGTGAATAATAAAGGCTTAGAGGTGCGAATAACTGCATGACCAATATGCATATGTCGTACACTGGCTCACCATCATGATAAATTGAACCTATCGATGCATGAGAGTGATAAGTAAGGGTCAGGTTCCATATATGACCTAAGTGACAGTTAGGATTCATATGTTCTTGTGCCTAGGATATAGAATGGTTATATTATGATGTATATGTTTTAGTCATATTTTATGTTTTTAATGGTTATATTATATTCTTTGTTTAGTAAATACTCATAGTTAAATGTTCGGCTGCTTTTAAAAAGAGTATTTTTAATTCTATGTTGCTTTGTCAAAAGTTACCAATTACAAGTATTGAATTTTGATATGTGATTATATAGTGATAGTAATCACAGAGGTTCAGGGATCAATTGGGATTTAAAGAAGGGTTAAATGCACCATTGGTCCTTGTATTATACAAAAGTCCGATAGCAGTCCATGTACAACGCAAGTGCATGACACAAAACAAAGAATGTAAATTTTGCACATTGGTAGTCCCTGATCCTAACTATGTTAACTAAAATGCCATTAAGTGAGCATGTGCTAACTAACGTGCATAAACAAGAGGGCAAATTAGTCATTTCCAATCCTCTTTGAAAGTTTCTAAACTTGAGGGACCATCCTTAAAGTTTGAATGTAAAACTTGCTCCATTTCTAGCAATTAAGCATATATATAATTAATCAAAACCCTATCTTCACCATAAGCATCCTTCAAGAAAACGATCCAATTCATCTTTGTACCATCAAAATAAAAACTCTGAGGCAGAGGATGCTTCAAAAGCATCTTCTATGTATGCATTGTATGATTAAACCCATTGGTATGTTGCGTTGTTTCTTTCGTATAAAAAATGATTAAACCCATGGATCGTCGATTCTCTCTCCTTCTCACAATGTCAAAATTTTCCAGAAAGTTGTTGCGCCCAATTGGATTTTAATTCGGTATTTGACATGATTGATCAAGGTGGAGGTGGTAGCGGTGGGGATTTGACCGTGCGTGGACTATGAAGAAATTTTAAGACAACTTTTTTTAAAAGGGGGAGAGACGGCCATGGATGAGGGGAATAAGGGGGTTTAATCTAGGATGAGTGGTCTCATAAATAGGTGCGTCAAAGAGAGCGAAAGGGGGAAAACTGAAGAAAAAGAAAAAGAGCAGTAATGGCGGATGAAGAAGGGAAGATGATGAGAAAATGGTGTACTGGACATGGGGATGCGTTGAGTTGGGGAAGAAGGAGAAATATTACAAGTAGGCCCTTGAAGTTTGGGTTTTTGACCTTTTTCTAGTAGTACTTCAAACTTTCATAATGGTCCCTCAAGTCTAGAAACTTTCGAAGAGGATTGGAAAGACTCATTTGCCCTCTTGTTTGTGCACGTGAATTAGCACATGCCACTTAATGGCACTTCAGTTAACAGAGTTTGGGGCAGTGACTGCCGATATGCAAAATTTGCGATCTTTAGTATTTGACGTGAACTTGCGTTGTACAGGGACTTCTACCGGATTTTTGTATAGTACATGGACCAATGGTGCATTTAACTCTTTAAAGAAATATTATGGAATTTTGAAGAATGTTTTTGATTAATTTAATACTGTATAATAAAATTAAGGCTTAAATCGCAATTTGGTCACCCTACTTTTTCACTTTTTGCAATATGATGGCTCTACAATTATTTTTTTCAATTTAATCATTGTACTTGGTTTAAACATTCAATAAGGTCACTCAAGTCATTTCCATCCCTTATGTTGGATGGAAATGGTTAAAAAGACTAAAATACCCTAAGAACAAAATCAAATTGTTTTGGCTTAATCGCAATTTGGTCACCCTACTTTCCCAATTTTTTGCAATAAGGTTCTCTATAAAAAAAGAGGGAAAATTATATTTTTAACCATCGTATTATTGCCAACTACCCGATTTGACCAACCACATGTCATAAGTAACAAATTGACCACTGTACTAAATAAGTTGGTAGGTTTCAGTCAATGCCGTTAAGGGGCCATCCAATTTTTTAACGGACGTGCTGAGTTGGACTAACTGGGGTTATATTCGGCTTGCGTGGACTATTTCTTTAAAAAAAAATAGTAATATCCCTTGTAGACAATTGGATGTTTCATCTTCTCTAATCGTCGGTCAACCCCCACTAACATAGTCAAACCCACCACCACCGGATTCACCAAACAAAGTTACCTTCTCTTTGAAACATGTATATTGTATTATAGCATTAATCAAACATTATCTTAGGCAGTCAATCCATCTCTCTCTTGTCAAATTCTAACATGGTATAATTCTCTCAAACCTAGCAGCGTGTTCGCTCCGACTTGCTCTCTCTCTCCATTCTCTGCAACAAAATAGCCACCGTCCCCTTTCCTGTTCCAGATCCAGCGTACTTTCTCCCCTAACCCTGCGTTGTAGCCCATAGCGACCAACCGCTTCTTCATCTATCGCCGACCCCCAGCTCCATCTATGTCAGAACGCTTCTCTGCTTTCGTCTCTATTGAAGGCCACCTCGAGTCAGCCACCATAGCCGCCATCTCTCCATCTCTTTCCAACTCAACATTACCGGCCTCCTCGTGCTTTGTCTCCGACCAAAACCCCCCTCTCATCTGCTATCACCTTCTCTCTTTCAGCCCTCTCACCATCCCAAATCAGTCGTCTTCTCTCTACGATCTCCTTCCCTTAATAGAGCCAACTGAGCCTCCTTCCTTCGTCAACGACGTCTTCTTTCCAGTGAAACCAAGTAACCTCGTCAGAACCAGATGCCATCTTCAGTCACCTACTTCAAATTCCGGCGAAGGCAGCGAGTGTCCCATGTTCGCTCGCCCTTAACACCAAGCGAACCAAACATCCTTTATTCTTTCGTCTTCATTGAAGGCCACCTCGAGTCCATCCACCATAGCCGCCGTCTCTCAATCCCTTTCCAACCCAACATTGTCGGCCTCCTTCATGCTCTGTCTCCGGCCAAAACCCCCCTCTTATCTACTATCACCTTCTCTCTCTCAGCCCTCTCACCATCCCAAATCAATCGTCCTTTCTCTTCGATCTCCTTCCCTTAACAGAGCCGGATGAGCCTCCTTCCTTCGTCAACGCCGTCCTCCTTCCGGCGAAACCCATCAACCTCGTCTCTGCTTCGATTTCTCCTGTATCCAGTATCCCCTTTTTTATTTGTTATATTTTGTGCGTTTACTTGAATTGTGATTTAAGCCCAATGGTATTTTCGGGTTTCTACCATTGTTTTAAGCTTTCCATCCAAAAATTTGGATGGAGTGATGAACGTGCTATATATTGCCAAGTACAATGATTAAATTATAATAATAATTGTAGAGTCATCATATTGCAAAAAGTGAAAAAGTAGGGTGACCAAATTGCGATTTAAGCCTAAAATTAACTTGGTTTATCTTTACATTATTTTTAAGTTATTGTTTAATTTTCTTACATTGCAATCACTCAAAAATTATTTTTTTAGTATTAATATACATGTCGTGCATCGCACGGGTAGTAACCTATTTCTATAGTTGTTATATTGTGGGTTCTACTTTTATATGTTATTATTTACATATATGCGATTATTAAAATTATCATCACTTTCCACAAACTCATGAGTCACACTATATTACCCAAGATTAAATTGGGCACTAACCTTGGTCAATTTCTCAGTTGTTCAGTTCCAAATTGAAGTAACTTTTATCATGTGTCTTTTAAAGAATCTCAATTCTCAACCATTTGATGTATTCAGCAAGTCCTTGTCCTCCCTCTTTCTTCTAATTCTTCACCAATAGTGTTTGATCACTAATTGACTGGGTGGGAGTAGGGCCTTTTGATTTGGGACTAAATCATCCAAACTGTGGAACTAACTGGAAAGTTAGAGAGAGAGAGAGTACCCCACTTAATATTTTATATTTGATGTTGAAAATTAATATCCATGCATATCTCCATTATTATCTACTACGGAGTATATATTTTCACAATTACTTAAAGACATAGGGAGTGGGAGCATCCGTGTAAAACTCTCAAGTTTTAACATATTGTTATTTTTGCTTTAACAATAACAAAATTTATTTGCTATTAATCCAAAAATCTTCAAGTTTTAACAAATTATCTATAAAAGAGAAAATCATAAATTACAAATTCATGATCTTAGTCTTACAGAGAAAAATTGATTTATAAACCACTTAAAAAAAAGTATTTGAATAATAGTTCATCACTCTGTAATGTACTATTATCACTTTATCAGTATGTCATTAAAAATTACATCTAATTTTGGATTTTAAGGCACATTTACTTGCAAACAAAATGCTCATTTCAACAAATTTTCAAATTGATTTCAGTCTACTTTATGCATTCAATCGAATATAAATACAAAATTAAGTTTAAAAAACAACACTAGTTAAGGACTATATGCATATCGTTGGAGTTGGACTCACCATTTGTGAAATATAGAATTGCACTTGCAGCTTAGTGAGACACTACTAGAATTATTCCCTTAGAAAGCGAAAAACTACGCTGTTAAAAAGGGCATTTTCATCTTATTTCGCGTAAGTGACAATACCCGTTATGTCGTCATTTCATCCCCAGGCCTCCCAAATTCTTGAAGGACCATGTAACGATTCAAAATTTCTAATCAATTTATAATCTCAAAATCTTGGACGCGTTACTATTACAAATACTAAATCACAATAATTCGAAATCATCTCTTAAGGACTAGTAATAAAATAAAGTCATAGAGTACTATTACATTTCGAAAGTATAATAAAACAATTATGTAGTCCCAAAACTGCTAAACTAACATCTTGTCCAAAATACAAAACAAGCTAATTCGAAATAAAAATCTTCAGATTGTCCTTGATGGTATCCAACTTATTTAAAACCTGGAAGGAAAAAGATTTGGAAGGAATGAGCGGACAATGCCCAGTAAGATCATATACAGCCCCTCCGAAATCTAGGGAAGGGTTCATTAACAATAAATTATTCAAAAAGATTAATATTCAAATAATTCATAATCGGGAATAGCACAATGAGATGATAAATTTCATATTTCATAATGTTATAAAAGAGTTCGATGTAAAATGTAGAGATACAAAGGCATTTGCGAGAGATCTAATCGTCGCCAACTGTCCCATACCAGTTGGAGACGACGACCAACCCGCGGATACCATGATCACATAAGCGGTCGCAAGACCTCTTTTAAACAAGTATTCACAATATACTAATAGCAACAGTTCATAATGGTATATCCGAATAACCAAGCCACGTGCCAGGTGGCAAAATTCATAATCAAATATCTAATTCAAAATGCTACTTTACCCCAGTAGCCAGGTTGTTCAACTTAGTGATCATAGTAGAATTTCAAAAAAATAATATTCGAACGGAAACTTGATTTCACAAAAATATCTCAATGAAATTTAAATATAAGTGAGATATATGTAATGAGATCTACAATTTAGAATGACAAAGAATGGGTACGACGGAGTTCGAATTCAAATTCCAACTTAAGGTTGGTACACGTTTCAAAGAAGGTAATTGCCAAATAATTTGCGGAAGCCTAACAATTTAAAAATAGAGATTGCAAATATCTAAAAGATGTATAATCTCTTACCTGAATAATAAGCCCACAAATTCTAGGTCCACCGAAACGCAACTAAAGGCTACTCTTCTTGTCCAAATCTAAAATTCAAGGCATAAATCAAATTACTAAAATATTTAAACTGCAACAATTTAGCCAATCTAATTTAATTTAAAAGTTACTGATTACTAAAATTATTCTTAGAAAAAAAAAGTTTTTATAGTGTTATTTTAGAATACACTATTATAATGTACACATTAATTTATTGTTGTGTTTGAAAACTAATCCTAAATGCCAAAGGTGGCTGCTACAGAACATTACCTCCTTTTATAAAAACTTTCGGAAGTCAACAACTCAACTTCCCAGTACTTTTCTCCATACTTACCTTTATAAACTAACCCAACCAACAAGAAACAATAAAAAATAAAAGCTCAATAATTAACTCAATTAAATGTTTCTCTTTGCTTTTTCTCCCTCATTCTATCCTGTTTCTTTCTTCTTCTTTTTTTTGTTCTCCTTGGTTCGTAGCAAACAACTCGAGAACAACCACTCGTCTTCTTCCCTGCCGAGTTTCCTTCCGTTCTTTCTTTTTCTTTTATTTTTTTTCTACATACAGTACAAACCCAAGATTCTACCATCAAATTTCCTCTTCCATAATCATAACTTACATCACATACACATACATAATTACATTATGTTCTTTCTCTTCCTGGGTATTTTCTTTGAAACATTTTCTTCTTTCTTTCAATACACCAACCCATATCCTATATTTACTTATTTCAATACACACCTAGATCTTCTTCCATTTCAGTCTCTGTTCTACAGATACTCATACCCACCAAAAGAAATCCTATTGCTAAAATGAGGAACTAAAGAAGTTGAAGGAAGAAAGAAGGGAAGAGCAAAGTTTACCTCCACCGTCTTCGATCTCGGGCAGTAACAAAAAATCACCGTCTTCTATTTTGCTTCCTCTCACTCTAGATCTCTCTTCCACTCAAGGTTTTCAGTTTCTGATGGAGATTCAAGAATTCCGCCCCCTTTTATACCCTTCACAAAATCGGTCGATCTTCCCCTCCATTGAATCTGCCGAAGATCTTTTAGCTCCTTCTCTCCCTAGATTAGTCGGACCCACCCGACATTTCTTCTCCCTTATGAACTGTGAAAGTGAAACGATTCCTGATTTCCTCTCTTTTCTTCTTTCTTTTTCTTTTCTTTATTTATTAATTTATTATATTTTATTATTATTATTATTAATATAAGGAATTCTAATAGGTTGGGCCAACATTCTAAATAAGTTAATAGGGTATACTAAGCCCACTCAAATGTTCAGAAAATAAAATTAAACTAAATAATAACCAAATTTTATTTTTATTTTAGAAGTTTTGGGTATATTACACTCTAACCCCCTTAAAACAAGTTTAGTCCTCTAAACTTGACATACCTGATCAAAAAAAGTTCGGGTTGCTTTTCCCTCATTTCCTCTTTGAGCTCCCAAGTGGCTTCTCGTTCAGTATGGTTGCTCCACTGAATTTTGACATACAGAATGGTTCGTTTTCTTAATACTTGATCCTTTCGGTCCACGATCCGCACAGGTTGCTCGTCATAACTCAAATCTTCTCGAAGTCGTAATGGTGCACTCTCGATCACATGGCTTGGGTCCGGTACGTACTTCCTTAGCATAGATATATGGAATACATTATGAACTCCAGAAAGTGTAGGCGGTAAAGCAAGCCGGTATGCAACCTCTCCTACCCGCGCAAGTATCTCAAAGGGTCCGACGAACCTTGGACTAAGTTTACCACGAATCCCAAATCTCATAACCCCCTTTGTAGGTGATATCTTGAGAAACACATGATCCCCTACTCCAAATTCGAGTTCACGACGTCGACGGCGGTCGATACGAATTTTGTCTACTTTGTGAAGTCTTTGCTTGATAAGTTGTACCTTCTCCGAGGTGACCTACACCACGGTCCTAATAGTTGTCTCTCACCTACTTCGTTCCAACAACACGTGCATTTTCGCATTCGCCTCGTAGGGTGCCATCCCAATACTTGCATGAAAACTGTTGTTGTATGTAAACTCTACCAGAGGCAGGTGATCATCCCAGTTGCCTTGCAGATCCAAGACAAAAGTTCGAAGTATATCTTCCAACGTTTCTATAGTCCGTTCTGACTGACCATTTGTTTGGGGGTGAAATGCCATACTCATGCTTAGGCTGGTCCCTAAAGCCTTTTGTAAACTGCCCCAAAACTTTTAAGTGAATCTAGCGTCACGATCTGATACTATCGAGACCGGTACTCCATGTAGTCGAACAATTTCATCAACGTACAATTTCGGTAACTTCTCCAAGGAATCGTTAATTTTGAATGCCAAAAAGTGCGCCGATTTGGTCAATCTATCCACAATAACCCAAATTGCATTATGACCCTTCAACGTCCTCGGTAATCCTACCACGAAATCCATGGTTATATCTTCCCACTTCCATTCTAACCCAATTTACGATGGCCTCGATCTTGGCAGGGTCCACTGAGATTCCATCCTTGGATACCACATGCCCTAAGAAAGTCATGTTGTCTAGCCAAAACTCGCACTTCTTGAATTTGGCATAAAGCTTTTCTTCCCTCAAGATTTGCAATACCGCTCTTAAGTGTTGTTCATGTTCTTCCTGTGTCTTAGAGTAGACAAAGATATCATCGATGAAAACAATCACACATCGATCGAGGAATTTCTTAAATACCCTATTCATCAAGTCCATGAACGCGGCTGGGGCATTCGTCAACCCAAACGACATCACCAAAAACTCGTAATGTCCATATCTGGTTCTAAAGGAAGTTTTTGAAACATCTTCCTTCCTAACCTTTAACTGGTGATATCCTGACCGAAGGTCGATCTTTGAGAAATAGCATGCACCTTGCAGTTGATCGAACAAATCATCAATCCTAGGTAATGGATACCTATTTTTAATAGTGGCCCGATTCAATTCTTGATAGTCTATACACAACCTCATAGACCCATCCTTCTTCTTTACAAACAATACTGGAGCACCCCAAGGCGAGAAACTTGGTCTAATCAATTCTTTTTCCAATAACTCTTGCAATTGTTCCTTAAGTTCTTTGAGTTCAGCCGGTGCCATTCTATATGGTGCTTTAGAAATGGGAGCCGTCCCGGGTATTAGATCGATTCCGAACTCTACTTCACACTCTGGTGGTAGTCCAGGAAGATCTTCAGGAAATACGTCTTCAAATTCTTTTACTACTGGGAACGATTCTATGTTAGCGTCGGACTTACGGGTGTCGATGATAGAGGCTAAGTATCCTTGGAAACCTTTCCTTAGTAATCGCCTAGCGCTTAAGGAAGAAATTAAACCTGACAATATAGTCGGCCTTGACCCCTTAAAACGAAACTCTGATTCACCTGGTACACAGAATACCACTTCCTTCTCAAAACAATCAACCTTCGCATGGAACGCAGCTAACCAGTCCATACCCAAGATTACATCAAAATCTTGAATGTCTAAAGGAATGAAATCGATGGGCATTTCTCTATCTCCTATCTTCAAGGAGCAGCTTCTAAACACCGAATTTACTGGAATAGACTCCTTAGTTGGGGTATCAATTACTAATCCAATGTCTAATTTCTGGGGTGTGAGTTTCATACGACGTGCAAGTGATGTGCATATAACTGAATGCGTGGCACCAAGGTCGATCAATGCATATACATTTCGTGACCAGAGTTGGACAGTACCTGCCACCACGTCGTTTTTTGCCTTGGCATCCCTTGCTATCATTGCAAAAATCCTTCCTTGCCCTGACGGTTTCATTTTATCTTCTGTCACCGGGTTTCTAGTAAAACCCTTCTTTAGTGGCTCTGGGCACTCCTTGACTCTATGTCCAACCTTTCCACAATTAAAGCAAGCTCCCTTCCCACGATAGCATGCTTCTGTTGGGTGATTTCTTCCGCACTTGTGGCATGTCAAATTGGTGTTTTGATTCTGCCATTTATTTTGATTGTACCCCTGGTTATGATTATGAGTTCTATTTGACTGAACAACCTCTCTATTACGACCGTCATCTACATTCCTCCTTTTATTTCCACCCCCGACGACTTCTTGACTGCTTGATTGCCCATGATACTTTCCCATGTTATTCTCAAAACCTCTCTTCTTCTCGTCTCTCTTTCTTCGGTACTTGGCAGAACTTAGTTCGATCATCCGGGCTCGGTCTAGAACTTCGGCGTAAGTTGGTAGTTTCAAAGGCATTAGTCTATAGCTAATTTGATCGCTCAGGCCCCTCTCAAACTTTCTAGCCTTTTGACCTTCATCTCGAATGAGTTCTGGAGCGTATTTCGACAACTCCGTGAACTTTGCATCGTACTCATCGACTGACATTTTTCCCTGTTCCAGGTAAAGAAATTCCACCATCTTCCGTTCTTGCATACTTGGGGGAAAATACTTCCTGTTGAAGGCTTCACGAAACATTTCCCAACTATAAGCTTTTACTCAATTTGCTTTTGCTGTCCTCTTCTCCGATTTCCACCATTGATTAGCCTCCCCTTCCAAGACGAATGTAGCAAAGTTTACCTTCTGTTCATCGGTGCATGCCATGGTTCCAAAAATTTTCTCCATGTTTTCTAACCATTCCCCTGGTTCCTCGACGCCTGGCTTGCCAGAGAAGGTCTTGGGTTTCATTCTATGGAAGCTTTCCAGTAGTTCCCTAGTGGTTGGTTGAGCTGGTGGTGGTGGTGGTGGTGGTGCAGCAGCAGTAGCCGCTGCAATTGCAGGTGCTGCATTAGCTTGCGTGAGGCCTTGGATAAGGGCCACTAGCGTCGGGTCTGCAGGAGTAGGATCGTTCATGTTATTTCCTGGTTGTGGCCCGACAGGGTTTTCTGCGACTCCTGAGGCAGAGTCTTCAACGACTCTTCTACCTCGGCCACCCCGTCCACGTCCGTGACCACGCACACCTCCTCGTGTTCCACTTCGTCCACCTCTAGCCATCTTTTACTGCCACAAGCATAACGAGATGTCATAAGCGTAAGTTTAGATTTTTATTCTATATTCAATGTCCGAACTAAATTCGTACTAAAATTTTAAATCCATATCCAAGGTATGATAAATCTTTTCATACTATGCGTTGGGTATTTATCATGAAATTCAGAAACACAATCAAGACCATCCTTTTATTAATTCAATGAATATAAAGAGTCTCAAAACTTTATTAATTCAAAAATATTTTGTCTCAAAACATAAACTCCGTCAAATTCTTCTAGGACTCCTTATGGGTTCTTTAGAGTACGCCACGTATCTTCAAAATTAGTCCATTTATAGCCTCTCGTGACCAGCCCACTCTTGGGAGATCAGCATGAAGAGCCATGTCAATGTCTTGACATGTTAGGACGATTTCCCTAAGGAACCTATGGTGTCTTGTACGGGTCTGATGCAACTCGCGCTCTAACTCTCCCACCCGAGCGTCCAACTTTTGTATGAGGTTTATTGCAGGTTGGTGACGATTATCGCTTATGTCACTACCTTCCTCGCCGTCCGGAAGCTCTTTAGGAATCTCTTCATGAGCTTCTTCCGGAATCTCTTCAGGGATTTCTTCGGCAACCTCTTCAGGGTCTTCCTCGGATTCGCTCACTGGGTCATCTTCCTCGGGTTCAGAATCATAAGGATTTCCCATATGCCAGTTTTCTAAATCAAGATCCATCTAAAATCAACAATTAGGTTAGATAATACAATTAATTTGGTAAAGCATTATCATATACTATCTATGCCCCAAAGGTTTTTCCCATGCTAGATCATAACTTAGAAGCTCTGATACCAACTGTAACGACCCAAAATTTCTAACCAATTTATAATCCCAAAATCTTGGGCGCGTCACTATTACAAATACTAAATCACAATAATTCGAAATCATCTCTTAAGGACTAGTAATAAAAGAAAGTCATAGAGTACTATTACATTTCGAAAGTATAATAAAACAATTCTGTAGTCCCAAAACTGCTAAACTAACATCTTGTCCAAAATACAAAACGAACTAATTCGAAATAAAAATCTCCAGATTGTCCTTGATGGTATCCAACTTACTTAAACCTGGAAGGAAAAAGATTTGGAAGGAATGAGCAGATAATGCCTAGTAAGATCATATACAGCCCCTCCGAAATCTAGGGAAGGGTTCATTAACAATAAATCATTCAAAAAGATTAATATTCAAATAGTTCATAATCGGGAATAGCACAATGAGATGATAAATTTCATATTTCATAATGTTATAAAAGAGTTCGATGTAAAATGTAGAGATACAAAGGCATTTGCGAGAGATCTAATCGTCGCCAACTGTCCCATACCAGTTGGAGACGATGACCAACCCGTGGATACCATGATCACATAAGCGGTCACAAGACCTCTTTTAAACAAGTATTCACAATATACTAATAGCAACAGTTCATAATGGTATATCCGGATAACCAAGCCACGGGCCAGGTGGCAAAATTCATAATCAAATATCAAATTCAAAATGCTACTTTACCCCAATAGCTGGGTTGTTCAACTTAGTGATCATAGTAGGATTTCAAAAAAATAATATTCCAACGGAAACTTGGTTTCACAAAACATATCTCAATGAAATTTAAATATAAGTGAGATATATGTAATGAGATCTACAATTTAGAATGACAAAGAACGGGTACGACGGAGTTCGAATTCAAATTCCAACTTAAGGTTGGTACACGTTTCAAAGAAGGTAATTGCCAAATAATTTGCGGAAGCCTAACAATTTAAAAATAGAGATTGCAAATATCTAAAAGATGTATAATCTCTTACATGAATAATAAGCCCACAAATTCTAGGTCCACCGAAACGCAACTAAAGGCTACTCTTCTTGTCCAAATCTAAAATTCAAGGCATAAATCAAATTACTAAAATATTTATACTGCAACAATTTAGCCAATCTAATTTAATTTAAAAGTTACTGATTACTAAAATTATTCTTAGAAAAAAATAGTTTTTATAGTGTTATTTTAGAATACACTATTATAATGTACACATTAATTTATTGTTGTGTTTGAAAACTAATCCTAAATGCCAAAGGTGGCTGCTACAGAACATTACCTCCTTTTATAAAAATTTTCAGAAGTCAACAACCCAACTTCCCAGTACTTTTCTCAATACTTACCTTTATAAACTAACCCAACCAATAAGAAACAATAAAAAATAAAAGCTCAATAATTAACTCAATTAAATGTTTCTCTTTGCTTTTTCTCCCTCATTCTATCCTGTTTCTTTCTTCTTCTTTTTTTGTTCTCCTTGGTTCGCAGCAAATAGCTTGAGAACATCCACTTGTCTTCTTCCCTGCCGAGTTTCCTTCCTTCCTTTCTTTTTCTTTTATTTTTTTTCTACACACACAGTACAAAGCCAAGATTCTACCATTAAATTTCCTCTTCCATAATCATAACTTACAACACATATACATACATAATTACATTATGTTCTTTCTCTTCCTGGGTATTTTCTTTGAAACATTTTCTTCTTTCTTTCAATACACCAACCCGTATCCTATATTTACTTATTTCAATACACACCTAGATCTTCTTCCATTTCAGTCTTTGTTCTACAGATACTCATACCCACCAAAAGAAATACTATTGCTAAAATGAGGAACTAAAGAAGTTGAAGGAAGAAAGAAGGGAAGAGCAAAGTTTACCTCCACCGTCTTCGATCTCGGGCAGTAATGAAAAATCACCGTCTTCTATTTTGCTTCCTCTCACTCTAGATCTCTCTTCCACTCAAGGTTTTCAATTTCTGATGGAGATTCAAGAATTCCACCCCCTTTTTATACCCTTCACAAAATCGGTCGATCTTCCCCTCCATTGAATCTGCCGAAGATCGTTTAGCTCATTCTCTCCCTAGATTAGTCGAACCCACCCGACATTTCTTCTCCCTTATGAACTGTGAAAGTGAAACGATTCCTGATTTCCTCTCTTTTCTTCTTTCTTTTTCTTTTCTTTATTTATTAATTTATTATATTTTATTATTATTATTATAATATAAGGAATTCTAATGGGTTGGGCCAACATTCTAAATAAGTTAATAGGGTATACTAAGCCCACAAAAATGTACACTAAGCCCACTCAAATGTTTAGAAAATAAAATTTAACTAAATAATAACCAAATTTTATTTTTATTTCAGAAGTTTTGGGTATATTACAGACCAAATATCATCGCTATACACCAATGGAATATTCCGTAAGTAACAAAGTATGTCGTACAATGTCGTTAAGTTCTCGTTAGTAAATGACGGAAATTACGTCGCCAATGTACTAAGACATAAAAATATACTTGGAAATGATTTAGCAACCGAACTTCACACGTAATAGAAATACTTATTTGTGATGATCAAAGATTCTATTATGAAAAAAGTTTTAATTAAATATAGAATTGCACTTGCAGCTTATTGAGACACTACTTGAATTTTTCCGTTAGAAAGCGAAAAATTCCGTCATTAAAAGGGCATTTTGGTCGCTTACTTCGCAACGAAACCCATTCCATCGCCAGGCCTCGCTCCCAAATTCTTGACTGGCCAAATTTCATCGCTATATACCAACGAAATATTCCATTGGCAACAAAGAATGTCATAAGATGTCGTTAAGTTCTCATTAGTAAATGACGGAAGTTCTGTTGCCAATTTACTAAAAAAATATAAAAATATACTTGAAAATGAGATTTAGCGGCCGAATTTTTTATGTTAAAATAAAAAAATATTTATTTTTTAATTTTTTACCTGATTTAAAAAATTAAATTACACTAAAAAAATCAATTAAGAGATTAAATTAAACAAAATATTATTACATTTAATCTTGGCCAAAATATAATGTAATATACCCAAAAGTTCTAAAATAAAAATATAATTTGGTTATTATTTAGTTAAATTTTATTTTCTAAGCATTTGTGTGGGCTTGGTGTACATTTTTTAGTGGGCTTTGTATACCCTATTAACTTATATAGAATGTTCGCCCAACCCATTATAATTCCTTATATTATTAATAATAATAATAGATATAGTAATAAATAAATAAAGAAAAGAAAAAGAAAGAAGAAAAGAGAGGATAATTAGGAAATCGTTTCACAGTCAACAAGGGTGATATTAGCTCTCTTTTGAGCCGGCAGCCAACCCATGTACCTAGAGAGCGGGATCGTCGACTAAGGAACTGAAAAATCCGTCTTAACCAAGGGGATTCAATGGACAGAAGAAAGGGAAACGTTGTTGAAAGGTTATATAAGGGCGGGGGGGGGCAAACTTTCCTTGGTCTTGATCATATCAAATAATAGCAGAGAGTGAGAGAGAGTTCGAGACGGACGTCGGAGGGAGTACTTGGCGAAGTCACGAAACTGATAGAGCCGGCGACACACCGGATCCCCGCCGAGCGAGATCGAGCCCTCGATTAAGGTGAGACTATGTCTTCCTCCTTTTGAAATTTCGGGAGATTGTTTGTCTGGTCAATTTGATTGGCAGATTATGATTTTTTGAAGTTAATGATTCTGTAATATATATATATATATCGAGAGCAATCTGTAAGGTGGGAGTAATATTTTGATTTGTGCATAAGTGTTCAAAAAAAAAGGTAGAAAAAGAAAGAAAGGAAGGAAACCCGACAGAGAAGAAGACGGGTGGATGTTCTCGATCTTCTTGCTGCACAAAAAAAAAAGAAGAAGAAAGAAACATGATAGAATGAAGGAGTAAAGCAAAGAGAAGCATTTAATTGAGTTAATTATTGAGCTTTTATTTTTTTTATTGTTTATTGTTGGTTGGGTTAGTTTATAAAGGTAAGTATGGTGAAAAGTACTCGGAAGTTGGGTTGTTGACTTCCGAAATTTTTTATAAAAGGAGGTAATGTTCTGTAGAAGCCACCTTTGGCATTTAGGATTAGTTTTCAAACACAACAATAACTTAATGTGTACATTATAATAGTGTATTCTAAAATAACACTATAAAAACTATTTTTTTCTAAGAATAATCTTAGAAATCAGTAACTTTTAAATTAATTTAGATTGGCTAAATTGTTGCAGTTTCAATATTTTAGTAATTTGATTTATGCCTTGAATTTTAGATTTGGACAAGAAGAGTAGCATTTAGTTGCGTTTCGGTGGACCTAGAATTTGTGGGCTTATTATTCAGGTAAGAGATTATACATCTTTTAGATATTTGCAATCTCTATTTTAAATTGTTAGGCTTCCCAAGTTATTTGACAATTACCTTTCTTTGAAACGTGTACCAACCCTAAGTTGGAATTTGGAATTGAACTTTGTCGTACCCGTTCTTTGTCATTCTAAATTATAGATCTCATCATATATATCTCATTTTTTTCATTGAGATATTTTTTGTGAAACCAAGTGTTGGAATATTATTTTTTGAAATCCTACTATGATCACTAAGTTGAACAACCCGGCCATCAAAAGTAGCATTTTGAATTTGATATTTGATTATGAATTTTGCCACTGGTCCGTGGCTTGGTTATCCGGATATACCATTATGGATCGTTGCTATTAGTATATTGTGAATACTAGTTTAAAAGAGGTCTTGTGACCGCTATGTGATCATGGTATCCGCTGGTTGGTCGTCGCCTCCAAGCGGTATGGGACAGCTTGGCGGCGATTAGATCTCTCGCAAATGCCTTTGTATCTCTACCTTTTACATCGAACTCTTTTATAACATTATGAAATATGAAATTTATCATCTCATTGTAATATTCCCGATTATGAACTATTTGAATATTAATCTTTTTGAATGCTTTATTGTTAATGAACCCTTCCCTAGATTTCGGAGGGCTGTATATGATCTTACTGGGCATTGTCCGCTCATTTCTTCCAAATCTTTTCCTTCCAGGTTTTAAGTAAATTGGATACCATCAAGGACAATCTGGAGATTTTTATTTCGAATTAGTTCGTTTTGTATTTTGGACAAGATTTTAGTTTAGCAGTTTTGGGACTACATAATTGTTTAATTATACTTTCGAAATGTAATAGTACTCTATGACTTTCTTTTAATACTACTCCTTAAGAGATGATTTCGGAATTATTGTGACTTAGTATTTGTAATAGTGACGCACCCAAGATTTTGGGATTATAGTTTAGCAGTTTTGGTACGATAAGATTTACCTTGGATATGGATTTAAAATTTTAGTACGAATTTAGTTCGGACATTGAATATAGAATAAAAATCTAAACTTATGCTTATGACATCTCGCTATGCTTGTGGCAGTAAAAGATGGCTAGAGGTGGACGAAGTGGAACACGGGGAGGTTTGCGTGGTTGCGGACGTGGACGGGGTGGCCGAGGTAGAGGAGTCGTTGAAGACTCTGCCTCAGGAGTCGCAGAAAACCCTGTCGGGCCATAACCAGGAAATAACATGAACGATCCTACTCCTGCAGACCTGACGCTAGTGGCCCTTATCCAAGGTCTCACGCAAGCCATTACGGCAAGCATTGGTCAAGCTAATGCAGCACCTGCAATTGCGGCTGTAGCTGCGGCAGCTGCAGCGGCTACTGCTGCTGCCCCACCACCACCACCAGCTCAACCAGCCACTAGGGAACTACTGGAGAGTTTCCATAGGATGAAACCCAAGACCTTCTCTGGCAAGCCAGGCGTCGAGGAACCAGGGGAATGGTTAGAAAACATGGAGAATTTTTTTGGAACCATGGCATGCACCGATGAACGTAAGGTAAACTTTGCTACATTCGTCTTGGAAGGGAGGCTAATCAATGGTGGGAGTAATATTTGATTTGTGTATAAGTGTTCAAAAAAAAAAAAGGTAGGAAAAGAAAGAAAGGAAGGAAACCCGGTAGAGAAGAAGACGGGTGGATGTTCTCGATCTGCTTGCTGCACACAAAAAAAAGAAGAAGAAAGAAGCAGGATAGAATGAGGGAGTAAAGCAAAGAGAAGCATTTAATTGAGTTAATTATTGAGCTTTTATTTTTTTATTGTTTCTTGTTGGTTGGGTTAGTTTATAAAGGTAAGTATAGTGAAAAGTACTGGGAAGTTGGGTTGTTGACTTCCGAAATGTTTTTTAAAAGGAGGTAATGTTCTGTAGCAGCCACCTTTAGTTTTCAAACACAACATTAAATTAATGTGTACATTATAATAGTGTATTCTAAAATAACACTATAAAAACTATTTTTTTCTAAGAATAATCTTATAAATCAGTAACTTTTAAATTAATTTAGATTGGCTAAATTGTTGCAGTATAAATATTTTAATAATTTGATTTATGCCTTGAATTTTAGATTTGGACAAGAAGAGTAGCCTTTAGTTGCGTTTCGGTGGACCTAGAATTTGTGGGCTTATTATTCAGGTAAGAGATTATACATCTTTTAGATATTTGCAATCTCTATTTTAAATTGTTAGGCTTCCCCAAGTTATTTGAAAATTATCTTTCTTTGAAACGTGTACCAACCCTAAGTTGGAATTTGGAATTGAACTTTGTCGTACCCGTTCTTTGTCATTCTAAATTATAGATCTCATCATATATATCTCATTTTTTTCATTGAGATATTTTTTGTGAAACCAAGTGTTGGAATATTATTTTTGGAAATCCTACTATGATCACTAAGTTGAACAACCCGGCTACTGGGGTAAAGTAGCATTTTGAATTTGATATTTGATTATGAATTTTGCCACCTGGTCCGTGGCTTGGTTATCCGGATATACCATTATGGACTGTTGCTATTAGTATATTGTGAATACTAGTTTAAAAGAGGTCTTGTGACCGCTTATGTGATCATGGTATCCGCGGGTTGGTCGTCGTCTCCAACTGGTATGGGACAGTTGGCGACGATTAGATCTCTCGCAAATGCCTTTGTATCTCTACCTTTTACATCGAACTCTTTTATAACATTATGAAATATGAAATTTATCATCTCATTGTAATATTCCCGATTATGAACTATTTGAATATTAATCTTTTTGAATGCTTTATTGTTAATGAACCCTTCCCTAGATTTCGGAGGGCTGTATATGATCTTACTGGGCATTGTCCGCTCATTTCTTCCAAATCTTTTCCTTCCAGGTTTTAAGTAAATTGGATACCATCAAGGACAATCTGGAGATTTTTATTTCGAATTAGTTCGTTTTGTATTTTGGACAAGATTTTAGTTTAGCAGTTTTGGGACTACATAATTGTTTAATTATACTTTCGAAATGTAATAGTACTCTATGACTTTCTTTTAATACTACTCCTTAAGAGATGATTTCGGAATTATTGTGACTTAGTATTTGTAATAGTGACGCACCCAAGATTTTGGGATTATAGTTTAGCAGTTTTGGTACGATAAGATTTACCTTGGATATGGATTTAAAATTTTAGTACGAATTTAGTTCGGACATTGAATATAGAATAAAAATCTAAACTTATGCTTATGACATCTCGCTATGCTTGTGGCAGTAAAAGATGGCTAGAGGTGGACGAAGTGGAACACGGGGAGGTTTGCGTGGTTGCGGACGTGGACGGGGTGGCCGAGGTAGAGGAGTCGTTGAAGACTCTGCCTCAGGAGTCGCAGAAAACCCTGTCGGGCCATAACCAGGAAATAACATGAACGATCCTACTCCTGCAGACCGACGCTAGTGGCCCTTATCCAAGGTCTCACGCAAGCCATTACGGCAAGCATTGGTCAAGCTAATGCAGCACCTGCAATTGCGGCTGTAGCTGCGGCAGCTGCAGCGGCTACTGCTGCTGCCCCACCACCACCACCAGCTCAACCAGCCACTAGGGAACTACTGGAGAGTTTCCATAGGATGAAACCCAAGACCTTCTCTGGCAAGCCAGGCGTCGAGGAACCAGGGGAATGGTTAGAAAACATGGAGAATTTTTTTGGAACCATGGCATGCACCGATGAACAGAAGGTAAACTTTGCTACATTCGTCTTGGAAGGGGAGGCTAATCAATGGTGGGAGTAATATTTGATTTGTGTATAAGTGTTCAAAAAAAAAAAGGTAGGAAAAGAAAGAAAGGAAGGAAACCCGGTAGAGAAGAAGACGGGTGGATGTTCTCGATCTGCTTGCTGCACACAAAAAGAAGAAGAAGAAAGAAGCAGGATAGAATGAGGGAGTAAAGCAAAGAGAAGCATTTAATTGAGTTAATTATTGAGCTTTTATTTTTTTATTGTTTCTTGTTGGTTGGGTTAGTTTATAAAGGTAAGTATAGTGAAAAGTACTTGGGAAGTTGGGTTGTTGACTTCCGAAATGTTTTTTAAAAGGAGGTAATGTTCTGTAGCAGCCACCTTTAGTTTTCAAACACAACATTAAATTAATGTGTACATTATAATAGTGTATTCTAAAATAACACTATAAAAACTATTTTTTTCTAAGAATAATCTTATAAATCAGTAACTTTTAAATTAATTTAGATTGGCTAAATTGTTGCAGTATAAATATTTTAATAATTTGATTTATGCCTTGAATTTTAGATTTGGACAAGAAGAGTAGCCTTTAGTTGCGTTTCGGTGGACCTAGAATTTGTGGGCTTATTATTCAGGTAAGAGATTATACATCTTTTAGATATTTGCAATCTCTATTTTAAATTGTTAGGCTTTCGCAAATTATTTGACAATTACCTTTCTTTGAAACGTGTACCAACCCTAAGTTGGAATTTGGAATTGAACTCCGTCGTACCCGTTCTTTGTCATTCTAAATTATAGATCTCATCATATATATCTCATTTTTTTCATTGAGATATTTTTTGCGAAACCAAGTGTTGGAATATTATTTTTGGAAATCCTACTATGATCACTAAGTTGAACAACCCGGCTATTGGGGTAAAGTAGCATTTTGAATTTGATATTTGATTATGAATTTTGCCACTTGGCCCGTGGCTTGTTTATCCGGATATACCATTACCAATAAAACCAAAGAATTTAGGGAAGGCAAAAAGTCTCTCTCTAAAAAAAGTTTCTCTCTATGGTTGGACGGCTTCCTTGGTTGGCGGCTACTCGCCATGGCCACTGCCATGGCTGATCCTCCTCCGGCCCTTTCATCTCCCTCATACAAAAAATCGTTTGCTTCTTTGTTTAACTCAGCCCCCAACCTTCGTCTGAACCCATCCATCTAATCCCACCATCCACTTACAAAGGTGAACCTGCCTTACGCCTAACTCCAGACATCATTGCCGCCCTATCTAAACCCTTCCAACTCACACTCGTTGGTAAATTTTCCCACGGTCGGCCCTCTATGGAATCTATGCGAAAAGAATTCCTTACCTTTGGTCTCAAGGCAGCGGTCACTCTCGGTCATCTTGATCATAAGCATGTGTTTATTCAGACGAATCATGAAGCAGATTTTCAATGCCTCTGGATAAAGGATCAATGGTACGTGGGTTCCTTCCCTATGCGCGTGTTTAAATGGACTCCGGAGTTCCGTCCAGATATTGAAAGTCCAATAGTTCCGGTTTGGTTTTCTCTCCCCAATCTTCCTATTTATTTGTTCAATAAGCCTGCCCTCTTTTCCATCACCAACATGATCGGCACTCCTTTGATTATTGATGCGCCAACTGCTAACTTATCTCGTCCTAGTGTTGCTAGGATTTGCATCGAAGTCAATATTACAAAGACTATCCCTAGTCGTATCTGGATAGATGGTGGAAACTCGGATGGGTTCTGGCAGCCAATTGAGGCGGAGCGCCTTCCCTATTATTGCTCAGTTTGTCACAGGCAAGGTCATATGGCAGACTCTTGCAAATTATCTCCCAAACAAAATAATAAAGCTCCTACTGTTGAACCAGAACAAGACATGCATGATAGCTTAAATTCCGCCAAGACTATTGGAAACACCACAGTAAAGATGGCTTGGAAGCCAAAAGAACCTATATCTGCCCCGATAATACACGAAAAAATCAATCCCCAAGCCGCTTCCACAAGTCAAAATTCTCTAGCTTCTACCCACTCTCCCAGCGTGCATGCACAGGCTCAGGATAAACAAAGCCCTTCACTGCATGAAAGTTTAAATGCTCAAGACGTTCCAATCAATGCTCTTAATAATTCTCCTGTTTTGGACAATAGCGACGCTACCACGAAGGAGAATCCTGTATCTCAGAACCAGGTCATGCCCGGTGACAATTGTACCATTAATAATGAATTTGACATGCCTGATCAGGACAAGGAGGGGATTCAAACCGACACTAACCAGCAAGATGAGAATATTATATCCCCTAACCGTTTTTCGGTATTTCAAGATATTGAAGATGAAGAATAAGATAATTCTCATCTGGATGCCCTAAACCTCAATTCTCATGTTTGTCATCGGAAAAGGAAAGGTAAGCCGCCAAAAAATCCGATTGTTGATAGAACTACACGCTCAAAGTCGCAAGCAAAGGTCCACATGGGTTCTAATTCTTCTGTTCCCCATGTCGGTTAAGACCCTCTTCTGGAATATTCGAGGAGTGGGTAATGATACCACCGTTTCTCGTCTTAAAAAACTGGTATCTCTTCACAGTTGCTCTCTTATTTCTATTTCTAAACCCATGATCAATCAATCTCAAATTTCCTTTATTGCTAAAAAGATTAAGTTTCGGCATTATTTTTGTAACTCTTCCAGTAATTTATGGGTCTTTGCCAAGTCTGCTTTTAAATGCCGTCTTCTATATGAAACTGCTCAACATATTACTATTAGTATTTAGCACTTCACTTGGGACCAGCCTGTTTTTTACACTTCCATCTATGCTAAATGTACAGCTTCTGATCGTCAGGCACTTTGGAATGATCTTATTGAGGAGGGTAGTGAATTCTCTAATGTCCCATGGATTATTGTAGGTGATTTCAATATAGTTTTGGCTTCTCATGAAAAAAATAGGTGGTTCGGGTTGGGATAGACACGGTGCACATGATTTTCAGGCATGTCTTAATGCGGCTGGGCTTACCGATTTGGGGTATCATGGCAGCTGTTTTACCTGGTGTAACAATAGAGATGGTAATGCCACAATATTTCAAAGGCTTGACAGAGTGGCCAGCAATTTGGCTTGGGCTTCAAAGTTCTATAAAACTTCGGTTGAGCATCTTAATAGAACTTGCTCCAATCATTCTCCGTTGTTGTTGGAGATCACTTCTTCTATGGAATCCAGGCCTTATACTTTTCGGTTCCTTAATGTATGGACTGAACATCATTCTTTTCTGGAGGCTGTACAGACTGCTTGGTCCTCCAATGTGGGTGGACGACCAATGGTGAGGTTTGCTAATAAACTCAAGGAATTGCGTCGGGTTTTAAAAATCTGGAACAAGTCCGTTTTTGGCAATATATTTTAGGATATTAAAAGGCAGAAGACGAAGTTCTTGAAAAAGAAATTATTTACGAAGCGAATAACAATAGCTCAAACCGGGCAAATCTCCATCTGGCTAAGGCTAATCTTCAATTTAAGCTTAAAGTGGAGGAAAACTATTGGCGCTAGAAATCGTATCTTAGATGGCTCAAGGACGGAGATGGCAACACTAAGCTATTTCATTCCTCTGTTAAACAAACTCGAAACAAGCTCTTCATTCACAAGATCAAAGATTCCCAAGGTAACTGGATCAGTTCGGAGGCTGACATTAAAATGGTGGCAATCAATTTTTTACAGTGAACAACTCACTGCTTGTACCACTTCTGATAATGAGCTTATTTCGGTCATTCCTTCCACCATTTCTTCAGATCAGAACGCCATGCTAACTGCCACTCCTTCTCGGGATGAAATTAAGGCTGTAGTGTTTGATCTATGTGGCGATAGCGCAGCGGGTCCTGACGGTTTTTCGGGCAAGTTCTATACGTCTTGTTGGGAAATCATTGCAGATGATTTTTGTTTGGCCATCTCTGAATTCTTCTCTGGTTTTGAAATGCCCAAATCGTGGTCTAGTACCCTCTCGGTTACCATTCCGAAATATGATAATATTATCTCGTTTAAGGATCTCCGGCCCATCAGTTTGTGTAATTTCTGTAACAAGGTGATTTCTAAACTGCTCTCTTCTCGCTTAGCTAGTGATTTCTAAAGGCAGGATCATTCAGGATAATTTGTTGCTTGCCCATGAGTTGGCTCATAATCTTCCAAAAAAGATCAATGGGTCCAATGTTATTCTTAAATTGGATATGGCTAAAACATTCGACAGGATTGATTGGTTTTTCTTGATCAAGGTTTTGAGGAAGTTTGGCTTTGGCGAAATATTTATTGATATGATTTGGAGAATTATTTCTAACAACTGGTTCTCCATATTAATTAATGGTACTTCATCTGGCTTCTTCCATTCCACACGCGGTTTAAGGCAAGGCGACCCCCTATCTCCTAGTCTTTTTATCATTGCCGCCGAAGTTCTTAGCCGGGGCCTTATTGATTTACAACGGCTTAACCCTCATTTTGGTTACTCTACCTCGAGTGGTTGCCCGATTATATCTCATCTGGCTTTCACGGATGACGTGATTATTTTCTGTAATGGCAGTAAGCACTCTGTCTTGAACCATCAGAATCTTCTTTCTTCTTTTGAACAGTGCTCTGGCCAGATGATTAATTCGGACAAGAGTTGCTTTATTATCTCTAGTAAGACATCCACTTCTCGTATAACAACTATTAAAAGACATTTGGGTTTCTCTCATAAACATCTCCTTGTTACTTATCTGAGGTGTCCTATTTTTGAAGGTCGAAGGAAGCAAGCCCATTTTGACCCGCTCATTGAGAAACTTCAAACTCGGATTAATTCTTGGTTTGGTTGTTTCCTTAACTACGCGGGTAAAATCACCTTAATTAATTCTGTTCTGAACTCCATTTTGATGTACCAGGTTGCAATTTTAAATCCTCCTATTTCGGTCATCAAGCAAATCAATAAGTTCTTATCTAATTTTTTCTGGGGTTCTGCTCACGGCAAATCTAAATCTCATTGGATTGCATGGTCCAATTGCTGCAAGCCGACTTCTGAAGGTGGCATTGGTATTCGCTCAGTTTCAGACATTATTCAGGCTTATTCTGTTAGTTTATGGTGGTGGTTTCGTGCTGGTAATAGCCTATGGGCGAAGTTCATGCACTCCAAATATTGCTCGAGGCTTCATCCCTCCATAGCTTCTGCTCGGGGTTCGTATTCTTGGCGAAGAATGTGTTCTATCAGATTTAAGGTTGAGCATTTTATTAGATGGATCATTGGGCAAGGCAACTGCTCAACCTTTCTAGATTATTGGCTCCCCGACGGTTCCCTAGTTCATCCTTGTTTAGATTCTTTCACTCGTGTCAGCATGTTGTTCGACAATTTGAACCATGTTTCTGCTAACGCTCGTCTTGTTATTGGTTCTGCTACCTCCGAGCTAATTGGCAGACACGGCATTGCTACAGCGGATATTCCCGATCTTGCTTGCTGGAGTCTTACTCCTAAGGGTGGCTTCTCTCTTTCTTTGGCATGGCATTTGATTCGGCGCAAAGATCCAATCATTGACTCGACCAACTTCATTTGGCATAAAAAGCTGCCTCGCCAAATTAGTGTTTTTATGTGGCGCTTATGGCATTGTAAGCTTCCCATAGATGAAAGTATTGTTAAGAAAGGCATTCAGCTTGAATCCAGATGCGCTTGTTGTTCCATGGGCCATGAGGAAACCTATTCTCATGTGTTTATTTCTAGTCTTATTTCAATGGTTTTGGGGCTATCCAATTTTCATATCAGTCGGTGAATTTGACATGTATTGCATGGTGGTATTCGAGGGCTAATTCTCCTTTACATTGTGTTACTCCATCTCTCATTCTCTGGGAGCTTTGGAAGTTTCGTAACTCAACTCTTTTTGATGGTGCCAGATGTGCTGCTAAAACCATCATTGATCGGGTGAAATTCTCAATCAGTTCCATCTTCACAGAACTGAAGCTTGATAATTAGCTTGATTGGCAATCTGTCTTTTCCCGCCGTTTTAGTCGTGGTACCTCTAAGTCCATTCAAGTGGTTTCATGGCTCAAACCGGCGGCTGGTTTACTTAAACTTAATACGGACGGGGCGAGTAGAGGAAATCTGGGTATGAGCTATGGTGGCGGTATTGTTCGTAACAGCCATGGCAATATTATTTTCGCGTTCTCATCCTGTTATGATCATTGTTCTAGCTTTATAGTGGAGTGCAAAGCTCTTCTCCAAGGTTTGGTCTGGCTGCGTAATAATGGCATTCATCGGGCATCCATTGAAATTGACTCGCTCAGCTTGCTGGAGTGTATTCGGGGGTCTTCTAAGCCGCCTTGGGAAAGTATTTATCTGCTGCGTAGTATTTCTTCTACTTGTTTGGGGATGGACTTTACTTTCTCCCATGTTTTCAGAGAGGCCAACTCGGTTGCGGATGCTTTAGCTAATTTAGGGGCTGAAACTAATTGTAACTCATTTTTTTCTAGACTAGCTGATCTCCTTCCCTTTATTCGTGGTCTTATTATTTTAGATAGATCGGGCACTCCTTATGTTCGTTCCTCTTAGGTGCGTTTCTTTTTGTATCTCATTTTTCGAGGTTAGGCTCCTTCGTCCTCCCATTCATAAGGGCAAGGCTGGTTGTCCCCTTCAAGTTTGTTATTTTTCTCTTATAAATAAAATCTAGCAGGGTACCGTCCCTGTTTCCCAAAAAAAAAAAAAATTGTTGCTATTAGTATATTGTGAATACTTGTTTAAAAGAGGTCTTGTGACCGCTTATGTGATCATGGTATCCGCGGGTTGGTCGTCGTCTCCAACTGGTATGGGACAGTTGGCGACGATTAGATCTCTCGCAAATGCCTTTGTATCTCTACCTTTTACATCGAACTCTTTTATAACATTATGAAATATGAAATTTATCATCTCATTGTAATATTCCCGATTATGAACTATTTGTTTGAATGCTTTATTGTTAATGAACCCTTCCCTAGATTTCGAAGGGGCTGTATATGATCTTACTGGGCATTGTCCGCTCATTCCTTCCAAATCTTTTCCTTCCAGGTTTTAAGTAAATTGGATACCATCAAGGACAATCTGGAGATTTTTATTTCGAATTAGTTCGTTTTGTATTTTGGACAAGATTTTAGTTTAGCAGTTTTGGGACTACAGAATTGTTTAATTATAGTTTCGAAATGTAATAGTACTCTATGACTTTCTTTTAATACTAGTCCTTAAGAGATGATTTCAGAATTATTGTGATTTAGTATTTGTAATAGTGACGCACCCAAGATTTTGGGATTATAAATTGGCTAGAAAATTTGGGTCGTTACATATAATTACCCCACAAAGTATCCACTCAATCCCAAAGTGTACCCCAACATAAGGTTTGCCCCATAATATCATCTGACGTTACCATTTGTCCTAGTTTGAACCCAAGTCGTGACAACCGTTAGAAGATAAAGAAAAATTAACCAAAAGTTAACGAAAAGTTACTTTTAAAACTTTATAATGGTAGAAATTATACGGCAGGAAAAAAAAGTAGATATCATAATTAGCATAATTACCCTATTTTGAATATTTTTCTTAATATAACATAATTAACAAGCATTAAAATTTCACATTTATTAATAACAAATATTACCAAATTACTTAAAAATAACGATTGCAATATAAGGTTAAATTTTAAAAGTAAAACCAACAATTTAATATCATTCCACGGTTCAAATGAAATTATACGACAAAAAAAAAAAAAATAGTAGATAGCATAATTAACACAATTACCCTGTTTAAAATATTTTCTTAATATAACATAATTAACAAACATTAAAATTTCAAATTTATTAATTGCAAATATCACTAAATTATTTAAAAATAATGATTACAATATAAGGTTAAATTTAAAAAGTAAAACCAACAATTTAATATCATTCCACGGTTCAAAAAAACAAAAAAAATAGTTAATAGCTGATTATGTAAGACCCCAAACCTTCACGTGTTTGACCTCCTTGTTTTACGTGTCGAATGGCCATAGTATTTCTTGTTCGGCTCGTTGTGAGAGCATGTGTATGTGTAGGTAGTCTATTTAGAAGCCAATAACTTAGTTTTACATGTTCCATAAACCTTAACTTGTTAAAGTTAAAAGTTGTAATTCGACGTTAGCCAAAATGCGATTCCGTTGATAGTTCACTTGCATAGTTCTTTCTCGTGACATGGTTGGGACCCTAGGTCTCCACTTGGTTGTTATTCACTTGTCTAGACATGATCTAGTTCATGTTAGAAGTGTTCTTGGGATGATAATGTGTTTAGGACGATCGTTGCATAGCTTTTGCGTTCGTTTGCTCGTTTGAGTTTGGGTTGTGATAACAACTAGTCTTTTGGAGTTTAGATACTCTTAATCATTGTTAAATTTCATGGAAGTGTTCAATCCTATTCTTGAGTCCCTTGACTTTCTTAGAACCTCATGTTCTTGCCCGTCAAATCGTTGTTTCATTCGTTACATCGATTGTTAGTTATGGTACTTTATTCCGATTTGTTCCGGGTTGTTTCAGGCGTTGTTCTCGTGTGTTTCAGATGAGTGTTGAGTAGGGTAACACCCTAGAATCATTAAGGTTCAGTTGGGGTACCTTTTGGACTTGATTTCAAGCCTTTTTCTCTTCATTTTGGACCAGGCGCTCGCCTAGCTGAGGGACCAGGTGACCGCCTATTTTACAGAACAAGGATTGGCTAAAAAGGGGATTAGGCACTCGTCCAGTCCATGAACTAGGTGACCACCTTGTGCTGTCACCAACAATGTGCTGGTTGTGATTTGATGAGAATTGACTATTCTACCCTTATTATACCCTTCCTCCTTCAGTCATTTAAGGGCACTATGGTCCTTCACCACCATATATCAACCTAAATCCTCTTCCCTTTCATCATTCATAATTGACATCGACTAAGAGAAGGAGAGAAAGGGAGAAAACACCTTCAGTAGGTTTCAAGTGTGTGTGTTCGTTCTCGTTGATTCGCCCAACGAAATTTCAATCCGAGACCGGCTACGCATTCCCCTCGTCGAGGAGCTCAACCTACACCGGTTTATTTCTTGTTTCCTTTCATTTCTTCTCAATCTAGGTATGCCACTACCCTTCTTTTCTTTGATTAAACTAGCTAAATAGCAAGCTAGTGTATTATAGACAAGTAATCTATGAATTATATGTTGTTATCAAATATATAGGTTGGAAAATTGGATTATATTGTTATGTGAACATGAGGGTTCAATAGAGATTGGTTTATGTGGGATTTTATTGGTTATTTAGGTTCAATAGAGATTGGTTTATATGGGATTGTATTCGTTATAATCACTTAGTGGCTTAACATGATTTATTCGACTATGGTATGAAATCTGACTGCCTTTGGTATTCACCGAGTCTCGATTACGAAACCTTGACTATATAACGTTTTGGGAAGTTTGTAAATGTTACCTATGTTATGTTATGAATCGGACTTCAGTTGGAGTCCCGAAATTGGTGGTAGTAAAGCCTTGCCTTGAATTTAGAATTCTATGGATTAAGGATGAATGAGGTTGTGACTTCCGACTTGTTAGAGTCGCTTTACCTGCACGATAGTGCATAGTTCCCGTCAAAGAGTGTTATCATGCCTATTAGAAGGGTTGTGGTAATTTGGAATATGTGATTATAGAATGGTGATTTATATGACCTTAGAGGCATACGCCTTGACATTTGAATTGTTAAGGACTACTACGGTAGCCTTGGTGGCTAGGAAGAATTATAGCTAAGTTGTAACTCCAATGGTTTGGGTTTGATGAGTCATGGTACTCGAATATGATATCTATGCTTGAATAAATACAACGATTTAAATGGGTATCTTTTGGTGCATGAACATCGAGCAGAGAAGGATTGATTTGGCTTGGTGAATGGATTGCCATTCTAGGATATTGTAAAACGTATCCTCGATCTCGACGTAGATACTTTTAGTTGCTCTTGGAGCATAGTGGTTTATATCTATAGTGCAATGCTATTCACGTGAACTTGATGAGATGGGTTACGAATTAACATGAACTTTAATGAGTTTGAGACTATAGATTGATTTATCATCCTAGAAGTGTTATAGTGAGTATAACATTGTTGAACAACCATCCTAGACTAACATATATAGTAGTCTTGGACAATATTTGATGAGTTAATTGTTAAGTTAATAACTTAGCTTGGTTTCATGTTAGGATATGAACTTCTATGCCCACTTGAGATTATGACTAAATGCATAATTTATATATCTTGAAAGGATTGAATATTATGTGTTGTTTAATAATATGACTTATGAAGCATATCATGTTTCTTGAATTCATTTGTGATTTATTCTTAAATACATGAATGTCTTATTAAGAATTAATTCGTGTACTTATATTGAACATGGATTCTACTAATAAGTGGAATAGTGAGCTTGTTGACCTAGGGTTTTTGAATGAAACAAGAACCTAGATATGCGTGATTCGTGAACATAGAGAACGGATATAAATACATATAGCATTTATATCCTATTCGGATTAAACTGTAGTAAAGACTCATCGGAGTTGAGTTTAAGGAACAATTGAACCTTACGAGGATCGTGGTGAGATCCTATGAATTTTAGAATCCATTTGACTAGGTTACTAGCTTTTAGAACTTTGGTTGAACTAAGTGTACATAACTTGGCACCTATTATTTCGAGACTTGGTTAAGCTTCTTACATGATTTCCTTGATTATAGCAATGAAAGTCATAATTTCATGACTTTTAGTATAGTAATAAACCTACATGATATTGGACAAGTTTGCTCGGTCCCTATTTGATATCATGACAAGTAAACATCTACTTGAGCATTTCATATAAGTCCAGCTGGCATTACTTGAATTCATACGTTGATGGTAGGATGATGCATTGTCTTCACGAATTATGGGATTCATGATTTCTATGTATCACCATACCGGATTCGATTCACACACCCTTCGCTGCTGATCACAGTGGGGAAGTTGCCCCCACTCTCATAACCAAAAAGCGACCTGGCTAGTGCTATTCACCCGAGTATCTCTTGGTAGGTCGATGTATCAATCACGTGCATCCAACACACGTTTCATGATTTAAGATTGTGATTGTAGAAGCAAACACAACGACACAACTTTGGTACCTTCCTGAACCTTTATGTGGCTTACTATGGGCACCTATGTGAAGTGTTAGTTGAACATGAGATCTAAGTGACCATGTTGATTTTGATTGTGCATTTTTTAAAAGACTTGATATGTATATATATATATAAATACATATTTTTACATGTAAATTCCTTGAGTGACTTATTGTGTTTATAAATAGATATTCATACTTATGCATGATGTTTCTCCAAGACACGTGATATGTGTATACATATAAATAGATATGTATACTTCTCCCTGATGATTTCTATGTGAATTATATTTTAACTCACTTGATTTGTTTGTGAACAGGGGAATGCACCCTAGTTCAAGTTATTGCATTGGTTAAGGAAAGAAAAGGTTTCTCGTGGAGTATATAATTATACGATACGTCTTCACGAGTTCTCATTGTCGTAGCGCGATGAGATGACTATTTATAACAATATTTCATGTTATGTTATGTTGTTTTGTAGTAGCGTACTGTGTCTTTATGACTCATTCCGTGCTTTGTTTTCTAGTTGCAGTTATTTGTTAGTCGCGTTGAGGCCGAGTAGATCCTGACTGTAGTAGTACACAAAGGATCGATAGCTTGAGTTGAGGTTGTGTAGTTCATGCTGATAGCAGTTGTTCCTCTTGAGCTGTAGCTTGTGGAGTCCCCTTGTCTTTTCATACCATTGTTTTTATATTTATCATTTATTCATTTGAGAACGATGTTGTGTGTAAAGTTATATAACCTTTACGCTTGGGTAGTTTATTTCTGGTCTTGTTGGATTGTGTTATATTGCTGACTTATGTAGTCAAGTTGGTATACTTCATCTCATAGTATTTATTTAGTTATCTCCTGGGCAAGCAGTAGTTTCGGGGCATTCATTATTCTTGTTATTGTTAACCCCGGTATGATTTAGTCGTTGGGTCATTGTTTATATCAGGTTGGTTCTTTATTGAAACGCCGGTCTGGAGTGCCGATGGTTCGTTGTTGCGGCACGTGAGTTTTGTTTTCCCCTCGTGAGACAATCGTTTCTCTTGGTTTCCTTATGGTATTAGTTTCGAGCCTAATAGCTCGGAGCATCATTCTATTATTGCTTCCATAGATTCGATTTTTGAAATCCCGTATTTTAGTACGGCTTTATGTTCATGTTTAGAGCTTCTTAGCTTGGCAATTCGACTTACACAATTGTTTAGCAAGTGTTTGTCCTCTCCTTTTGTTAGTTCTAGCGGTACAACCTTGAGATTTCGTGCTGAAATCGGGTCGGGTCGTCACAGAATAGTACTTCATAGGTCCATTAATAAATTACAAATTTACAATACATAACTCAATAATTCATTGATCAATTAACAAATAGAACACTACTTATTATACATGCTACCACAACCTTTTGATTAAATAAAATGTACGTCATGTTTGATTTTTTTTTTTGTTCACTAATTTTTATTTTTTGGGATTTATTTTTATTTTTTTAAATTTTGGTCATCCAACACGGTGTTGATTGCCGAAAAAATTAAGTTCACTATTTATAGTAAGGGTAAGGGTTATAAATTATAAATTTCACAATATTAATTTATTAATATATATGTATACTTTTTTTTCTGTCATAAATTTTTTAATGTAAATTTTATTATTTGTATATATTAGTTCGATCTACTTTTTTTTTTCTGTCTTATAATTTCTACAATTATAAAGTTTAAAAGGTAACTTTTCATTATCTTTTCATTAACTTTTCGTTATCTTTCTAACGGCTGTCATGACTAGGGTGCAAACTGAGTCAAATGGTAACATCAGATGGTTTCATGAGACAAATCTTAGGTTTGGGTGCACTTTGGGATTGAGTGGATACTTTGGGGGGGGGGTTAATTATATTTTGGCCTTTAATCTTAAATGTAACTAGAATATCTTATTCCATGTTTCCTCGGGGGGGGGGGGGAGGAGGCTCCTCGAACATATTCCTAGCAAAAATACAATGGGAAATGGCACTAGGAGAAGGAGGTTGTTGCATTAATTTGCACAACAGGATTCAGTCGCGTATTCATGTCTGCCACTGTTTGTGCCTGCGCATGCGCTTGTTGAAACATGGCTTGTTGCGTCTGAGCTAGTAAATCTTATAAGGCCTGCGCATGCGCATGTTGAAACATGGCTTGTTGCGTCTGAGCTAGTAAATCTTATAAGGCATTATCGCATTTTGATCTTTGGGCAGAGTATGTGATCGTGTTGTTAATAGGAAAGCCTAAGAAGACGTTGTTGATGCCGATTTAAGTGTAATTGCTCCATACATCTCTCATCTCGTACACCCTCTATCGCATCTTCTTCCGTCCTTCAAGGCAACGGTCTGCTAAATTTGAGGGACCCTAGGGGTACCAATAAGGAGGTTGATCGTAAGAGGCATTGGGGGTGGTGCGTGCTGAGTAAAGATGTCAATCGGACTGGCCCGGTCCAAGTCCATCAAGCCTAGCTTAGCAACGGGTCGGGCCTAACATGTATCGGGCCTCAAAAAACTCAAGCCCAGTCTATATCAACTTTAGGCCTATGGGCCAAAAAAACTATTTCTTTTTATTCAGAAATTCACTAATTGGTTAAAATTTGCTAGTTGGTTTATCAAAGTTCAATTATTCCAAGACAAAATAAATTAATAAAACAAATTAACACAATAAAACACACTTGCCAAGGCAGTTAAAGAAAAACAACGTAGAGTCCATAAGCCTAATAAACTCCTTTGAATTTAACCATCCAACTAATTCTCGTAAGAATACGACATCAACACTAATGTTTGTAAGAATAACATGATCTCGAGCTCAGAATATCATTTGCTTTCGTTGTATATTTAGATGTTATGTACTAATTAAAGAATATATAAATTGTCGACGTGAATCCATTATGTGTATTCTTCATTGTTGGAGTTTTTGATTAACGTATTGATTAGACAAAATGAAATTATTTTTTGGATATATCAATTGAAATTAAATTATTATTCTATTCATTCCATCTAATTCGGCGAAAAAGAGGGATAAATGCTTTCAACACTATGTTTGATTTTTTTTAAATCACGAGTCACGACATAGCATGTATAGAACAAGATATTTATCACTAGTATGTTCTAGGCAGTAGGCACAATCTTAGGCAACAATTAGGCCTATCAATTGGGTGGGTTGGATTGGAATGGGTAATAGGTTGAAACAGGTCGAAACACATTAGAACCCAAATTTCAAACAACTTGAAATGGGTTGGGTCGGAATGAGTCGGGTTGAAACGGGTAGCGGGTTAAAGCGGGTCGACCCATCTCAACCCAATAAATTTCCCCCAAAAAACCTAAACCTGTAGCATAAAAAGTAACGGGTCAAAATGTTTAACGAGTCCGACCCGACCAGTTAATATTATTGGGTCGAAACGGGTTACCCGTTTCAACCCAAAAATATTAATTGGTTGCGTAATTAGTGGGTTGTATTTGGTGGGTTAATGGGTAATGGATTACGATTGCCAGGCCTAGCAACAATATAGGGTTTTTTTTTTACTTTTTAGTTTTTAGGTTTTTAATTTTTTAATTTCTTTTTGGTTTTTTTAATTTTTTATTACTTTTACGTTTTGACTTTTCAACCCCAACCGGGTCGCCCTAGACAAAAGACCCTGATTTTTTGGGCCATCAAAACTGAAGCCCAAGCCCATAAAAATCGGGTGGGTTGGACTAGGCCTGTGGGTCGGGTTCAATTTTGACAGCTCTAGTGTTGAGGAATACATCGTGAAATCGGACATGAGAATCTTATCTCTGAGTCTCCAATCATTATTACTATTACCTAAACTAGATGTTTAATTCGAGTAAAAGTATAATATATATTTTCACTCTCACCCCTTGTATTATAATTATTTGCACTAATCCCCCTTATAAATTTGATCAACGTATACTAAACAAATTAAAGTCATGGATTTCATACCATTAACATAGATACCCAATGTATGTTTAAATAATAAGTAAAGTAAAAGGCTTATATCTAAATTTACACTAACACCCCCCATAATTATGAACATTTACACAACACCCCCTACGCAACCCTACATACATATTGTGCATGCTTTCAAACTCTGTAGCAAAAAAATACATAAAACTTAACCAAATTAAGAAAAAATCACTATGTACACAAAACACAAAAAATATGTAAACAAAATATAAACAATCTAATTACATTTAAAATTATGGATCAATAATTTTTTTTTTAAAATCGAGTTTGCAGGAATGACGGAGGAAAGAAGTGAGGAAAAGGTGGAAACTTACCTGATGAGGTTGTGGGGCTGGTTGGGACTTAGCTAAGTCTACGAGAGTCCTTTTTATCATTGTTACATGATCTTTAGTACACATTCCTATGCTTCTTTGAGTTATATATGCCTTATGTGTGTTATACCTTCAATTCTGGACCAAATTGACCTTGCATATGACTTGAGGACTTGTTCCATCTTGCCAACCAAACTCTTTGGGAAGTGTTCGTGATATGGTGTCAAAAACTAGAACACCACCAACCTGTTTCACCTCTCTTTCTTCAGCCCCAAAACCCGACTCAAACCTGCCCAAAAATTGTTTGCCAATTAACCAATAATTCTCAGCCCTTTAGAATGTCCAAACCTGCTCAAAACTGCTCCAACTTCAGCCTCAAAACCTGCTCAAAACCCTTTCTAAAACAGCCCTTAATATAGCCTAGCAACACCAATTTTGAACAGCCAAAAATCTACCCAAAACCACACGAGCAGGCTGTCCCAACACGAGTCCAAAACAACCCCGTAACAGCCCTGAATACACGCATAATAACAGTACAAAATAAAGAACGGATAGGCGGACTCACCAGTCGAGTTTCACTCGCTCGACGTAAAGAAATCCGACGAAGAAACCTACCTAGGCTTCACTCACCTTGGTATGATTAATCCGGTTTGAGAGAAGAACAAACTCATTCTTTGAAGTTTCTTTGCGTTCAAAATCTGTTGTTTCAATAAATGTAAATGCCTTATAAAGGCTACAAGAATTCACCCTAATTTACTTACCAAAATAAAAAGGAACTCCTAACAAACTAGGAAAGTAAAAGTCCTACTTTAATTAAGAAAAAGAAGTCCTAAATTACTAGAAGGAAAAGACTCTTAAACAAATCAAATAACATAAGGAAACAAATCTAAAAGGAAATAAAATATTCATCTTAACTAAAGGCAGATTCTTTTCCTAATAAACTACTCCACTTGTAACTTGGATTCAAGGTGTTCGGCCACCCCAAGTCTTGCTTCTTCGTTATTCCTAACAGCCCATGTGACTTCCTCGAACCCACTTCCATGCTCGCCCAGTCTATTCGGCAGCCCCCTACTCGCACTGCTCCAGCCCGTGTCCCTTTGCACATCCCTCTTCTGACCATGTACCCCCTTAACCAAACTCCCTGTTCGTGTCATGCTCATTCTGGGAACCTCATCCGCATCAAACCTTCCCTCTTTGGAAAGGATTGACCTCAATACTTGGCCCTCCTTCTTGTCAATATCCTCCTGATTTGCAACAAAGAGAACTTCCACCTCTTGGTCACTTCTCACGATTTGGCACCCCATAATCCGAGCCTTCTCTTTAGCTAATGCCCACCACTTACTTGCTGAACCCTCGTCCTTGTGAAACTGAACAAAGTAAAGAAATGCCTCCTTAAATTTCTGCCAACCCGTGATGTCCTGTGTATTGTTCCTCGATGCTTGCTTCCTTATCGCTTCATATTCTCTGAGGATAATACGTTGTACATCTGCTCTTTCTTCGGCTTGCCAATGTTCGCTGCCCCCATGAACCTTCACTCCCAACCCGTACTCCTTCGTTCCTTCCATTTTTCTCGCGGACAGATTTCTCTTGGTAGACAAGGTAGTTGCTGGACCACTAGGGTAAGATGTCGAAGGCTTGATTCTGAACTTCTTATCTCCTTTGGTGAGGGTGTAGGTATTCTCTCTTTCGTCATGTATCGCACACCGATCATACTGCCAGGGTCGAGCCAAAAGTACGTGACAAACATCCATAGGGACTACGTCGCACAGAATTTCATCTTCATAACCACCCATCGAAAACGCAATCATGGCCTGTCGGTCCACTTTACTTCCGAACTGCTATTAAGCCAATGAAGCTTGTAGGGACATGGATGAACCATTGTGGGAACCTTAAGTTGTTCAATGAGGTCGGCTGCCACTGTGTTCGTGCAACTCCCCCCGTCAACCACGAGTCTACATACCCTATTATTCACAAGACAATTAGCATGAAATATTTGCTCCCGTGTTCCTTCATCCAATTGACTTGGTTTCACATGCAAGTACCTGCTTAACACAAGGGCGTTATCATGTACTCTTCACAATCCAAGATGTCCTCTTCTTCTTTCCCAGTCCACTTCGTTTTGGTCGCGAGTTCTTCCTCAATAGCCCGAATTTCTTGTGCTGTTAGAACCCTCTTCGTTGTACACTCGGACTGATAATGCCCGTATCCTTGACACTTGAAACACTTAACCGAGCTTTGCTTCTCACTGGCCGCTTACCTTCAGTCTTGTCCCCCTTATCCTCCTTAGTCGCAACCTCTTCTTCCTTTGCGGTTGTGCTGCTTGGCGATGCCTTGAACCCCACAGTATCCTTAGTAGCCGTCCCCTTGCTTCCCTTCTTCTTCTGGATTTGCCTTTCACACTTGACTTCTAGTTTGCAAAGTTCTTCGAAAGTGAAGCACAACTGCAATTCCACCATGTTCGCAACCTAAGATTCTAACCCCGTCATGAATCTTGCAATCTTCTGTTCTACCCTTTCTTGAACATCACACAGAATAGATAATCTTTCAAACTCTTCTATATACTCGCTCACATTCAAACTGCCCTGCTTGAGTTGATGAAGGATAATAAAATTATCCTGTAGGTATGTAGCGGGTAAAAACCTTCGGTCCAAGTACTTTTTGAGTTTGTCCCATGATTCGATTTTCTCTTTTCCTTCGCCTCTCCTCTGAGTTTTCAAGTTTTCGAACCAAACAGAGGCGTACTTTGTGAGTTTCAGGATAGCTACCTTGACCTTCTTCCGATCATTGAAGTCTTTATACTCGAAGATTCGTTCTGCTCTTCGAACCCAATCCAAATATTTTTCCGTATCCATTGAACCTTCAAACTCAGGAATATCCAACTTCAAATCCCGATCGTCATCATCCTTGTTCCTGAGAGGCCGCACCCTAGCATCCCCCTCCTCATCTTCAGCGTTCGGTCCCTCTAAAAAGGCCGCCCTCGCTTGCAGCCCTTGCAGTCCTAACATCAACTCCCCCATCATCTGCCTTAATTCGCAGAGTTCATGGTCTCATCTCATGTTGTGTGCCTCCACCAACGTACGTCCCCTCGGGCAAGCTTCATCTGCCAAGATCGATTACGAATAAGAGTTCGTAATAACTGTGCTCTGATACCACTTGATACGGCGTCAAAAACTAGAACACCACCAACCTGTTTCAGCTCTCTTTCTTTAGCCCCAAAACCCGACTCAAACCTGCCCAAAAATTGTTTGCCAATTAACCAATAATTCCCAGCCCTTTAGAATGTCCAAACCTACTCAAAACTGCTCCAACTTCATCCTCAAAACCTGCTCAAAACCCTTTCTAAAATAGCGCTTAATATAGCCTAGCAACACCAATTTTAAACAACCAAAAATCTGCCCAAAACTACACGAGCAGGCTGTCCCAACATGAGTCCAAAACAGCCCAATGACCACGAATACACGCACAATAACGGCACAAAATAAAGAACGGATAGGCGGACTCACCAGTCGAGTTTCACTCGCTCGACGTAAAGAAATCCGACGAAGAAACCTACCTAGGCTTCACTCACCTTGGTATGATTAATCCGGTTTGAGAGAAGAACAAACTCGTTCTTTGAAGTTTCTTTGCGTTCAAAATCTTCGTTTCAATAAATGTAAATGCCTTATAAAGGCTACAAGAATTCACCCTAATTTACTTACCAAAATAAAAAGGAACTCCTAACAAACTAGGAAAGTAAAAGTCCTACTTTAATTAAGAAAAAGAAGTCCTAAATTACTAGAAGGAAAAGACTCTTAAACAAATCAAATAACATAAGGAAACAAATCTAAAAGGAAATAAAATATTCATCTTAACTAAAGGCAGATTCTTTTCCTAATAAACTACTCCACTTGTAACTTGGATTCAAGGTGTTCGGCCACCCCAAGTCTAGCTTCTTCGTTATTCCTAACAGCCCATGTGACTTCCTCGAACCCACTTCAATGCTCGCCCAGTCTGTTCGGCAGCCCCCTACTCGCACTGCTCCAGCCCGTGTCCCTTTGCACATCCCTTTCTGACCGTGTACCCCCTTAACCAAACTCCCTATTCGTGTCATGCTCATTCTTGGAACCTCATCCGCATCAGTTCGGCCATAGGAACCGAACATATAGGGGGAAGTTCGGCCTGCTCAGCCGAATTTTGTGGTTTCCAAGCTTTTGTAATTTCTGAAATTTGGTTGATTACTTTGGTACCCTTACTCCAATCCGGCCTAACCCTACCTTAATTTCTGGATTTGGACTTGATTAGCATGCATTAATACTAATCAGAAGTTTAGTCCTAAATCCTCATTGCTTAGGCCTTAATTCAACCAATAGGAAGGTGACTTGTGTCCCACTCACTTAACTAACCTTAGTGGAGTCCCATATCTGGAGGAGTCCACTCGTTATCTCTCCTCCATTAGATATTTCTCATCCTCCATTGTAGAGAGCTCTTGTGTGGGTGATTCAAGGTGAGATTAGTGTGTGTTTTGCCTTTTCCCGGAGATTCGGCCACCCGATCGGACATCCGAGACCACCAAATCGTAGCTACCGTCAAGGAGACCTTTAATCCTTGCTTTATTTGCTTGTTCTTCAGCCTTTTCTAGGCTTAGGTAAGCTCTCAATTCCCAGAAAAATTGTATGCTAGGTTATTTTGCATGCTAACTTCATTAAAGTTGTCTATGCCATGGAAAGCAATACTTCTATCATGTTAAAAACATCTTTTAATCCATCTTCAAAATCTGTAAATTCTAGGTCATAAACCTAAACTTGAGTATTTGGTTTTGTGTTGAGTTTTAATGTTGTTCAAAACATCATTTGGAATGAGTCTTGTGAATGAACTTGTTGTGGTTGTCAACTTCTAAGTGGTGATCAACCTAGGGTTTCACCAAGTGTGAGATTGTGGACTTGCTTGATAGGATTGCTATTAGACTTGGAATTCTAGCTTGAATCTATTCAAAAACATAGAAAAGGGCCTTGGCATGCATATAGTATCCATGCTCTAATTGGTTGCACTATTAGTAATGACTCACTTGAGTTGAGATAAGGGAGTTATTGAACAATACCGACTCCACATTTGATCCCTACGACAATTAGAGTTTGTTTGGGTTATAGTTTAACTTTGAAGATTCTTAAACGTGATTGATATTCATTCTTGAATTGTTTATCATTGTGTAACATGCCTATATGATTGGACGAGTTCGCTCTTATCGAGCTCGCTCCCTACTTGGATTATGGATTGAGTAAAAATCTACTTGTTGGACGGGTTCGCTCTTGTCGAGCTCACTCCTTATATGTGATTTCTAGTGGCAAGTAAATATCTACTTGGCATACATTAAGTCCAGATGGCATACGTGAATTGTCTCGTAGGTAAAACGACGCATTACCGTCACAAATTGTGAGATTTGCGATAGTGATGGGTCACGGCACCTAAATGTACACACACCCTTCACTACTGATCACGGTGGGGAAGAGTACCTTACCGTAACCAAAGGGCGCTTGGAACAATACTATCGTGGTCCATGTATCAATCACGTGCATGTGACAAATTCACTCGAGATAACGCTTGTATTGCAGGAGCTACGAAGTGGCACCGGTTCCATAACATATCCTCCTTATATGTGATTTAAATTCTAGCACTTATGTGAGACAATGTGTTACCATGGTTATGTGAACTAAATGTTATTGATTGAATGTCTTGATTGCTTGATCGCTTGATTTCTTGATTGCTTGAGATATTTGATGATATCTTGCTATGGTTGTTGCATGATGCCATGACATGCATAATTATTAGCTTACAAAGTCTTTATGACTTACCCCCTCACTTTTACTGCTTTAGCTCCGAGCCGTCCAGGTCCTTCTCGTTGAAGCGTTGCTGTGTTCAAGATTGTCCGAGTTCGTTCGTGACAAGGTTGTAGAGATGTCCTTCTTTTGTTCACTTTTGGAGAGGACGTTGGGTTTATAGCAAGTGATCGATTTATTTTATACGTCGATTTTATATGCTTCTATGACTTAAATTTTTCTATTTAACGAGGCTTTTAACCACTGATATGTGTTTTCAATGAGTTTTGTAAGTTACAGGGTTTTTAGTGAAAATATGCAAAACACAAGGGTTTTATATGCAAATTCCAAGAAAGGCCCAAGAGGAAAAATGAAGAAGAAACGAAGGAAGTCCAAGCTGGAGACCTTGCGGTCGCAAGGTATTTCAGACCTTGCCCCCGCAAGGTGGACAATAGCTCAAGAAACCAAGGGCCGGAATGCTGGACACCTTGCGGACGCAAGGTACCCAACACCTTGCGACCGCAAGGTGGTCAGAATGCGATAAGTTCGTATTTTCACAAGAGATTCGATTGGATTACAACTCCATGGTATAAATAGGAACCGGTTGCCAAAGCCTAGGATATAGAAAAACGGCTGGAAACAGTTTTGTATAGCTTTAGAGTAGATTTTAGGTTGTATAACATATTTAGATTGTGCAATTACAAGTATTGAAGATCAAACCATGTTTCCGTTCATCTCCATGTGCTGTTCATTGTCTATGATGAACTAAATCATCCATAATCTAGGAGGTGGGAGGTAACTTGTATCGAATTTATGTTTTAATTCATAATTATGTTCATTCAATTCTTGTTGATTGTGGTGTTTATCAATCCTTCTATTATTTAGCTTTGAACAAATGAATGTAATCGCAAATAATAAAGGCCTAGAGGTACGGATAACTGCATGACCAATGTGCATATGTCGTACACTGGCTCACCATCACAATAAATTGGACCTATCGATGCACGAGAGTGATAAGTTAGGACCAGGTTCATACATGATTTAGGTGACAGATAAATCATATGTTCTTGTGCTTAGGATATAGAATGGATGAATGTTGCGAGGATGGAGGCTGAACCAATAGTTCAACAGACTATATCTATCTTTTGTGAACGAACCCAAGAAATTGAATGATAATTATTGTGACTTAAGCATAAAGGAGATACAAGTGAAACCCGAATCCTAGATTGCCACCTACCATAAGATCTTCATAACCAGTAATTACTGCTAATTAGTTAAACACCTAAATATTAATAGTAGATTAGAATAAAATAATTATAAAAACCCCCTTTAGATTAATAATTCGCCATCAATAAATTGAACTATTCGTGATCTCTTGTCTCTGTGGGTTCGACCCTTGCTTCCAATACTATTCTATAATAGTCTTGTCCACTTGCAAGGAAAATAATTAAAATAAGACATCGATCAAGTTTTTGGCGCCGTTACCGGGGACAAGCTAGTTCACGTAGTTAGTTTGTTGGTAGCGTAGTTTTTAATTCAATTTAGTTTTTATTTTTTCAGTTTCTATAAAATAAAAATACAAAAAGATTTTATTTTATTTTTATTTAATAGTTAGTTGTTTTTAAATTGCTCTAATTTATTTTATGCACGGTCGTAGATCTTTGAATCCTAAATTGGTAGAACTGAATCAAAATTTAAATAATATTAGAAGAAATCAAGAAGATCTTGAAAATCTAGCTCCCCAATTTGATAATCAAGAGCAATTGAATCAAGAGGATCCTCTGGTCGATCCTACAATGGAAGATAATAATAATCGAAATCCTGAAAATCCAGTTAACATGAATCAAAGAGAAGAAGAACCTGCTAGAAGAAATATGGAAGTAGTAGTAAATCAAAGAACTATTAATGATTTCAGTAGACCTTCATTAAATGTAGTAACATTATGTTTAGTCTTACCAGATGCTGTAAGGAATTTCGAACTAAAAGGTCATTATTTTAACATGATACCATCTTTTCATGGAATGCCTCACGAAGATCCTGTCAGTTTCTTAAAAGATTATGAATACATGATGAGTACTTTTCCTTTAGGAGGGTTGACTGAAGACCAAGTTAAAATGAAATATTTTCCTAGTGCATTAAAAGAATTGGCAAAGCGATGGTTTATGAATCTGACACCTAGTAGTGTTTATACTTGGACTCAATTATATGATTTGTTTATGAGTAAATATTACAAGCATGCATCTCTTACCGAATATAGAAAACAAATCATGTTATTCCAAAATGAACCAGGTGAAACATTCCATGAGTCATGGGATAGATTTAAAAATCTGCTCATTATGTGTCCTCATCATAATTTGGCTCAACATGTGTTAGTACTTCAATTTTATCATGGTCTTTCGCCAGACTTACAAACTATGGTTGATAGTGCAGCTGGTGGTTCTATTAATAGAATGACACCAGAAGCACTAGTGGAATTATCTGAGATGTTAAGTATTAATTCTCAACAGAAAAGTGCTAGAGGTAATAATAGGAGTCTATATCAAATTCAAGAAAAATCAGATACACAAGCTCAATTTGAAAATTGGCAAATTCAAGAAGCATGTGTTTTATGTGGATTATATTCACATGCTACTAATTTTTGTCCATCAAGTGCTATATATGCTGAACAGGCCAATGCTATGAATATGTTCCCTCAAAGGCCAAGGAATGATCCCTACTCAAACACATATAATCCTGGTTGGAGGAATCATCCTAACTTTTCTTGGGGAGGAAATAAGCCTTTACAACCTCAACAATTCCAGCCTCAACCACCTCAACCTCCACAATTTCCAAATCAGAATCAATTAAGGATTGAAGAAGTTCCAAAACAAGATGGAACAAACAAAAGTCAAGCAATGTTGATGAAATATATGCTTGAAGAGATTGAAAATTTAAAGAAGCACATTTTGACTTTTGAAACCGAGAAAAGAGAAGAAGGGAAGTTCCCTAGTCAAACCGAGCAAGTAAAGTCAATCACCGTTTTGCGAAGCGGTAAGGTAATAGGTGAAGAGGTAAGTGATCCTGTTCATTCTTCTAATGTGCCTGATACAGTAGAGAATTCTGAAAAAGAAGTTGAAAAGGACAATAATAGTAATGAGAATAATGAAACAATTAATCAAGAAGTAGAAATTCCAAATAAGGAACAAGAAAAAGAAGTTCAAAATAAAAAAGTAGAAGTAGAAGTAGAAAAAGAAGTAGAACTAGAAGGGAACCATATGTGGCTCCACCACCATATGCTCCTCCAATTCCGTTTCCAAGAAGACTTATGAAAAACCGAATGGACAAACAATTTTCGGAAATTTATAATATGTTATCCAAAGTGAATGTTAATCTCCCTTTGCTTAATGTTATTAAAAATATTCCAGCTTATGCAAAGTTTTTCAAAGATCTTCACTCTAAGAAACACAAGTTTGAAAACAATGAGAAAATCTTTGTTTCTGAAAACGTAAGTGCTGTTTTACAACCCGAATTACCCCCTAAGTTAAAAGACCCTGGTAGCTTTAATATCCAAGTTTCCTTGGGAAGCTCTAAAAAGATGAAAGTCATGCTAGATCTAGGAGCAAGTATTAATTTGATACCTTTTGCGGTCTATAAACAACTAGGGTTAGGAGAACTAAAACCCACTAATATGCAATTACAATTAGGTGATCGTTCAGTTAAATATCCTTTGGGTATAGTGGAAGACATCCTAGTTCAGGTTGATAAACTAATCATTCCAGTCGACTTTGTGGTTCTAGAGATGGAAAGGAAGATTTGCACAAATAATGAAGTTCCTATATTGTTAGGCAGACCATTTATGGCTACTGCCAATACAATGATAAATGTCAAAAATGGTAAACTCACAATGTCAGTCCTAGGTGAAACTGTTGAAATCTCTGTTTATGATGCTATGAATAGACCTAGTGACATAAATGCATGTTTTTCCATAGATGAAATCGAAAAATTATCAACTGAAACTTTTGAAAAAGATAATGAAGATGAAGACTATGAGAGAGATACATTTATAGTATATGATGATAGTCTTATCCCTCCCATAAAAATTGACATTTATGAGATAGAAAGAGAAATAGAAGAGGAAGAAAGACAAGAAAGAGAGAAGTTAGAAGATCTTAAAAAGAAAGATAAAGAAAATATAGAGAAAGAAGCAAAATCAGAAAATAGTTCTGATAAAATGGAAAAAGTAGAAGAAGTAAGTAATGAAATTAAGGAAGATGAAGTAGAAATCCTAAAATCTCTTTTTGAAGAAATTGAGATAGAGAATGTTAAAGTAGAAAATAAGGAAGATGTTAAAGAGGCAAATACCGAGGAGGTTAAAATAGAAGAAAAAATCAAAGCAGAAAATTCTGAATTTATGCCATCTATTAAATCTCCTCCAGTTGAAGAATTAAAGCCATTACCACCCCATCTAAAATATGCATTTTTAGGGGAAGGTAAAACTTTGCTTGTTATTATAGCAGTCGATTTAACGTGAAAAGCAAGAAGCTAGTTTATTAAAAGTTTTATGGACACATAGAGAAGCTATAGGATGGTCCCTAGCTGATTTAGAAGGTATTAGTTCGTCTATGTGTATGCATAAAATACACTTAGAAGAAGGTAGTAAACCTTCAAGAGAAAGGCAAAGAAGACTTAATCCACATATGGAAGAAGCCGTAAGAAAAGAAGTTCTTAAGCTTCTAGATGCGGGTATAATTTACCCTATATCAGATAGTAAATGGGTTAGTCATGTTCAAGTAGTTCCTAAAAAGTCAGGAATTACAGTTGTTAAAAATGAAAAAGATGAATTAGTCCCTACAAGAACAATAACTGGTTATAGAATGTGCATTGATTTGCGAAAACTAAATGCGGCAACTAGGAAAGACCACTTTCCTTTGCCATTTATTGACCAAATCCTTGAAAGACTAGCCGGTCATGAGTACTATTGCTTTCTTGATGGTTTTTCTGGTTACAATCAGATCCCTGTAGCACCCGAAGACCAAGAGAAAACAACTTTTACATGTCCTTTTGGTACTTTTGCTTTTAGGAGAATGCCTTTTGGATTATGTAATGCACCAGCCACCTTTCAAAGATGCATGATTTCTATATTCTCAGATTTAGTTGAAAGATGTGTTGAAGTTTTCATGGACGATTTTTCAGTTTTTGGAAATTCTTTTGATCATTGCTTAGAAAATCTTACATCAGTTTTGAAAAGATGCTGTGAAACAAATTTAACTTTAAGTTGGGAGAAAAGTCATTTCATGGTCAAACATGGAATTGTCTTAGGGCATGTTGTGTCAAATAAAGGTATTGAAGTTGATAAAGCGAAAATCGAAGTTATTTCACAACTACCTCCTCCAATTTCTGATAAAGGTGTTAGAAGTTTTCTAGGGCATGCTGGTTTTTATAGAAGATTCATAAAAGATTTTTCCAAAATCTGTAAGCCTCTATGTAACTTGTTAGCAAAGGATACAGAATTTGTTTTTGATAAAGAATGTTTGGAAGCATTTAATTTATTGAAAGAAAAATTAACTACTGCCCCTATTTTATCCGGCCCTGATTGGTCTCTTCCTTTTGAAATCATGTGTGATGCATCAGATTTTGCAATTGGAGCCGTGTTAGGACAAAGGGTAGATAGAAAGCCTCATGTAATACACTATGCTAGTAGAACTCTAAATGATGCACAATTAAATTACACAACAACAGAAAAAGAGTTTTTGGCAGTTGTGTATGCTTTAGAAAAATTTAGATCATATCTGTTAGGATCAAAAGTGATAATATTTTCTGATCATTCTGCATTAAAATATTTATTAAGTAAGAAAGATGCTAAGCCTAGACTAATTAGGTGGATGCTATTGTTACAAGAATTTGACATTACAATCAAAGATAAAAAGGGAACTGAAAATGTCGTAGCTGATCATTTTTCTAGATTAGAATTTTCGCCCCTGCTTGAACGTCAATTTCTTGATGACCTAGTTCCCATAAAGGAAGATTTTCCTGATGAGCAGCTATTAGCAATTAAAGATTCAGGTATGCTGATTTTGTTAATTATTATGTGTCTGACATCATAAATCATGATTTTGATCATTATGAAAAGAAGAAATTTTTGGCTGAAACGAAAAATTATTTTTGGGAAGCACCTCATTTATATAAAATATGTTCAGACTCTTTAATAAGGAGATGTATTCCAGAAAAAGACCAACAAAGTATTATGGAATTCTGCCATGAATACTCTTGTGGAGGTCATTTTAGTGGAAACAAAACTGCTAGAAAAATTATCCAATCTGATTTATACTGGCCTACTGTTTTTAGAGATTGTGAACTGTTTTATAGAACATGTGATAAGTGTCAAAGAACTGGTGGAATAGGAAAAAGAAACGAAATGCCTTTACATATCAATATGGTTGTTGAAATCTTTGATGTTTGGGGCATTGATTTCATGGGTCCTTTTCCAGTGTCAAATAATTGTGAGTATATTTTGGTGGCAGTTGATTATGTGTCTAAGTGGATTGAAGCCGCAGCAACTAAGACAAACGATGGTAAAACTATGGTTAAATTTGTGGAAGATTTGTTTGTTAGATATGGAGTACCTAAGGCCATAATAAGTGACCAAGGGACTCACTTTACCAATAAGTTATTGAATAATGTCCTTAAGAAACATGGTGTAACTCACAAGTTAGCTACACCTTATCATCCTCAAACATCTGGCCAAGTAGAGGTAAGCAATAGACAAATTAAAGCAGTATTAGAAAAGACCGTTAGGCCTAATCGTAAAGATTGAGGAATCTAAACTTAAGGATGCTCTATGGGCATACCGAACTGCTTTTAAAACCCCAATAGGAATGAGTCCATATAGAATGGTATATGGAAAAGCCTGCCATTTATCAGTTGAAATTGAGCATAAAGCTTATTGGGCTGTTAAAGAATTGAACTTAGATTTAACCTTGGCTGGAGAGGAAAGATTGTTTCAATTGAATGAACTAGAAGAACACAGGTTGAATTCGTATGACAACGCCAAAACGTATAAAGAGAAGACCAAGAAGTATCATGATATGGGGTTAGCCAACAAGATGTTTCGACCAGGGTTGAAAGTTTTACTTTTTAATTCTAGACTTAGGCTATTCCCTGGAAAGTTGAAATCTAAGTGGTCTGGACCCTTTATAATTGTACGAATTTATCCCCATGGAGCTGTTGATATTCAAAATCCAAAGAATAATGAAATTTTTAAAGTTAATGGACACCGACTCAAGCCATACCTTGAGCCGATATCAGTTGAACGAACAATTGAGTTGATTCGTTTGGCTGACAATGAACCACCCAAGGATTAAGATGGCAGTTGGGTCGAGCCAAAGACGTTAAACAAAGGCGCTAGGTGGGAGACAACCCCCTATTATAAGTTTTATTGCTTTTGTAGTTAATCTAAATATGCTATTCTCCGTTAAATGTATTTTTGGGACATTTAATTTTTAAATTAAATATGCCAAAATTCAAGTTTGGGGGAAAAAAGCATCTTAATGTTGTATTTATATGTTGCTAATAATTTTAGTTTAGAGTTTTTGTAGAGTTTATAATACAGGAAAGCGACGAAACGTAACGGAATATAACAGAGGGGCTTAACTGTTAATCTGCGGAAAAGGATGAAAAAGAAATCAGTTGGAGCCATTCTGCCCACCTTGCGGACGCAAGGTGTGGAAGACCTTGCGACCGCAAGGTCCTTAGTAAATGTGGTTATCGTGAAGTGGTATAGTCATGACGTGGGAATCAGCAGAATGCAAACCGCCTGATCTGCCTACCTTGCGGACGCAAGGTAAAAGACACCTTGCGACCGCAAGGTGCCTTTATATAAGACATTGTCGGGCTTCATTGCAAAATCACCAGATTATCTACTCCCTCCTTCCAGCAGAAGCAGCAGCCGTCCCCCTCTTCAAAAATCCGGCGAGATCCTTGAAATTCTTCAAATTTTCGGCCATTACACTCAAAGATCGTCTCCCTCCTTCAAATCCTTCAAACCCCTCATCTTCCACCTCTCCATCACCCTCCATTGCACTACATTGAAGGCTTGAAGAAGTGAAAGGGAGGATTCCATTATTGCCGACGCCAAGCTCAAAACTCCGGCTACATTCCATCCTTAAGGCTGCAAACTAGTAATTCTAACTCTCTTCTTTAATTTTTAACGTTAAATTTTTGCATGCTAGGGTGTTAGATAATTTTTACGTGTATATATTTGCATGCTTTAGGAAATAATTTTTAATTTTAAAATTTTGAAAATACATTTTTAATTGTTAAATATCTTTATTTAAATTTTACTCAAATAAAATGTTCCGAAAGCGTAGAAATACCGGACCTTCGTCCTCCCGCCCTGTTCAGGAGGAGGAACCTCAGTATGACCACCGTCGTTTTATATCCTACAAGGCCTCTGACCTTGGTTCCCGAGAGGGGATTCAAGGCTGAAGAATTTGGCCTCCGTCCTAACTTCACGGGCCGTAGATGGGGGTTATTGACCGATTCTCCGAACAAGGCAGTCATGCCTATTGTTCGCGAGTTCTACGCCAATGGCCGCATTGGCGTAGATGGGGGAGTCTTAGAGACCGTTAATGTTAGGGACGTTATAGTAGATTTTTCGTCCCAAAGCATTAACGAATATTACGCACATCCAACTTTGCGGATGGTGCCGACTGTGGCGACCCCGACCCCGAACCCGGGATGGGAACGCGGACCGGAGCGCCCAAGACAAGAGAGACAAGAAACAAGGAACGACGAACATGCAAGGACTCAAATAGTTTAAAACTGAAGTGACGCAACATTTCAGTCACAACAAGTCTCGACACTAAAGGTCGGTATTTTCAAAAAATCATTTCACCTGATAAACAGTTAAGCAATTAATCCAAGTCTTCAGCGACGCTACAGCCGGAACCCAAGCTAAGCAGTAAATACGACAAGGAAATAAATAAGAGCTAATGGGATGCTCAGCGGAAGTCTAAACGTAGTGAACAACAATACGATATACAAGGCACGGCTAACACAATTGCCGGCATCAAAAGGAGTATAAATACTACAAGAGTTAATACTACAAGTAGCTAACAGGGGGACACGAGAACAAGATCTATACAATCCCAAGCATAGTCTAGATGACTAGCTTTAAACCCGTCGTCCTTGCAAAACACAAAAGAATATAAGAGGACTTCTAAAACCACCTATTCAACCGCAAAAGCCTGAACAAAAGGGAACTAAGGTGTACGAGCACCGCGAGCCTCAATGAGAAGGTCCTGTCCTGCTAGGATCTAAAAAAAAGTACAGGGGAACGGGTAAGTCATAAAGACTCGTAAGCTATCAATCATGCATGACATGGCAATATGCAACACGTTAGGCAAGACAATATTACAAGCATGTAGATCAAGTATTTAGGATGCACATTATTGCACATAGTTCACATAATGTGAGGATATAGAGATGGGCCGCTGCGTAGACCTGCAAAACAGACACCTTCATGACGTGCATGAATCGATGGGTGTGATAATACATCGATCTTCCGAGGATATGCTCAGGATAAACATGTAGTCAATCTCAATGGGCGCGTATTGGTTGGCCAAAGAGAGCTCTTCCCCACTGTGGCCAGCAGTGGAGGGTGTGTGACAGGATCAAGTATGCCAGCTGGACTCATGCAATGCCAAGTAGTATTTACTCAACAATGGTTAGTATGGAACGAGTCCGACAAGAGCGTCCTCGTTCAAGACAAGTATATAATCTCATCAATAAACAAGCAAGATTGAGTTCGACAAGAGCGAACTCAATATATCAAGTATGCATTTATTATGTCATAAAGATACAAGCATGATAGTCAATCCATTTCAAGAGTCTAGAATTAGTTTTCTAGTGTAACGCATGTAATAACGTCGTAGGGATTGATCATTGAGCCGGTATTGTTCAATAGCTCACTAATGTCGACTCCGTTGAGTCATTTCTATAAATCCAAGCTTGTAGTGTTAAAACACTATTTGTATTTCAAACTCTTTTCTAAGTTATCACATTGATTAATCTAGGTCATTAATCCACATAACAACCATAGCCAAGAATAATCTCAAGTTCCCAAATTCATGGAACCCTAGAATCACGTTTTTCCCAAATAATGGTCGAAAGTCTATGACCCAAGAACAATAATTATTTCTAACATAGCATAGAACACTTTTACTTCTAGGCTTAGTGTCCAAATCGAGACATTTGCATTCATAGTCTATAATTCCAGATTTTCATACTCTCAAAAATACTCCAATATCATGGTAGAAATCAAGGAGAGCAATGATTTAGACATGAGAGAAGGGAAGCAAGAGGGGGTAGCATGTTATCTCTATCATGGAGCTAAGGGAAATCGATAGCTTACCTCAAGCCAAGCAAAAGACGGAAGCACGAAAACTATCAGTGACAATCGCTCATCTCGACGGCGGTTTCGTAGCGGCTGTCTCGGAATCGCAAGCGGGTCTCGAATCTCTTGGAAGCCAAACCCTCACGCACGTATCTCACCGAGACTCTCACGGACAACTCTCTCCAGACCAGAGAAGACGAAGTGAAGAAATGAATCGTAAAATGAAGTCTAAGGCTGAAGTCTCCAATTGATGTAGTATAGATCAACTTAATTAATTGTTAGTGGAATCCACTTGTCACAAGATGAGTGGTGGAATTAGGCTTAGAAATCTTAATTAGGCTTAGATTAGGCTAATAAGACTCTAATATAAGTGGTTAAAGTCACTAATGATAGAGGTTTAGTAAGGGCACAAGCGTAATCAACCAAAGTTGCAGAAATTCCTCGTCATGTTGGAAATCCTCTCTGTTCGGTTGTGGAGGCTGAACTTCCTTCATAATGTTCGGTTCTTGTGGCCGAACAATGCCCAAGATGTTCGGTTGGCATGGTGGAACGATTCCTCAGGCCATACGTTAGGTCAAACAGGTCCAGATTTGCACGTATAACGCATATAAGGCATACACAACTCAAAGAAGCATTAGAATGAGTATCAAGGGTCCTTATAACAATGATAAAAGACTCTCAAGGTCTTGGCTAAGTCCAAAAGATCAAAGCCCGAGCAAGAACAAGCCAATCTAGAGCATGCAAGGCAATAGGCGTTCGATACGACAATTACGGCTCGATCAAGGAATGCAATCAAGTCAATCATGTTGGGGATACTACTAGCATGTTAAAAACATATTCTAATCATGATAAACAAGTATGGAAGACAAGTTATACAAGTAGGTTTCGGGTTCTCACACCGACGACTATAGCCTCCATCTCCATACCCCTATCCCTCTCGAGGTGGTCAATGCGACCATCGCCCTCCCTGGTGTAGAGTGGACCCAAAACCGTAATCCACCCTACGGTCCACGTACCATGGAGGAGTCCTTCCTTATGAACACGGCCAAGCCCGTGTTCAAATTCATTTGTGGCCGTCTCATGCCTTCCAGTCACCAACATACGGTGACTTGGGGTAAGGCTGTCCTGATCTACACCATCATGACTGGTGGGTCTGTTGATGTTGGCCGCCTGATCAATGGCCAAATTAAGACCCTAATTAGAGGTGCCACGAATGCGGGTTATGCGTTACCGCATTTGATCACTGAGTTGTGTAGGAGGACAGGCGTGAGATGGCCCAAACACGTAGAGAGACTTAAGGCTGGTCCGGCCATTACTAGGGCCATTTTGTTTGAGCACCAGCAGCAGCCGAGAGTGAGGGTTCCTCACCGAAGAGGAGGAGGAGGACCCACTTATGGAGATCTCTAACAGGTTGGAGGAAGTCTTCCTCCAAACTGATATGGTGAGTCAGCAGTTGGCACAAATGTGTGCCGACCAGACTCAATTTTTTGGTTGGATTAACACTTTGGGACAAAATGTCTCCAACCTGTATGGGCTGCCACTTGGCACGATCCCTGAGTTTCGTCCTCATTCGTTATTTCCACCTGACTCACCATGAGTCGAGGCCCAAGTTCCATCCTCTTTCGTTAGGTGGGCCTGCTATGTCCTTTTGATATTTGTCCGTCCCCATCAATCCTCTCATATGTTCCTCAATTTTGAGGACAAAATAGAAATTAAGTTTGGGGGGGGGGGATTCTAAGCCCAGAGTCTTAGCAGGTCCTAGCCTAAGGAGGAATGGAGTTGGGCTACGTTTTTAGGGTGAAGAAAATTTTCTTTTCTCGATGACCATTTAACTCTTCACCCGTTTTTCGTGTTTTTAATTTTTTTTCTTATTTTCGGAGGTGTTGCCTTGACCAGAATACACTGGTTTTGGATGCTCATGGATTCCTCTTGTGGGAACCCATCATCAATTGCGTCATCAACATCTCCAATTTTCCTAAAAAAAAATATTTCAAAATCAAAATCAAAAAAATAAAATATTTCAAAATTTTCATCCTCGAGTTTAGGTGTGGTGATACTAGTCGATGAGGAGTTAATGCAATGAACCGCATAGCTAGTCAGAGATCCTATGGAATTTACTTGATTTTGCAAAACTTTTACTTTTCTCCAAATTCTTCATGCACCCACACCAGTCATAATTATGGATTGATTAGAATAGTTTTATAAAGTCTATAGCACCTACTTCATATATGCACAAGAATATGATGCATAGTCATTCGAACATGATTGTTGCATTAAATTGTGACCTAGGGTCAATTGCATGATAGTTAGATCCCTTGGATTTTTCTCATTTATATATCTCAATCACACTTTCGAACCGTGTCTGCATGTTAGTCTCAATTGTCCCTACCATATGTCTTAGCGAATGCTTATGTGAAATCCAGTGATGCTAAACATTCAACCCCACAATTCCCATAGTTGATATGATATTTTGTGTGTTTTACTTGCTTTAAAAACTACATGAGCCTTTGACATTAAGAAATGACTTAGGCCATTTTTGGATCGTTAGAGCCTAAATATTCCCTGACCTTTACTAAAAATATCCCTAGTGTCCTCGTTGAGCCTAATTTAAAAAGAATGGAGTGTACTAAGGACACTATTTAAACCCCCATTCGACATCGTTTCTATTACCCACATTAACTTAACCCTAAAAGCCTATACACTTTTAGCCTACCCTTTGAGAGAGTAGGATGTGGGTGGGAAATTGATTTTTGAGGACCATTCTTTTCAGTTGGGCCATCTATTTCGGAAGACTTCTTCTTTCCGTCGTCGTAAAAAAAAAATGTATCGACGAAAAATGAAACGGAAGAAGAAGAGTGCAAAAAGATTCAAATGGAAGCATAGCTTTCAAGAGAAAATATGTTAGAAACTTAGTGCTGAAAAGAATGATGTGATATTTTTAGCAGTATATATTGCCCAAAACAAGTTTGGGGGGGGGGGAAGAAGAAAACTGAAAAGTAACAAAAAGCACCCCCCCCACTTGTGGTCTTTGCAGGTCCTAGCCTAAATAGGGAAAACTTCCTTTTGCTTGGAAGTATGAGGGATAAAGGGTAGTCTTACTCTCTCACTTTGAATTCCAATCCCTTTCCATCAAATCCCCCATCACCTTGGCCTTACATTACAAGCTAAATAAAGACCTAATGATCTTCTTGTCAATGCTTGTGCTGTTTTAACTGCTAAGTGAGTCATATGGAATTGATCAAACACTTCATGTTCATTATTATTCGCCTTAAAGCTCACTGTGTTAGCATAATCTTAGCTATTACAAGTCATTGGGATAAGAGAGCATTGTATGTCATACATAGAAGTGCATGAGATGGATGTATAAGTTTTTGAAATCCTTGAGACCTTTCTTTCTGTAATAGACCGGGTTTGGATGGTAGATCTCATAATTCTTAATGCATGATTTTCTATTAAACTTTGATTTTCATATGAATGTGGTGTTTAGCTTAATAAAATTGTTTTAGTTGAGATATTCTCTAAGACTGGTGATCACACACACACGGAGAAAATAAGAGTAGTAGCAGTTTTGAGAAAAGATCAGTTGGTTTTATGAGACTTAACCTGCATATATGTGGTGAGCATCGAACTGAGACTGTTTTGTATGTCATGCTATTATAACTTGAGGTTGAAGCCAAAAAGATTTTTGTTTTATTTCTAGAATAGTTTTTATCTGCTTTTGTATTTATCTGTTTTTGTATTTATATGCATAGTTGAGTCACTCGAAAGAGTCTCCTTGAGTTTGTGGGTTTATAGAGGAGTGTAAATAGTGTCACCCTCCAAAAAGATTTTCATTTTGTTATTTTTAGTTAATTGTTTTTTGTATTTATAAGTATTATTTACTCGTGGACGAGCAAAGTTTAAGTTTGGGGGTATTTGATCGATGTATTTTATACGTCGATTTTATATGTTTCTATGACTTAAATTATGCTATTTCACGAGGCTTTTGGCTACTGATATGTGTTTTCAGTGAGTTTTGTAAGTTACAGGGTTTTTAGTGAAAATATGCAAAACACAAGGGTTTTATATGCAAATTCCAAAAAGGGCCCAAGAGGAAAAATGAAGAAGAAATGAAGGAAGTCCAAGCTAGAGACCTTGCGGTCGCAAGGTATTTCAGACCTTGCCCCCGCAAGGTGGACAGTAGCTCAAGAAACCAAGGGCCGGAATGCTGGAGACCTTGCGGACGCATGGTACCCAACACCTTGCGACCGCAAGGTGGTCAGAATGCGATAAGTTCGTATTTTCAAAAGAGATTCGATTGGATTACAACTCCATGGTATAAATAGGAACCAGTTGCCAAAGCCTAGGATATAGAAAAACGGCTGGAAACAGTTTTGTATAGCTTTAGAGTAGATTTTAGTTTGTATAACATATTTAGATTGTGTAATTACAAGTATTGAAGATCAAACCATGTTTCCGTTCATCTCCATGTGCTGTTCATTGTCTATGATGAACTAAATCATCCATAATCTAGGAGGTGGGAGGTAACTTGTATCGAATTTATGTTTTAATTCATAATTATGTTCATTCAATTCTTGTTGATTGTGGTGTTTATAAATCCCTCTATTATTTCGCTTTGAACAAATGAATGTAATCGCAAATAATAATGGCCTAGAGGTGCGGATAACTGCATGACCAATATGCATATGTCGTACACTGGCTCACCAACACAATAAATTGGACCTATCGATGCACGAGAGTGATAAGTTAGGACCAGGTTCATACATGATTTAGGTGACAGATAAATCATATGTTCTTGTGCTTAGGATATAGAATGGATGAATGTTGCGGGGATGGAGGTTGAACCAATAGTTCAACAGACTATATCTATCTTTTGTGAACGAACCCAAGAAATTGAATGATAATTATTGTGACTTAAGCATAAAGGAGATACAAGTGAAACCCGAATCCTAGATTGCCACCTACCATAAGATCTTCATAATCAGTAATTACTGCTAATTAGTTAAACACCTAAATATTAATAGTAGATTAGAATAAAATAATTATAAAAACCCCCTTTAGATTAATAATTCGCCATCAATAAATTGCACTATTCGTGATCTCTTGTCTCTGTGGGTTCGACCCTTGCTTCCAATACTATTCTATAATAGTCTTGTCCACTTGCAAGGAAAATAATTAAAATAAGACATCGATCAGCAAGCCATGTAGACTTCGCTTTGGGAACTTGAACGCTTGTTATCGTTACGTTTATAACTTGTAGCCATTGTAACCTCTTTTAAGTGCCGGCGCTTGTACGTCGTGCCTTATATAGTTTATATTTGGTTCATTTCGTTTTATGTCTTCCGATGAGCATTTGATTAGCTCTTGTTATAAACTGTTAGTGTTGGGTTCTGGTTATAAAGTCGCCGATGAATTGGTATATATGCTTGAACTGTTATATCAGGTTCTAAAAGTTTTAAATGTTCCGGCCTTTTAGTGTCGAGTCATGCTTCATCTACAATATTGTGTCACGTCATTTTCTATAATTGAGTCCTTGCATGAATTGTAGTCCTTATTTGGACGGCTAGACTCGTGATCCCTCCTCGGGGTCCGGGTCGGGTCGTCACAGTTGGTATCAGAGCTTTATAGGTTAGCTATCGGCCAGGATAGGTTCCATGGCCTAGGTGGGTTGGTTCTTTGTGTGATGTTCTAACGTTGAGTGAATTCTTACAGGTTTCTGATGGTGATTCCTAGACAAGGAGCTGGAGTAGGACGTGGTAGAGTCAGACCCAGGAGGGTCCCAGATGAGCCTGAGGTTGAGTTACCACGACCGCAGGATCCGGTTGATCCGAATGTTCAGATGGCGGACATGTACCGTCGGACGATGGAGATTTTGACAAAGATAGCCCAGGGTGGTTTAGGATGGGGTGTACCTCTTGCACCACCACCACAACAACCAGAGGCGAGGGAGCCGCTGCCTCGTAACGATGTGCCTGTTGACCCTAGAGTGAGGAACAATGCTACTCTAGAAAGATTCTTAAAGATGAAACATCCATCTTTTGAGGGAGAGTCTGACGCTAGTGTTGCTGAGTTGTGGCTAGAGGACTTAGAGAAGATCTTTGCAGCTCTGGACTGCACTGAAGCAGAGAAGGTTGTATTGGCGGTATACAAGTTGAGGGGAACCGCCAACCATTGCTGGAAAGTCTTGCTAGCGAGCTGGAATCTGAATGGGGTTCCAAGAGTGTGGCCTAACTTCGAGAGGGAGTTTAGTGCTTCTTATGTTCCGATGGTTGTGAGGCCGACGAGAGAGAAGGAGTTCCAGGATTTAGAGCAGGGTTCCTTGTCCGTGGCTCAGTATTCGTCTAAGTTCATCGAGTTGTCGAGGTATTGTGCACATCTTGTACCGGATGAGGCTTATAGGGTCCTCAAGTTTGTTAAGGGTTTGAAGACCGAGTTCAGGAGGCAATTATTGTCTCTCCAGTTGATAGATTACCGGAGTGCAGTAGATCGTGCATATGAGATAGAAAGATATTGAAGAGCACAGGCAGAAGCCTTCTGTGCAGTCTTCTCAGCAGCAGCAGTCGTCGCAATTGACCTCGCAGCATTCTGGGAGAGGTCAGTATTCAGGGAATCGGTCTGGTTATCAGGGCAACCGTCGCAACGGTGGCCAATCTAGGCAGCAGTCTAGTGGGCAGTCTAGGCTTCTGCAGGAGAGTCGTGATAGTCGTGCTTTACTTTCACAAGGGCAGCAAGATCGGCGGTGTGAACCTGCTACTTGTAATTTTTGCCACAAAACAGGGCATTTGTATAACAATTTTCGTGCCAGGCTTGGTCTTTGTTTGGGGTGTGGAGATGCAAATCACAGGGTTAGAGATTGTCCTAAGTTTATGACTACTCAATCCGTGGGTTCTATTCAGCAGTCTTGTAACAAGAGGGATAGCGATGGGCGTCCTAAGGCGCAAGCTCGTGTTTTCACGCTTGATCAGCGTGGTGTTCCGAGAGTCTACTTCAGTGATTGGAGGTATTCTCTCAGTTTTCATTCTTAGAGCTCGAGTTCTAATAGATCCGGGGTCTACTCATTCATATGTCGCATCACACTTCATAGATCATTTATGTGTATTGCCTGCTCAGTTACCTTATGTTCTTGAGGTGTCTACCCCGTTGGGTGATTGTATGATTGCATCAAAGGTCTATAAGGCTTGTGATGTACTTGTTTGTGAACAGGTCTTGCTTGCGGATTTGGTCATGTTGCCTATCCAAGATTTTGATGTGATTTTGGGTATCGATTGGCTTTGTGTTTACCATGCTCTTGGTGATTTCCGTCGCAAGAGAGTTACTTTTGATTTGCCCGGTATTCCAGAGTTTGTATTTTTTGGGGAGCATGCTAAGGGTAGTATACATGTTATATCTTCTTTGCGGGCTAGGAAACTTCTATCTCAGGGGTGTACGGGTTATATTGCTTGTGTACTTGATACTAGCATGTCTACTGCTAGACTAGAAGATGTATCGGTAGTTAATGAATTTATGGACGTCTTTTCGAGTGAATATACTTTACCTCCCGACCGAGAGTTAGAGTTGTGCATTGAGCTACTGCCGGGAACTTCACCTATCTCTAGAGCACCATATAGGATGGCTCCAGCCAAGTTGAGAGAGTTTAAGGAACAGCTGCAGGAACTTCTTGATAGGGAGTTTATTAAACCAAGTGTGTCTCCGTGGGGGGCACCGGTGTTATTTGTGAAGAAGAAGGATGGTAGTTTGCGTTTGTGCATTGACCAACGTCAGTTGAACCAGGTTACTATAAAGAATAAGTATCCCCTACCTCGACATTGATGATCTCTTTGATCAGCTTCAGGGGTCTATTGTGTATTCCAAGTTAGACTTGAGGAGTGGTTACCGCCAGTTGAGAGTTCGAGCGGAGGATATCCCTAAGACAACTTTTCGACGCTGCTATGGCCATTATGAATTTGTTGTGATGCCGTTTGGTTTGACAAACGCACTCGCCGCTTTCATGGACTTGATGAATGTGGTGTTCCAAGAGTACCTTGATTGTTTTGTAGTGGTGTTCATTGATGATATCCTCGTGTACTCTGGAGTCACGAGAGGAGCATGAGAATCACTTGAGAGAGGTTCTTTCGGTTTTGCGTAAGAAGCATCTTTTGCTAAGTTTAGCAAGTGTGCATTTTGGCTAGAATGTGTCGCTTGGGCATGTTGTGTCCGTGATGGTATCGCTGGATCCATCCAAGGTTGAGTCGTTAAGAAGACTCTGAATGCGGGACCAAGTCCGTAGTTTCTTGGGCTTGGCTGTAGGTTTATCGAAGGATTTTCGAAGATTGCTACTCCTATGACCAAATTAACTCGTAAGAAGTCCGCTTATTTGGAGTGATAAGTGTGAGGCTAGTTTTCAGAATTGAAGAGGAGGTTGACTACGCTCCTATTCTAACTTCTTTGCTAATGGTTGTGATAACTACGTGATTTATAGTGATTCTTCGTTAGAAGGTTTGGGTTGTGTCGATGCATGGGAAGGCTATTGCATATGCTTCTAGGAAGTTGTCACCATACGAAAGGTAATTATCCAACTCATGATCTTGAGTTGGCGGCTATTATCTTTGCGCTTCACAAGTCGAAACACTATCTTTATGGAGCTAAGTTTGAGGTTTATACGGATCATAAGAGTTTGAAGTACCTTTTCTCACAAAAGGAGTTAAACATGAGACAGAGGCGATGGATGGAGAAACTTAAAGATCACGATTGTACCATTCTATACCATACAGGGAAAGCGAATGTAGTTGCAGATGCTTTGAGTAGGAAATCTTACATGGCTAGTTTGATGATTAGAGAATGGAAGATGCTTGAGGATGTCCGTGAATGGAGTCCTGTTGTGAGTGAGCATAGTGTTCTCTTTGCTAGTGTTCGTGCTACACTAGTATTGTTTGGTTTGATTAGGGAAGCTTAAGCTACCGATCTAGATTTGAAGAAGATTATCGATGGATTAAGAGATAATACACCCAAGTTCGCGATGTTGATGGATCTTGACATTTCGAATAGAGTTTCGTTCCTTCTTCCATGGAGTGAAACGTATGGTCCTTGATGAGGCTTACAAGGCTAGGTATATGATACATCCGGGTAGTACTAAGATGTACCGTGACTTGAAGCGGCAGTTTTGGTGGAGTGGTATGAAGAGGGAGATAGCGGAGTATGTTTCTAAATGTTTGACGTGCTAGTTAAAAGCCGAGCACTAGAGACCCGCCGGTTTACTACACCACTTGAGATTCCGAATGGAAGTGGGAGCATATTACGATGGATTTCCATGTGGTTGCCATGTACTCGTAGAGGCTTTGATGCAGTTTGGGTTATCGTTGATAGGTTAACTAAATCTTCTCATTTATTCATATTGCGATTACTTACGCTTTGAGTCGGCTAAAGATTATACATTCAGGAGATAGTGAGGCTACATGGTGTACCTATTAGCAATGTATCGATAGGGATCCAAGGTTTACTTCTAGGTTTTGGTTTTCCTTGTGAGGCTTTGGGTAATGGTTAAACTTTAGTATCGCTTTCATCCTCACGGATGGTCACCGAGAGATTGATACGCATTTTAGAGGACATGTTACGGCGGTGCTATGGATTTCAAGGGTAGTTGGGATTCACATCTACCGTTGGTGAGTTTGCAGTACAATAACGCTTATCAATCGAGCATTGAGATGGCACCTTACGAGGCCTTGTATGGGCGTAAGTGTCGATCACCGATTTGCTAGGATGAGGTTGGTGAAGCTAAGTTATGGGTTCGAAATAGTACAACAATCACCGAGAGTGTGAAATTGATCGAGATGATTGCTTACGTAGTAGACGTAAAAGCTACGCATAATCGAAGACGAGATCTTGAG
>CM028382.1:55331386-55529343 GCA_013146195.2 Codonopsis lanceolata | reverse complement strand
CGATCTATAAACAACTTCTTAGGAGAACTAAAACCCACTATCAATTACAATTAGGCGTCGTTCGAGTTAAATATCCTTTGGGTATAGTGGAAGACATCCTAGTTCGAGTTGATAAACTTATCATTCGAGCGACTTTGTGGTTCTAGAGATGGAAAGGAAGATTTGCACAAATAATGAAGTTCCTATATTGTTAGAACCATTTATGGCTCTTAATACAATGATAAATGTCAAAAATGGTAAACTCACAATGTCGGTCTAGAAAGCTTGAAATCCTACTTTTGCTATGAATAGACCTAGTGACATAAATGCATGTTTTCCATAGATGAAATCGAAAAATTATCCAAACTTTTGAAAAAGATAATGAAGATGAAGACTATGAGAGAAATACATTTATAGTATATGATGATAGTCTTATCCCTCCAAAAATTGACATTTATGAGATAGAAGAGAAATAGAAAGGAAAGAAAGAAAGAGAGAAGTTAGAAGATCTTAAAAAGAAAGATAAAGAAAATATAGAGAAAACTAAAATGAAAATAGTTCGATAAAATGGAAAAAAGTAGAAAAGAAAGTAATGAAATTAAGGAAGATGAAGTAGAAATCCTAAAATCTCTTTTTGAAGAAATTGAGATAGAGAATGTTAAAGTAGTAGAAAATAAGGAAGATGTTAAGAGAGGCAAATACAGAGAGGTTAAAATAGAAGAAAAAATAAAGCAGATAATTCTGAATTTACCATCTATTAAATCTCCTCAGGTTGAAGAATTAAAGCCATTACCACCCCATCTAAAATATGCATTTTTGGGGAAGGTAAAACTTTGCTTGTTATTATAGCATCGATTTAACGTAAAGCAAACTAGTTTATTAAAAGTTTTATGGACACGTAGAAGCTATAGGATGGTCAATTTTAGAAGGTATTAGTTAGATCTATGTGTATGCATAAAATACACTTAGAAGGTAGTAAACCTTCAAGAGAAAAGCGAAAGACTTAATCACATATGGAAGCCGTAAGAAAAAGTTCTTAAGCTTCACAGATGCGGGTATAATTTACCCTATATCGAGATAGTAAATGGGTTAGTCATGTTCAAGTAGTTCCTAAAAAGTCGGGGAATCACGGTTGTTAAAAATGAAAAAAGATGAATTAGTCCCTACAAAAATACTTGGTTATAGATATGATTTGCGAAAACTAAATCAAACAACAAAACCAAATCGCTTGAAGACTAAGGTCTCATGAGTACTATTGCTTTCTTGATGGTTTTTAAGTTCTGATCGGATACACAGCCTTTTAGAACCAAGAGAAAACAACTTTTACATGTCCTTTTTTTTTGCTTTTAGGAGAATGCCTTTTGGATTATGTAATGCACCAGCCACCTTTCAAAGATGGATTTCTATATTCTCAGTTGAAAGATGTGTTGAAGTTTTCATGGACGATTTTAGGTTTTTGAAATTCTTTTGATCATTGCTTAGAAAATCTTACATCGGTTTTGAAAAGATGTTTGTGAAACAAATTTAACTTTAAGTTGGGAGAAAAGTCATTTCATGGTCAAACATGGAATTGTCTTAGAGCATGTTGTGTCAAACAAAAGTATTGAAGTTGATAAAGAAATCGAAGTTAGTTCACAACTACCTCCTCCAATTTCGATAAAGGTGTTAGAAGTTTTCTAGGGCATCTTGGTTTTATAGAAGATTCATAAAAGATTTTCCAAAATGCAGTAGCCTCTATGTAACTTGTTAGCAAAGGATAAATTTGTTTTGACAAAGAATGTTTGGAAGCATTTAATTTATTGAAAGAAAAATTAACTTTGCTATTTTATCGGCGATTGGTCTCTTCCTTTTGAATGTGTGATGCATGGGTTTTCAATTGGAGCCGTGTTAGGACAAAGGGTAGATAGAAAGCCTCATGTAATACACTATGCTAGTAGAACTTTAAATGATGCATAATTAAATTACACAACAGAGAAAAAGAGTTTTTGGCAATTGTGTAGCTTTAGAAAAATTTAGATCATATACATGGATCAAAAGTGATAATATTTTACGATCATGCATTAAAATATTTGTGCTAAGTAAGAAAAGATGCTATTGTTACTTTGACATTACAATCAAAGATAAAAAGGGAGGTGGATCATTTTCTAGATTAGAATTTGCCGTACAATTTCAAAGATAAAGGACCAGTTCATTAAAGATTTAGGTATGCTGATTTTGTGACATCATAAATCATGATTTTGATCATTATGAAAAGATTTTTGAAGCAAAAATTTTTTAGGCACCTCATTTATATGGAACTCTTTAATAAGGAGATGTATTCGAAAAAAAGACCAACAAAGTATTATGGAGATTCTGCATGAATACTCTTGTGGAGGAATATTTTAGTGGAAACAAAGCACTAGAAAAATTATCCAATCGATTTATCTTGGCCTCTTGTTTTAGAGATTGTATTTGTTTATAGAACATGTGATAAGTGTCAAAAAGCAGTGGAATAGGAAAAAAGCGAAATGCCTTTACATATCAATATGGTTGTTGAAATCTTTGATGTTTGGGGCATTGATTTCATGGGTCCTTTTCGGTCAAATAATTGTGAGTATATTTTGGTGGCGAGTTGATTATGTCTAAGTGGATTGAAGAAGCGCGACAACTAAGACAAGCGATGGTAAACTATGGTTAAATTTGTGGAAGATTTGTTTGTTAGATATGGAGTACCTAAGGCCATAATAAGTGACCAAGGGACTCGCTTTACCAATAAGTTATTGAATAATGTCCTTAAGAAACATGGTGTAACTCACAAGTTAGCTACACCTTATCATCCTCAAACATGTCTGGCCGAGGTAAGGCTTGATAGACAAATTAAAAGCGGTTAGAAAGAAGCTGTTAGGCCTAATCGTAAACATTGGGAATCTAAACTTAAGGATGCTCATGGGCATCTGGAAGCTGCTAAAACCCCGATAGGAATGAGTCCATATAGAATGGTATATGGAAAAGAACACCATTGCTCGGTTGAAATTGAGCATAAAAGCTTATTGCATACGTTAAAGGAATTGAACTTAGATTTAACCTTGCATTTGGAGAGGAAAGATTGTTTCAATTGAATGAACTAGAAAACACGAGGTTGAATTCGTATGACAACATAAAAGCATTATATAAAGAAGACCAAAAGTATCATGATATGGGGTTAGCCAACAAGATGTTTCGACCGGGGTTGAAAGTTTTACTTTTAATTCTAGACTTAGGCTATTCCACGGAAAGTTGAAATCTAAGTGGTGCGGACCCTTTATAATTGTGCAATTTATCCCCGTGGGCTGTTGATATTCAAAATCAAAGAATAATGAAATTTTTAAAGTTAATGGACAGAGCTCAAGCCATACCTTGGCCGATATCGATTGAACGAACAATTGAGTTGATTCGTTTGGCTAACAATGAACCACCCAAGGATTAAGATGGCGGTTAGGTCGAGGCGAAGAGACGTTAAACAAAGGCGCTAGGTGGGAGACAACCCTATTATAAGTTTTATTGCTTTTGTAGTTAATCTAAATATGCTATTCTCCGTCAAATGTATTTTTGGGACATTTAATTTTTAAATTAAATATGCCAAAATTCAAGTTTGGGGAAAAAGCATCTTAATGTTGTATTTATATGTTGCAAATAATTTTAGTTTAGAGTTTTTGTAGAGTTTATAATACTGAAGCGACGGCGAAAGCGTAACGGAATATAACGAGAGGGGCTTAGCGTTGTCTGCGGAAAAGGATGAAAAAGAAATCGGTTGGAGCCATTCGACCACCTTGTGGGCGCAAGGTGTGGAAGACCTGCGGCCCATAAGGTCCTTACAATAAATGCATCTGGTTATCGTGAAGTGGTATAGTCATGGCGTGGGAATCGGAGAATGCAAAGCGCTGATCGCCTACATTGCGGACGCAAGGTAAAACACCTGCGGCCGCAAGTGCCTTTATAAGACATTGTCGGGCTTCATTGCAAAATCACCCGATTATCTACTCCTCCTTCAGCAGAAGCGGCCAGCAGTCCCCCTCTTCAAAAATCGGCGAGATCCTTGAAATTCTTCAAATTTTCGGCCATTACACTCAAAGATCGTCTCCTCCTTCAAATCCTTCAAACCCCTCATCTTCCACCTCTCCATCACCCTCCATTGCACTACATTGAAGGCTTGAAGAAGTGAAAAGGATTCCATTGTTCTTGCCGACGCCAAGCTCAAAACTCAGGCTACATTCCATCCTTAAGAAGTTGCAAACTAGTAATTCTAATCTCTTCTTTAATTTTTAACGTTAAATTTTTGCATGCTAGGGTGTTAGATAATTTTACGTGTATATATTTGCATGCTTTAGGAAATAATTTTTAATTTTAAAATTTTGAAAATACATTTTTAATTGTTAAATATCTTTATTTAAATTTTACTCAAATAAAATGTCGAAAGCGTAGAAATACCGGACCTTCGGTCCTCCTGCATCAGGGAGGAGGAACCTCGGTATGACCACCGATATCACAAGGCCTCGACCTTGGTTCAGAGAGGATTCAAGGCTGAAGAATTTGGCCTCCGTCCTAACTTCACGGCCGTAGATGGGGTTATTGACCGATTCTCCAGAACAAGGCGTCATGCCTATTGTTCGCGAGTTCTACGCCAATGATATTGGCGTAGATGGGGAGTCTTAGAGACCGTTAATGTTAGGGGCGTTATAGTAGATTTTTTGTCCCAAAGCATTAATGAATATTACGGCATCCAACTGCGGATGGTGTGAGGCGTGGCGACCAGGCCGAACCGGGATGGGAACAGCGACCAGGGCGCCCAAGACAAGAGAGACAAGAAACAAGGAAGCGCCGAACATGCAAGGACTCAAATAGTTTAAAAGCGAAGTGGCCAACATTTCGGTCACAACAAGTCTCGACACTAAAGGTCGGTATTTTCAAAAAATCATTTCACGATAACAGTTAAGCAATTAATCCAAGTCTTCGGCGACGCTACAGCCGGAACCCAAGCTAAGCAGTAAATACGACAAGGAAATAAATAAGAGCTAATGGGATGCTCAGCGGAAGTCTAAACGTAGTGAACAACAATACGATATACAAGGCACGGCTAACACAATTGCCGGCATCAAAAGGAGTATAAATACTACAAGAGTTAATACTACAAGTAGCTAACAGGGGGGACACGAGAACAAGATCTATACAATCCCAAGCATAGTCTAGATGACTAGCTTTAAACCCGTCGTCCTTGCAAAACACAAAAGAATATAAGAGGACTTCTAAAACCACCTATTCAACTGCAAAAGCCTGAACAAAAGAGAACTAAGGTGTACGAGCACCGCGAGCCTCAATGAGAAGGTCTGTCTGCTAGGATCTAAAAAAAGTGCAGGAGGGAGCGGGTAAGTCATAAAGACTCGTAAGCTATCAATCATGCATGACATGGCAATATGCAACACGTTAGGTAAGACAATATTACAAGCATGTAGATCAAGTATTTAGGATGCACATTATTGCACATAGGTCACATAATGTGAGGATATAGACTGGGCACTGCAAAAAGCAGACACCTTCATGACGTGCATGAATCGATGGGTGTGATAATACATCGATCTTCCGAGGATATGCTCGGGATAAACATGTAGTCAATCTCAATGGCGCGTATTGGTTGGCCAAGAGAGCTCTTCCCACCGTGGCCAGCAGTGGAGGGTGTGTGACAGGATCAAGTATGCCAGCTGGACTCATGCAATGCCAAGTAGTATTTACTCAACAATGGTTAGTATGGAACGAGTCCGACAAGAGCGTCCTCGTTCAAGACAAGTATATAATCTCATCAATAAACAAGCAAGATTGAGTTCGACAAGAGCGAACTCAATATATCAAGTATGCATTTATTATGTCATAAAGATACAAGCATGATAGTCAATCCATTTCAAAAGTCTAGAATTAGTTTTCTAGTGTAACGCATGTAATAACGTCGTAGGGATTGATCATTGAGTCGGTATTGTTCAATAGCTCACTAATGTCGACTCCGTTGAGTCATTTCTATAAATCCAAGCTTGTAGTGTTAAAACACTATTTGTATTTCAAACTCTTTTCTAAGTTATCGCATTGATTAATCTAGGTCATTAATCCACATAACAACTATAGCCAAGAATAATCTCAAGTTCCCAAATTCATGGAACCCTAGAATCACGTTTTTCCCAAATAATGGTCGAAAGTCTATGACCCAAGAACAATAATTATTTCTAACATAGCATAGAACACTTTTACTTCTAGGCTTAGTGTCCAAATCGAGACATTTGCATTCATAGTCTATAATTCCAGATTTTCATACTCTCAAAAATACTCCAATATCATGGTAGAAATCAAGGAAAGCAATGATTTAGACATGAGAGAAGGGAAGCAAGAGGGGTAGCATGTTATCTCTATCATGGAGCTAAGGAAATCGATAGCTTACCTCAAGCCAAGCAAAAGACGGAGCTTGAAAACTATCAGTGACAATCGCTCATCTCGACGGCGGTTTCGTAGCGGCTGTCTCGGAATCGCAAGCGGGTCTCGAATCTCTTGGAAGCCAAACCCTCACGCACGTATCTCACCGAGACTCTCACGGACAACTCTCTCCAGACCAGAGAAGACGAAGTGAAGAAATGAATCGTAAAATGAAGTCTAAGGCTGAAGTCTCCAATTGATGTAGTATAGATCAACTTAATTAATTGTTAGTGGAATCCACTTGTCACAAGATGAGTGGTGGAATTAGGCTTAGAAATCTTAATTAGGCTTAGATTAGGCTAATAAGACTCTAATATAAGTGGTTAAAGTCACTAATGATAGAGGTTTAGTAAGGGCACAAACGTAATCAACCAAAGTTGCAGAAATTCCTCGTCATGTTGGAAATCCTCTCTGTTCGGTTGTGGAGGCTGAAATTCCTTCATAATGTTCGGTTCTTGTGGCCGAACAATGCCCAAGATGTTCGGTTGGCATGGTGGACGATTCCTCGGGCCATACGTTAGGTCAAACAGTCGATTTGCGTATAACGCATATAAGGCATACACAACTCAAAGAAGCATTAGAATGAGTATCAAGGGTCCTTATAACAATGATAAAAGACTCTCAAGGTCTTGGCTAAGTCCAAAAGATCAAAGCCCGAGCAAGAACAAGCCAATCTAGAGCATGCAAGGCAATAGGCGTTCGATACGACAATTACGGCTCGATCAAGGAATGCAATCAAGTCAATCATGTTGGGGATACTACTAGCATGTTAAAAACATATTCTAATCATGATAAACAAGTATGGAAGACAAGTTATACAAGTAGGTTTCGGGTTCTCACACCGACGACTATAGCCTCCATCACCATACCCCTATCCCTCTCGAGGTGGTCAATGCGACCATCGCCCTCCCTGGTGTAGAGTGGACCCAAAACCATAATCCACCATACAGTCCACGTACCATGGAGGAGTCCTTCCTTATGAACAAGGCCAAGCCCGTGTTCAAATTCATTTGTGGCCGTCTCATGCCTTCCAGTCACCAACATACGGTGACTTGGGGTAAAGCTGTCTGATCTACACCATCATGGTGGTGGGTCTGCATTGATGTTGGCCGCCTGATCAATGGCCAAATTAAGACCCTAATTAGAGGTGCCACGAATGCGGGTTATGCGTTACCGCATTTGATCACTGAGTTGTGTAGGAGGACAGGCGTGAGATGGCCCAGACACGCGGAGAGACTTAAGGCTGGTCCGGCCATTACTAGGGCCATTTTGTTTGAGCACCAGCAGCAGCCGAGAGTGAGGGTTCCTCACGGGGAGGAACCCGAAGAGGAGGAGGAGGACCCACTTGTGGAGATCTCTAACAGGTTGGAGGAAGTCTTCCTCCCCGATATGGTGATCAGCGGTTAGCACAAATGCGTGCTTGGCCAGAACTCAATTTTTTGGTTGGATTAACACTTTGGGACAAAATGTCTCCAACTTTGTGTTTACCACTTGGCACGATCCCGAGTTTCGTCCTCATTCGTTATTTCCACCTGACTCACCATGAGTCGAGGCCCAAGTTCCATCCTCTTTCGTTAGGTGGGCCTGCTATGTCCTTTTGATATTTGTCCGTCCCCATCAATCCTCTCATATGTTCCTCAATTTTGAGGACAAAATAGAAATTAAGTTTGGGGGGGGGGATTCTAAGCCCAGAGTCTTAGCAGGTCCTAGCCTAAGGAGGAATGGAGTTGGGCTACGTTTTTAGGGTGAAGAAAATTTTCTTTTCTCGATGACCATTTAACTCTTCACCCGTTTTTCGTGTTTTTAATTTTTTTTCTTATTTTCGGAGGTGTTGCCTTGACCAGAATACACTGGTTTTGGATGCTCATGGATTCCTCTTGTGGGAACCCATCATCAATTGCGTCATCAACATCTCCAATTTTCCTAAAAAAAAATATTTCAAAATCAAAATCAAAAAAATAAAATATTTCAAAATTTTCATCCTCGAGTTTAGGTGTGGTGATACTAGTCGATGAGGAGTTAATGCAATGAACCGCATAGCTAGTCTGTAGATCCCTATGGAATTTACTTGATTTTGCAAAACTTTTACTTTTCTCCAAATTCTTCATGCACCCACACCAGTCATAATTATGGATTGATTAGAATAGTTTTATAAAGTCTATAGCACCTACTTCATTACAATATGCACAAGAATATGATGCATGGCCATTCGAACATGATTGTTGCATTAAATTGTGACCTAGGGTCAATTGCATGATAGTTAGATCCCTTGGATTTTTCTCATTTATATATCTCAATCACACTTTCGAACCGTGTCTGCATGTTAGTCTCAATTGTCCCTACCATATGTCTTAGCGAATGCTTATGTGAAATCCTAGTGATGCTAAACATTCAACCCCACAATTCCCATAGTTGATATGATATTTTGTGTGTTTTACTTGCTTTAAAAACTACATGAGCCTTTGACATTAAGAAATGACTTAGGCCATCTTTGGATCGTTAGAGCCTAAATATTCCCTGACCTTTACTAAAAATATCCCTAGTGTCCTCGTTGAGCCTAATTTAAAAAGAATGGAGTGTGCTAAGGACATTATTTAAACCCCCATTCGACATCGTTTCTATTACTCACATTAACTTAACCCTAAAAGCCTATACACTTTTAGCCTACCCTTTGAGAGAGTAGGATGTGGGTGGGAAATTGATTTTTGAGGACCATTCTTTTCAGTTGGGCCATCTATTTCGGAAGACTTCTTCTTTCCGTCGTCGTAAAAAAAAATGTATCGACGAAAAATGAAACGGAAGAAGAAGAGTGCAAAAAGATTCAAATGGAAGCATAGCTTTCAAGAGAAAATATGTTAGAAACTTAGTCTTTGAAAAGAATGATGTGATATTTTTAGCAAGTATATATTGCCCAAAACAAGTTTGGGGGAAGAAGAAAAGCGAAAAGTAACAAAAAGCACCCCCCACTTGTGGTCTTTGCAGGTCCTAGCCTAAATAGGACAAACTTCCTTTTGCTTGGAAGTATGAGGGATAAAGGGTAGTCTTACTCTCTCACTTTGAATTCCAATCCCTTTCCATCAAATCCCCCATCACCTTGGCCTTACATTACAAGCTAAATAAAGACCTAATGATCTTCTTGTCAATGCTTGTGATGTTTTAACTGCTAAGTGAGTCATATGGAATTGATCAAACACTTCATGTTCATTATTATTCGCCTTAAAGCTCACTGTGTTAGCATAATCTTAGCTATTACAAGTCATTGGGATAAGAGAGCATTGTATGTCATACATAGAAGTGCATGAGATGGATGTATAAGTTTTTGAAATCCTTGAGACCTTTCTTTCTGTAATAGACCGGGTTTGGATGGTAGATCTCATAATTCTTAATGCATGATTTTCTATTAAACTTTGATTTTCATATGAATGTGGTGTTTAGCTTAATAAAATTGTTTTAGTTGAGATATTCTCTAAGACGGTGATCACACACACACGGAGAAAATAAGAGTAGTAGCAGTTTTGAGAAAAGATCAGTTGGTTTTATGAGACTTAACCTGCATATATGTGGTGAGCATCGAACTGAGGCTGCTTTTGTATGTCATGCTATTATAACTTGAGGTTGAAGCCAAAAGATTTTTGTTTTATTTCTAGAATAGTTTTTATACGCTTTTGTATTTATCGTTTTTGTATTTATATGCATAGTTGAGTCACTCGAAAGAGTCTCCTTGAGTTTGTGGGTTTATAGAGGAGTGTAAATAGTGTCACCCTCCAAAAGATTTTCATTTTGTTATTTTTAGTTAATTGTTTTTTGTATTTATAAGTATTATTTACTCGTGGACGAGCAAAGTTTAAGTTTGGGGGTATTTGATCGATGTATTTTATACGTCGATTTTATATGTTTCTATGACTTAAATTATGCTATTTCACGAGGCTTTTGGCTGTTGATATGTGTTTTCAGTGAGTTTTGTAAGTTACATGGTTTTTAGTGAAAATATGCAAAACACAAGGGTTTTATATACAAATTCCAAAAAGGGCCCAAGAGGAAAAATGAAGAAGAAATGAAGGAAGTCAAGCTAGAGACCTTGCGGTCGCAAGGTATTTCAGACCTTGCCCCCGCAAGGTGGACAATAGCTCAAGAAACCAAGGGCCGAAATGCTGGAGACCTTGCGGACGCATGGTACCCAACACCTTGCGACCGCAAGGTGGTCAGAATGCGATAAGTTCGTATTTTCAAAAGAGATTCGATTGGATTACAACTCCATGGTATAAATAGGAACCAGTTGCCAAAGCCTAGGATATAGAAAAACGGCTGGAAACAGTTTTGTATAGCTTTAGAGTAGATTTTAGTTTGTATAACATATTTAGATTGTGTAATTACAAGTATTGAAGATCAAACCATGTTTCCGTTCATCTCCATGTGCTGTTCATTGTCTATGATGAACTAAATCATCCATAATCTAGGAGGTGGGAGGTAACTTGTATCGAATTTATGTTTTAATTCATAATTATGTTCATTCAATTCTTGTTGATTGTGGTGTTTATAAATCCCTCTATTATTTCGCTTTGAACAAATGAATGTAATCGCAAATAATAATGGCCTAGAGGTGCGGATAACTGCATGACCAATATGCATATGTCGTACACTGGCTCACCAACACAATAAATTGGACCTATCGATGCACGAGAGTGATAAGTTAGGACCAGGTTCATACATGATTTAGGTGACAGATAAATCATATGTTCTTGTGCTTAGGATATAGAATGGATGAATGTTGCGGGGATGGAGGTTGAACCAATAGTTCAACAGACTATATCTATCTTTTGTGAACGAACCCAAGAAATTGAATGATAATTATTGTGACTTAAGCATAAAGGAGATACAAGTGAAACCCAAATCCTAGATTGCCACCTACCATAAGATCTTCATAATCAGTAATTACTGCTAATTAGTTAAACACCTAAATATTAATAGTAGATTAGAATAAAATAATTATAAAAACCCCCTTTAGATTAATAATTCGCCATCAATAAATTGCACTATTAAGTGATCTCTTGTCTACGTGGGTTCGACCCTTGCTTCCAATACTATTCTATAATAGTCTTGTCCACTTGCAAGGAAAATAATTAAAATAAGACATCGATCAGCAAGCCATGTAGACTTCGCTTTGGGAACTTGAACGCTTGTTATCGTTACGTTTATAACTTGTAGCCATTGTAACCTCTTTTAAGTGCCGACGCTTGTACGTCGTGCCTTATATAGTTTATATTTGGTTCATTTCGTTTTATGTCTTCCGCTGAGCATTTGATTAGCTCTTGTTATAAACTGTTAGTGTTGGATTCTGGTTGTAAAGTCGCCGATGAATTGGTATATATGCTTGAACTGTTATATCAGGTTCTAAAAGTTTTAAATGTTCCGGCCTTTTAGTGTCGAGTCGCGCTTCATCTACAATATTGTGTCACGTCATTTTCTATAATTGAGTCCTTGCATGAATTGTAGTCCTTATTTGGGCGGCTAGACTCGTGATCCTCCCGGGGGGTCGTCGCTTGGTATCGAGCTTTATAGGTTAGCTATCAGCCAGGATAGGTTCCATGGCCTAGGTGGGTTGGTTCTTTGTGTGATGTTCTAACGTCGAGTGAATTCTTACAGGTGTCTGATGGTGATTCATAGACAAGGCTCTGGAGTACGACGTGGTAGAGTCGAGACCCGTGAGGGTCCCGAGATGAGCTGAGGTTGAGTTACCACGGCCGCAGGATCCGGTTGATCCGAATGTTCAGATGGCGGACATGTACCGTCGGACGATGGAGATTTTGACAGAGATGGCCCAGGGTGGTTTAGGACGGGGTGTACCTCTTGCACCACCACCACAACAACCAGAGGCGAGGGAGCTGCTGCCTCGTAACGATGTGCCTGTTGACCCTAGAGTGAGGAACAATGTTACTCTAGAAAGATTCTTAAAGATGAAACATCCATCTTTTGAGGGAGAGTCTGACGCTAGTGTTGCTGAGTTGTGGCTAGAGGACTTAGAGAAGATCTTTGCAGCTCTGGACTGCACTGAAGCAGAGAAGGTTGTATTGGCGGTATACAAGTTGAGGGGAACCGCCAACCATTGCTGGAAAGTCTTGCTAGCGAGCTGGAATCTGAATGGGGTTCCAAGAGTGTGGCCTAACTTCGAGAGGGAGTTTAGGGCTTCTTATGTTTCGATGGTTGTGAGGCCGACGAGAGAGAAGGAGTTCCAGGATTTAGAGCAGGGTTCCTTGTCAGTGGCTCAGTATTCGTCTAAGTTCATCGAGTTGTCGAGGTATTGTGCACATCTTGTACCGGATGAGGCTTATATGATCCTCAAGTTTGTTAAGGGTTTGAAGACCGAGTTCAGGAGGCAATTATTGTCTCTCCAGTTGATAGATTACCGGAGTGCAGTAGATCGTGCATATGAGATAGAAAGATATTGAAGAGCACGAGAAGCCTTACGTGCGATCTTCTCCAGCGGCGATCGTCGCAATTGACCTCGCGGCATTGGGAGAGGTCGGTATATTCGAGGAATCGGATGCGGTTATCGGGGCAACCGTCGCAGCGGTGGCCAATCTGAAGCGGCGATCTAGTGGGCGTCTAGGCTTGCGGGGAGAGTCGTGATAGTCGTGCTTTACTTTCACAAGGGCAGCAAGATCGGCGGAGTGAACCTGCTACTTGTAATTTTTGCCACAAAACAAGGCATTTGTATAACAATTGTCGTGCCAGGCTTGGTCTTTGTTTGGGGTGTGGAGATGCAAATCACAGGGTTAGAGATTGTCCTAAGTTTATGACTACTCAATCCGTGGGTTCTATTCAGCAGTCTTGTAACAAGAGGGATAGCGATGGGCGTCCTAAGGCGCAAGCTCGTGTTTTCACGCTTGATCAGCGTGGTGTTCCAGAGTCTACTTCAGTGATTGGAGGTATTCTCTCAGTTTTCATTCTTAGAGCTCGAGTTCTAATAGATCCGGGGTCTACTCATTCATATGTCGCATCACACTTCATAGATCATTTATGTGTATTGCCTGCTCAGTTACCTTATGTTCTTGAGGTGTCTACCCCGTTGGGTGATTGTATGATTGCATCAAAGGTCTATAAGGCTTGTGATGTACTTGTTTGTGAACAGGTCTTGCTTGCGGATTTGGTCATGTTGCCTATCCAAGATTTTGATGTGATTTTGGGTATCGATTGGCTTTGTGTTTACCATGCTCTTGGTGATTTCCGTCGCAAGAGAGTTACTTTTGATTTGCCCGGTATTCCGGAGTTTGTATTTTTTGGGGAGCCCCAATGCTAAGGGTAGTATACATGTTATATCTTCTTTGCGGGCTAGGAAACTTCTATCTCAGGGGTGTACGGGTTATATTGCTTGTGTACTTGATACTAGCATGTCTACTGCTAGACTAGAAGATGTATCGGTAGTTAATGAATTTATGGACGTCTTTTCGAGTGAATATACTTTACCTCCCGACCGAGAGTTAGAGTTGTGCATTGAGCTACTGCCGGGAACTTCACCTATCTCTAGAGCACCATATAGGATGGCTCCAGCCAAGTTGAGAGAGTTTAAGGAACAGCTGCAGGAACTTCTTGATAGGGAGTTTATTAAACCAAGTGTGTCTCCGTGGGGGGCACCGGTGTTATTTGTGAAGAAGAAGGATGGTAGTTTGCGTTTGTGCATTGACCATCGTCAGTTGAACCAGGTTACTATAAAGAATAAGTATCCCCTACCTGACATTGATGATCTCTTTGATCAGCTTCAGGGGTCTATTGTGTATTCCAAGTTAGACTTGAGGAGTGGTTACCGCCAGTTGAGAGTTCGGGCGGAGGATATCCCTAAGACAACTTTTCGTACGCGTTATGGCCATTATGAATTTGTTGTGATGCCGTTTGGTTTGACAAACGCACCTGCCGTTTTCATGGACTTGATGAATAGGGTGTTCCAAGAGTACCTTGATTGTTTTGTAGTGGTGTTCATTGATGATATCCTCGTGTACTCGGAGTCACGAGAGGAGCATGAGAATCACTTGAGAGAGGTTCTTTCGGTTTTGCGTAAGAAGCATCTTTTTGCTAAGTTTAGCAAGTGTGCATTTTGGCTAGAACAGGTCGCTTTTCTTGGGCATGTTGTGTCCGGTGATGGTATCGCGGTGGATCCATCCAAGGTTGAGGCTGTTACCAAGTGGAAGACTCCTAGTACGGTGACCGAAGTCCGTAGTTTCTTGGGCTTGGCGGGTTATTACCGTAGGTTTATCGAAGGATTTTCGAAGATTGCTACTCCTATGACCAGCTTAACTCAGAAGAAGTCTGCTTTTATTTGGAGTGATAAGTGTGAGGCTAGTTTTCAGGAATTGAAGAGGAGGTTGACTACAGCTCCTATTCTAACTTTACCTAATGGTTGTGATAACTACGTGATTTATAGTGATTCTTCGTTAGAAGGTTTGGGTTGTGTGCTGATGCAGAATGGGAAGGCTATTGCATATGCTTCTAGGAAGTTGTCACCATACGAGCAGAATTATCCAACTCATGATCTTGAGTTGGCAGCTATTATCTTTGCGCTTCACAAGTCGAAACACTATCTTTATGGAGCTAAGTTTGAGGTTTATACGGATCATAAGAGTTTGAAGTACCTTTTCTCACAAAAGGAGTTGAACATGAGACAGAGGCGATGGATGGAGAAACTTAAAGATCACGATTGTACCATTCTATACCATACAGGGAAAGCGAATGTAGTTGCAGATGCTTTGAGTAGGAAATCTTACATGGCTAGTTTGATGATTAGAGAATGGAAGATGCTTGAGGATGTCCGTGAATGGAGTCCTGTTGTGAGTGAGCATAGTGTTCTCTTTGCTAGTGTTCGTGCTACACTAGTATTGTTTGGTTTGATTAGGGAAGCTTAAGCTACTGATCTAGATTTGAAGAAGATTATCGATGGATTGGGTGAGAGTAATACACCCAAGTTCGCGATGAACAGTGATGGGATCTTGACATTTCGGAATAGAGTTTGCGTTCCTTCTTCCGATGGAGTGAAACGTATGGTTCTTGATGAGGCTCACAAGGCCAGGTATATGATACATCCGGGTAGTACTAAGATGTACCGTGACTTGAAGCGGCAGTTTTGGTGGAGTGGTATGAAGAGGGAGATAGCGGAGTATGTTTCTAAATGTTTGACGTGCTAGCAGGTTAAAGCTGAGCACTAGAGACCTGCCGGTTTACTACAGCCACTTGAGATTCCGGAATGGAAGTGGGAGCATATTACGATGGATTTCGTTACAGGGTTGCCATGTACTCGTAGAGGCTTTGATGCAGTTTGGGTTATCGTTGATAGGTTAACTAAATCTTCTCATTTATTCCTATTGCGATTACTTACAGTTTGAGTCAGTTGGCAGCGTTATACATTCAGGAGATAGTGAGGCTACATGGTGTACCTATTAGCAATGTATCAGATAGGGATCCAAGGTTTACTTCTAGGTTTTGGTTTTCCTTACAGGAGGCTTTGGGTACGAAGTTAAACTTTAGTACTGCTTTTCATCCTCAGTCGGATGGTCAGTCTGAGAGATTGATACAGATTTTAGAGGACATGTTACGTGCGTGTGCTATGGATTTCAAGGGTAGTTGGGATTCACATCTACCGTTGGCGGAGTTTGCGTACAATAACAGTTATCAATCGAGCATTGAGATGGCACCTTACGAGGCCTTGTATGGGCGTAAGTGTCGATCACCGATTTGCTAGGATGAGGTTGGTGAAGCTAAGTTATGGGGTTCAGAAATAGTACAACAATCAGCTGAGAGTGTGAAATTGATCAGAGACAGATTGCTTACAGCTCAGAGTAGACAGAAAAGCTACGCAGACAATCGAAGACGAGATCTTGAGTTTCAGGTTGGTGACTACGTGTTCTTGAAGGTATCACCCCGGCACGGTACTAAGCGGTTTGGAAAGAAGGGGAAACTTTCACCGAGATTCATTGGTCCTTTTGAGATCTTAGAGAGGATTGGATCTTTGGCATATCGACTTGCATTACCACCATCTATATCGGGTATACATGATGTATTTCATGTTTCCATGCTTCGTAAGTACTTGAAGGACGAATCACATGTTCTTACTTATGAAGAGATTTCCTTTGAACCTGATCTATCCTACGTTGAGAAGCCGATGAGAATACTTGACACGAAAGAACAAGTCTTGAGGACTAAGCGAATTCCGTTAGTGAAGGTCTTGTGGAAGAACCACGACATAGAGGAAGCTACTTGGGAGTCTGAGATTGATATGCGAGAGAAGTACCCTTACATGTTCGAGATGGCTGGTATGAATTTAGGGACTAAATTCCTTTAAGTGGGGGAGGATGTGAGAACCCAAACCCTAATGTTTATATATGTTCATAATGCTTACTTAACATACTACGATGCTAGAGATGTGCCTAACATGTTTGACATGGTTGCGTTGCTTGGTTGAGTCTAAACTTGCCGTATGCAATTCCTATGCATTGTATGCACTCGTTTTGCTTACTTTGATTCGTGTTTGGATCTTTTGGGACTTAGCTAAGTCGATGAGAGTCCTTTTTTATCATTGTTACATGATCTTTAGTACACATTCCTATGCTTCTTTGAGTTGTATATGCCTTATGTGTGTTATACCTTCAATTCTGTACCAAATTGACCTTGCATGTGACTTGAGGACTTGTTCCATCTTGCCAACCGAACTCTTTGGGAAGTGTTCGGCCCTAGGAACCAAACATATAGGTGGAAGTTCCGCCTGCTCAGCCGAACTGTGTGGTTTCCAGGCTTTTGTGATTTCTGAAATTTGGTTGATTACTTTGGTACCCTTACTCCAATCCGGCCTAACCCTACCTTAATTTCTGGATTTGGACTTGATTAGCATGTATTAATACTAATTAGAAGTTTAGTCCTAAATCCTCATTGCTTAGGCCTTAAATCAACCAATAGGAAGGTGACATGTGTCCCACTCACTTAACTAACCTTAATGGAGTCCCATATCTGGAGGAGTCCACTTCATTATCTCTCCTCCATTAGATATTTCTCATCCTCCATTGTAGAGATCTCTTGTGTGGGTGATTCAAGGTGAGACTAGTGTGTGTTTTGCCTTTTCCCGAGATTTGGCCATCCGATCGGACATCCGAGACCACCGAATTGTAGCTACCGTCGAGGAGACCTTTAATCCTTGCTTTATTTGCTTGTTTTTCAGCCTTTGCTAGGCTTAGGTAAGCTCTCAATTCCCAGAAAAATTGTATGCTAGGTTGCTTTGCATGCTAGCTTCATTAAAGTTGTCTATGCCATGGAAGGGAACACTTCTATCATGTTAAAAACATCTTTTAATCCTTCTTAAAAATCTGTAAATTCTAGGTCATAAACCTAAACTTGAGTATTTGGTTTTGTGTTGAGTTTTAATGTTGTTCAAAACATCATTTGGAATGAGTCTTGTGAATGAACTTGTTGTGGTTGTCAACTTCTAAGTGGTGATCAACCTAGGGTTTCGATCACCAAGTGTGAGATTGTGGACTTGCTTGATAGGATTGCTATTAGACTTGGTATTCTAGCTTGAATCCATTTGAAAACATAAAAAAGGGCCTTGGTATACATATAGTATCCATGCTCTAATTGGTTGCACTATTAGCAATGACTCACTTGAGTTGAGATAAAAGAGTTATTGAACAATACCGACTCTACATTTGATCCCTACGACGATTAGAGTTTGTTTGGGTTATAGTTTAACGTTCAAGATTCTTAAACGTGATTGATATTCATGCTTGAATTGTTTATCATTTTGTAACATGCCTACATGATTGGACAAGTTCTCTCTTGTCGAGCTCGCTCCCTACTTGGATTATGGATTGAGTAAACATCTACTTGTTGGACGGGGGTTCGCTCTTGTCGATCTCGCTCCTTATATGTGATTTCTAGTGGCAAGTAAATATCTACTTGGCATACATTAAGTCCAGCTGGCATACGTGAATTGTCTCGTATGTAAAACGACGCATTACCGTCACAAATTGTGAGATTTGCGATAGTGATGGGTCGCGGCACCTAAATGTACACACCCTTCACTACTGATCACAGTGGGGAAGAGTACCTTGTCGTAACCAAAGGGCGCTTGGAACAATACTATCGTGGTCCATGTATCAATCACGTGCATGTGACAAATTCACTCGAGATAACGCTTTTATTGCAGGAGCTACGAAGCGGCACCGGTTCCATAACATATCCTCCTTATATGTGATTTACATTCTAGCACTTATGTGAAACAATGTGTTACCATGGTTATGTGAACTAAATGTTATTGAATGAATGTCTTGATTGCTTGATCGCTTGATTTCTTGATTGCTTGAGATATTTGATGATATCTTTCTATGGTTGTTGCATGATGCCATGACATGCATAATTGTTAGCTTACAAAGTCTTTATGACTTACCCCATCCCTTTTACTGCTTTAGCTCCGAGCCGTCCAGGTCCTTCTCGTTGAAGCGTTGCTGTGTTCGAGATTGTCCGAGTTCGTTCGTGACAAGGTTGTAGAGATGTCCTTCTTTTGTTCACTTTTGGAGAGGACGTTGGGTTTATAGCATGTCATGTAGACTTCGCTTGGGGAACTTGAACGCTTGTTATTGTTACGTTTATAACTTGTAGCCATTGTAACCTCTTTTGAGTGCCGACGCTTGTACATCGTGCCTTGTATAGCTTATATTTGGTTCATTTCGTTTTACGTCTTCCGCTGAGCATTTGATTAGCTCTTGTTATAAACTGTTAGTGTTGGGTTCCGGTTGTAAAGTCATCGATGAATTGGTATATATGCTTGAACTATTATATCATGTTCTAAAAGTTTTAAATGTTCCGGCCTTTTAGTGCCGAGTCGCGCTTCATCTACAATGTTGCGTCATGTCATTTTCTATAATTGAGTCCTTGCATGAATTGTAGTCCTTATTTGGACGGCTTGACTCGCGATCCCTCCTCGGGGTCCGGGTAGGGTGTCACATGGGGTGGCAGCGCGGTGGCTGGAGATGAAAGAGAGAGAGAGACATGGAGCGAATAGAGAGAGAGATAAGAGAGAACGACGAGTGTAGTGGTGGTGATATGGTGATCTTGTGATTGTGGTGGTGTTGGCAATTACCAAAGATGAGAGAGAGAAAGAGATAGAGAGAGGACTGTAAGAGAGAGAGAGAGATTGTTTGGGAGGGTGGTGGGAAGTGTTTTATAATTTCACATTTAATGACAGAATTTTTTTTAAAAATAGCAATGGAAATCCCGTCGCCAATCATTGACGGAACATGACATTTACTAACAAACAATCTGTCGCTAAGTTTGGTGTGTATTCCGTATGAGATTAGCGATAGAACAAAATGTATATGCTCAGAATATTCCTTGGTTAGCAAAGAAAATTACCAACGAAACAATTTCCATCCATAATTTAAATGCCCTCTGTAATTATGTCGGAACTCCATCGGTAAAGGAAAAATATATTAAATCCATTGATATTTAGCATCAAACTTTTTCCGTCACTAAATTCGTGTTGTTTATTGGACTCTAGAACAAGGTAAAAATACGGTACATATCTCTATCATAGTTGCAACTTGCTAGGAAAAATATTTTGTAAAAGAAATAGTAAAATAAACAATAGATTAACCGTTAGTATATACTCCCACTATTTCAAGAAAATATGTCTCAATTAACGAGTGAAACTTTTTAAGATTGTTAGTTCACATGCATGTACCCTGAAAAAATTGCACTAAGGGTGTGTTTGATTTAGCAGAAATCGTAACAGGTGATTGATGGTTTATAACTGATGACATATAGATAATTGCCTTTGACTAATGAGCTCATGTATGCTACTATTTCATTAAGCTATTTCAAAGCGATGATAAACTGTAAGTGAATGCTACTGTTTGATTAGCAAGATGAAAAAATATTGAATGAAAAATAGGCAAAACGCACCTTTGGGCCATTGTACTTTTTCCAAAAGTTGCAATTAGGCCACTGAGACGTCAAATTTTTCGGAGTGGTCACTGTATCAGAGTTATCTTACAATTTAACCCAATTTTTGGATGGACGTTAAGTTCGGACGTTAATCTATGTTAAATACCTATTTTGCCCTCGTCTTCTTTATCATCATCCTCCCCGATCAACTAAGGAAACAAATCCCAGATTCCGGTAGTCTGTTACAGTGTGACCAAGTAACCCAGTTATGAGTTTTGTAGATATTTCACGAAGAGGTGAAGATCAGAGTTGGAGATGGCGAAAGAAGACGACACAGGAACTAGGTGGGCCTTGACTGAAGATGAAGAGATTGAAGGCGGCCAGAGATGAGAGATGAAGGGCGGATGAGGGCCAGTGTTTACCAGAAACGGAAGCTATCTCCACCGGATCTGAGGGACGAGAGCGACTTCCTGTAAAAAATTGAACCCGTATTGTTGTTTAACTCCAAATTTGAACCCTTGATCACTGAGCCGAGGTCCGACGACGCTAGAGCTAAGTGGGCCTTGACTGAAAAATGAAGAGATTGAAGGCGGTAGGATATCAGAGATGAATGGCGGATGAGGGCTAGTGATTGACCAAAAACAGAAGATGTCTCCATCGGATCTGAGGGAGAAGAGCGACTCCTTGTAAAATTGAACCCGTATTGTTGTTTCACTCCAAATCTGAACCCTAGATCACAAAGCTGAGGTACGAAAACACTGGATTGGGTGGGCCTTGAGTGAAAAATGAAGAGATTGAGGGCCGTTGATTGGCCAGAAACGGAAGCTGTAAATCGTAACCCATTTGCTGCTGCTGCACAGGAATAGGAAGAGGCACAGATCTTTCCAGCTCATGCTCAAGTTGAACCGATAAAGCCGGAGGAGGAACATATTTAATCAAAGGAATACTAAGTGGAACACGAGAGGCCTCAACAAACACTGTGGGGTTGGGGTCCACAGGAGCCAACCTCCGAAGTTTTTCTTGAGAGATTGCACAATTACTTTTTGGGGATAACCCACTAGTAGAAGGAGGTCCAGTCACATCCCTTTGATCATGTCTTACACTATCAACAGCCTTAGTCCCACTCAACTCCGAGTGTAAGGAAGTAGCACTCGCTATACTCTCCTTCTTAACTATACCACCACCAACAACTCAATCCACAATCCCATTCACTGCCTCAACATATCTATGTCCACTATCTTGTAAAGAAGGCGAGGGCAAAATAGGTATTTAACACAAATTAACATCCGAACTTAACGTCCATCCAAAAATTGGGTTAAATTGCAAGATAACTCTGGTACAGTGGCCACTCCGAAAAATTTAACGTCTCAGTGGCCTAATTGCAAATTTTTGAAAAGTGCAGTGGCCCAAAGGTGTGTTTCGCCAATGAAAATATAAATATTTATGGTAAACAAATTTTTTTTCAAAAAAAATGTTAATTTTTAAAATTGTTTAAATTACAAAAAATACAAATTACTATTTTTGAAATAGTGCCATGCCCAAAATATGTGACAATAAAAAACGTTAATTTGTAAGAAAATATTTTTTAAAAAAGAATTTTTAATTTTTTTTTAATATTATGTATTTTTAAACACTTAAAATCGTTTTTTTTTTTACCTTTTGAATTCTTCCTTAATAGTGGGATACTAACCTTTTGAACTCTTTAGATTCATCTTCAATCAATTGGATACAATATATATCCACACCAATCGACAATATGGACATTGGGGTGATCAATAGTAACATGACAAAAATTCTTAATTATTCTTGAGAAATTCAAGATTATTAGAATAGGTAATTCATATTAGTTACTATATAGAAATGATATAAACGAATTCGAGATTAGTTATGATAGTATCAAAACAAATCCATTTATTATCCGTAAGATTAACTACATCAGGTAGATATGAACACCTTGGGAAGTTCGATCGTAAATTTATTGCAATTCCATTAAAAAAGCCAACCGAGTATAATCCCACATCGAAGAAGCAAACCCCTCTTTTCAATTTGTTGAAGGATATCGCCCATTCAACATGAAATGATCATTAAAGTTGAGATTATCACAGTTGTATAACGTAGGACCATCGTGAGATGTGTTACAAAGTTGAAACTTTTTCCTTTTTGCTTTGATTGTTTTCAATTACATGTGCACTTTTTTTATTGCAGATTCACGCTACATTAAGACGACAACAATGAGTTAGGTCCAACCAGTGCTCGAAGATAAGAAAAACCTTTGTATGCAATAAACAATTTCCAGATTGCAGAAAACACATTGAAGCATAAGACTACAAATGGAAAATACAAAATTCTATGCTTTGAGTTTTATGAATAGCAATTTGATCCCTAAATTTGACATGTAAGCAAACGGTAAATTGGTTTCTAATTTTCTATTATGGTCAAGTGAACTCAACATTTGGAGACTAATTAGTCCATAGTTGTTAGTAACCAGAGTGCAACCTTAGGAGCTTGACCATCTGGCTTTTCCTTCTTTTTTTTTTTTTTTTTTTTTTTGAGATTTTGTTTTAGAAAAATAAAAAAAAATACTCTTTTCGTTCTGAGAAAAGAATCTCTGTTTGAAAGTTAATTTTTTTAAGAAAATGACATTTTTAGTAATTCATTAGTAATAAAATGACACATTTATGTCTTCATTTTTTAAAGTGAACTCTTTAAGTGAAACATCCCGAAATAAAATAGTGGACTCTTTACCCGGAACGAATGAATAGATCAAATATTAACATAAGAACTTGGAAAATAAAAAATATTAAGAATATACTATATTTTAAAAAATAAGAAAATTAAATAATTATTTACTTGAAATAAACTGAATATAAAGCTAAATATTCAAAATAATCTCAAACAATGTCATTTTATATAAAACAAATTCAGAAAGGGATACAATTTATATATTTTAAATCGTAATTTTTTAAATAACTATCTTAGTTTCTCATATCTAATAAATACATGTCTCTAATTTTAGATATGTGCTAGTTATTTATCTTGTGTTCCGCACGGATACAATGTGAGATATATATATTTTTTGTAATAATAATATAACTTTTGGACATTATAATTAGATTGTTAATCTCTTCCATTGTTATAATATATTTTTTCTATTGTTACTAATATTAAACGATTTTTTACCTAAATACTTTTAAAATTAATATAAGTTTCTAACTAACTTGAGATACATATTTGTATTAGTAATAATAGTAAAAATCTTTGATCTAAAGACTTTTAAAATTAACATCTAACTTGATAATAATATTATAAGTCTTTTTGTTAAAAACTTTTTTAAATCATAATTCATTTTTAAACAATGTGGGATACTTATTTTCTATTTCTATTGGTAATGAAAGTTTAAATATTTTACTTAAAGACTTTTAAAACCAACACAACATTCTAACTATGTGGTATACATATTTTCTATTAGTAATAATACATTAGATAAAAGACATTTTAACTAACATTCATTTCTAAACAACGTGAGATATATATTTTCTATTGGTAATAACATAAAAATGTCTTTATCTAATGACTTTTATAATCAATACTTATTTCTAAATAATGTGAGATACATTTCTTTGTAACTAATGTGAGATCCATCATCTAAAAACTTTTAACATCGATATCACTTTTCTAACCAATGTGAAATACTTCTCTTCTATTGTTAATAATGGTAGACTTTTAAAATCAACATCACTCTCTAACCAATGTCGAATACGTATCCTCATTTGGTAAAAATAGTAGAAGTCTTTTATCTTAAAATTTTATAACTAACATCTCTTCATAAATAATGTGGGATACATCTCTTCTATTAGATTGATAATAAAAGTAAAAGTCTTTAGATTAATGACTTTTAAAACCAACATCATTTTTTAACTAATATAGGATATCTCTTCTATTAGTAATAATAGTAAGAGTCTTTTATCTAAAATTAAAATGGTAGAAGTCTTATATCTAAAAACTTTGAAAACCAACATTACCATCTACCAATTATGTATGATACATTTATTTTATTGGTAATAATATATAGTATTTTTAAATCAACATTAATTTATAACCAATATGTGATACATATATATCTTCTATTGATAATAATAGTATAATACTTTGTAACCAATGTGAGATACATGTAATCTATTCTATTTGTAACAAAAAGTCTTTAATCTAAATACTTTTTAAATCAACATTTATTTTTAAAAAATGTGAGATACATATCATTTATTGTTAATAAGAGTAAAAATCTTATATTATAGTAATAAAAGTTTAAGACTTTTATCTAAAGACTTTTAAAATAAACATCACTTTCTAACCATGTGGTATACATCTTTTCTATTGGTAATAATAATATTTTTAAAACTAACATTAATTTCCAACAAATGTGAGATACATTCTTCTATAGTAATAATAATAATTTTTTATATAAAAACTTTTGAAATCAACATCTCTTTCTAAATAATGTGAGATACATCTCTTCTGTTGGTTATAATATAAAAATAATAATAGTAGTAGTATTTTATCTAAAGAGTTTTGAAACCAACATCTTTTTGTAAACAATGTGTGATACATCTATTGTATTGATAATAACATAAAAATTCTTTTATCTACGAATTTTATAACCAATATATGTTTCTAAATAATGTGGATCTCTTTGTAACCAATGTGAGATATATTATCTAAAAATATATATATAACCAATATCACTTTCCTAACCAATGTGAAATACATATTTGTTCTATTGGTATTAAGTCTTTTATTAAAAGACTTTTAATACCTACATTACTCTAACCAATATGGAATACATCTCATCATTTGATAATATTAGTAGAAGTTTGTTATCTAAAAAAATCTAAAACCAACATCTCTTTCTATATATTGGGATACATCTATTCTTTTCTCTTTTGTTGATGATAAAAGTAGAAGTCTTTTTATTTAAAGATTTTTAAAATCAACATCACTTTTTAACCAATGTAAGATTTATCTCTTTTATTGGTAACACTAGTAATTTAAAACCAACATCAATTTATAATAAATGTGTGATATATATCTTCTATTGATAATAATAGTAAAAGTCTATTATATAATCTAAATCTAAAATAATTAAAAATCAACATCATTTTTAAACCAATGCAAGATATACATCTTCTATTGGTAATAATGGTAAAAGTCTTTTATCAAAAGACTTTGAAAATCAACATCACTTTCTAACCAATGTATGATGCATCTCTTCAATTGGTAATTAATAATAGTATTTTTAAAACAAACATCAATTTCTAACCAATGTGAGATACATCTCTTCTATTGGTAATAATAGTAGAATATTTTGTAACTAATGTGAGATACATCTTTTGTAAAAGTGAAAGTCTTTAGTCTAAAGACTTTAAAAACTAATATTTTCTTTTTAAACAATGTGTTATACATCTCTTTTATTGGTAATAATATAAAATAATTTAAAATCAACATCATTTTCTAACCAATGTGAGATATACATCTTCTATTGGTAATAATGGTAGAAGTCTTTTATCAAATGACTTTGAAAACCAACATCACTTTTCAACCACTGTATGATACATCACTTCTATTGGTACTTAATAATAGTATTTTTAAAATCATTATCAATTTCTAACCAATGTGGGATAAACCGCTTCTGTTGTTGAAAAATTAGTGTTTTTAGTAAAAGAAATTGTGTAACTTGAGGCACGAATTTCTTTACGTGTCATTTATTTGTTTGCGAAGGTAATTGCGCAAGTATGTTCTACTCAGTGAGAGCACCTAAATAATATATGTATTTGTCCAAATCGAGTTTTGGATGAATAAGATATCAAGACTTAAAGTATAATACTTGTTAAAAAAATTAGTGTTTTTAGTGAAAGAAATTATGTAACTTGAAGCATGAATTTCTTTACGTGTCATTTATTTGTTGGCAAAAATAATTATGCAAATGTGTTGTACTCGGCAAGAGCATCGAAATGATATATTTATTTGTCCAAATCAAGTTTTAGATGAATAAGATATCAAAACTTAAAGTATGGTATTAGAAGTGAGTCATTAAAGTAATGTCCCACCTTGAAGGGTTTTATCACACATCGATTAGAAGTAATGTTGTAAAAGATTTTAAATATAAGTCTTCTACTATTAACAATAGAAGAAGTTATATATACTAGTACTAATATCCCTTATCATATTGATTATTATTATGTATTATTATTAGTTAATGACTAAAAAACCAAAAGTCTTTAAAGCCTCCACATTGATGTTTTACAATGAAGATTTATCAAAAGGTGGTGAGGTGGCACAACCATAGTGCTCCTCACCATATATATAATAAGAATATTAAAAGTATGTACTGCAAAATAATTGACTTACTAGGAAAAAATCACAACAGATATAGTTAAAATAAAATCTTAGGAAATCATATAAATCTTGACTATACAGGTCTGTAATTTTTAGATGAGGGAAAGATGAATAAAAATATACTCCTTCCGTTCTAGGCAAAGACTTTTCGTTTGAAAGACAAATTTTTTAACAAAATGAAACTTTTAGTAGCCAATTAGTAATAAAATGACATTTTATGCTTTAATTTTTGAAGGTGAACCATTTAAGTGAAACATCCAAAAATAAAATAGTGGATTCTTTACCCAGAATGGCGGAAGTACCTCATCAGCTATAATTGGTCAACGCCTAGGAAAATTCAACGTTTAAAAATAGTCTTCCTTCACCAAGATCGAAACAAATCTTACATGTGGTATGGACTAATTTTGTTTGAATGGAAGGTCAAACAAAAATAACATCCAAAAAAATTTCCCTAGGTGAAGGGCAAAGAAGATTGGTTTTTTTTTTTTTTTGAGGAATTCGGTGAATGATTCAATTTATGAAAGGTCAAATTTTGGCAAAGAAAATTGATTAGGCTTTTTGTCCTAAACAACCGATGAGTGAGGAGTTAAGTTTGGCCAGGGTACATATTAGGTTCTAAGTTTTCTTATTGGGCCAATTTCAGATCCCTGTGATATACTTTGTACATAGGCTAGAGGTAGCTAGGGTGAATAGCTTATGTTGCCTTCTTAAAAAAATCATGCTTCTTTTGATAAATCAAATAAGAACTTGGATAAAATGTTTTTCATGCATAAGTAATTTCCTAATCATTGTAATTTTGTTGAACTGAATGCAGCTGATATGTTATAACATATATGAAGATCTACTGGAAATCATTGTTATATTGTTTACATAGAAAGAGAGATTATGCATCGGAAAGGTACAAGCAAACATATAAGTTTGAAGATCAAAGTAACATTAAGTAGAATGAACTAATTACATATCAACGGAATACTTTCAACTTCATTAGATGTACTCTTAAAATTCCATGAGCATGGAGTCAAACAAAATATGAAATGGAAGAACAAGCAAGAAGAGTAAAGGCTGAATGTGAAAAAGTGTTCTTTTATTTAAGAATTCAGCATAGGTTTATAAAATGATAAACATGCTTAATACATCAAACTTGACTTTCTAACATAAGCTTTCCTGTGTGGTTTCATGGAAAAGAAGGGTGAAGGGAAAAGGAAGATCTACCCAAAACTCTCAACGATGTCATTCCAAATACCATGTGGAGGAGTATAGGATTGATATTGCTAGAGCCATGTGAGAAAAAAATATAATGAGTTGTTCAATTAGTTAGTAATTCAACAACTGAGTGTTGAGCACTCGACCAAGTGTGACGACTCAATATCACACAACCAACAACCCTTGCAACACAGTTCAAGTCTGTTGGTATGAATGTGATTTGGATTAAACAGCTTGGAGTTTCATTGGGACATCTTCAAGCAGTTTCAACTTCACTGTTAAGTGCTTAATCTTTTGCAATAGATATGGAGTCTATACACATAAGAGACTTGAGTATTTTAAAGGAGGAAAGAAGTCAAATCAAGAAGAGATTCTTGAGTAAGTAATGCTTCTCTGCTTTGTGAATTTATGCTTGCTCTCTCTCACACTCTTGTTGTGTTCTATGTGCTTTACTTGAAGCCACGGACACTAGTTGCATCTTATGTTTAGAAAACATGTTAACATGCTTTGGTTGTTGGTTGGTGTGTGTAAGGCCCAGAAACTTCGTACGTTCATCTTGCTTGCACGATAGACTTATTGTGCGAGACTTCATGTGGTTAGGTAGGTTAAGTTGTAGCCAATACCTTTGAGTCGTTCATGTGTGTTCGTAAGTGTGTTAGATTTGCATTGCGCGACTCAACATTGTTGGATACTCGACTCGATTGAGGCTTTGCTTGCATGGTTTCGTGTGCGTTTTCGACGTGGTTTGAGTGAGGAAATGTTGAGAATGGGATGTCTCGAGCTACTAGCAAATAGGCGGCCGCATCATGTTGTGTAAGGCGACTGCTTTGTACCGACGAACTATGTTGTCAGGCTTACTTAATTAAAGGTCTTAAGGGTTTGGTATTGTATCTCTATATATAGTTGTATCCCTAAAACAGTTTTAAAGGTTGACTTTAATAAAATTTTGATAGTCCATTGACCACAATCTCTCTCTCTTATTTGTGATGATCTTGTTATGCTCAGTTAATTTGTTTGCAAAGTCTTCTGATGTGCACAACAGTAAACATCCAATGATGTTTGAGGTTGGTTTTGGGGCTTTAAAGATTTGAGTTTTAAAGCTTTTTCTTATGCCCATTAAAGTGGTCGCCTTCTACTTGCGTCATTCATTGGCCAAAATCAGTTTTTAGTAAATCGGCCATAGATCAGCGTAGAAAACTCACAATTTAGATCAATTTGTTGCATTAGAAACTACATTTCAAGGGATTTCCGATCACACCTTATTTGTTTTGTTTGGACTTGTATATCTGTTGAGTGATTTTCAATTGATCACTAAATTCTACCGCAAGCGCACGGCTATTCGTGTAGTATTTAGGATGTCGATCCCATAGGGACTTTGAATCAAGTACCGAAGAACTTACAATTAAAATTATCTAGACTAATTGATTTCAAGATTTTTGATGCGATGAGTAAATTAAATTAACAAGACTAAATTAACTAAATTAAAATGCAAGATTAGATTTTGGATTTAAAACAATAATTAAAAAGCTTCTAGGATTTCGATTCACCACAACAATGAATTTATAAATATCGTAATAATCTTTTTATTCGTGATGAATGTCAAATTTTGAAGGCGAATTGCATAAAAATAGTTAATTGCATTCTTTTGAACTACTCTCAACCGTGCCTAGATTAATTCAAATCCGATGTCTCGCTCAATGAATTAAACTAAACTCATTATGTCCTACAATTCTATAAGCCTCTAGAAATTTAATCAACTCTCGTTCTCATGAATTTCTAGTTCAATATTAAAGTTCTGTTACTTACGCTTCACCTTTCGGTCCTTCACTTCAGTAACTAAGATTATTGTATAAATGTAGTAGTTTCACTTTTCGGTCCCTCGCTACTACAATTTTATACAATTATTAATAAAACTAAAATTGAATCAAAACGGGTGACATTCAAGTAAACGGAAAGATAAAAACTTTATTTATAAATCCATTACGGGCTACACCTAATCCTAGAATTAGAAAACTACTCACACATAATTAAAGTGACTAAAATAAATATGTTAAGAATAATCATAAAATAAAAACAAAGAGAAGGGAAGAAGAAGAACTTGCAATAATAAAATACTTCCAAACGAATTCACAAACTATAGTCTTCAAATATAAAACTACTTTAAAATGTCTATCTAACTATTTGAGAGGAGAGTATGGAAGTCCAATTCTATGTCTCTAAGGAGGGGAGGAATGAGCTATATATAGGAAAAACTAAGCATTTCCTTTCCCTTTGTCAACCAAAATAAATTGGAGTAATGACAATAAATGAGAAATAAAGGAGAGATAAATAAGAGGCTAAATTAAAGCTCTCCATCCTCCTTTAGATGACGTTTAGTCTAGATACATAAAAAGGGTCCAAACTGGAAAATATTAGAAGTGACTCTTGAGTTGCCCCGATTGAAGGTTGCGAAAGATTTCGCACCTATAGTGCGACTGCTGCTGGAAATTTTCAATTTAATTCTTCACATTAGTTTTCCATCCCACGAAAAATAACCGCTGCCCACGAAAAATGCTGAAATTCAATTTGCATTTACTTCATCATTAAAGCTTATCTTTAATTCACCAATAAAGCTTGATTTTAATGCACAAAATTTGCAAAACTGCCTAATTAAGACAAATAAAGGTAAATGAGTCAAAACAATTAAATTAGCAATGGTAAATGCAATATTGACTAGGAAAATAAGCACAAAGTATCCAAAAATATAGACAATATGCACATTTATCAATATCATTATGAAAAAGTTTTTAAAGTTGACCCTAAAATTCTAGACTACAATATTTGACCACTCTTTGTGTGTTTGACTTTTTGAGAAATTTACACTCCTACCCTTAGTGAATATCACTCCAAATCATGCCCTAATCTACCCTCATAAACCCTAATTAGGTCATAACACGATTTGTTAGCCTTGATGGTGATTTAGTTTGAGTAATGAAGTTGTTTAACATCAAAAAATCTGACTTTTAGTCATCACAATGTTGTGACACTTGTCCCACTACCATTTTGACTCCACAAATACCACAACCAGCTAAGACCTCTTTCATTTTCTGCCTTGGAGACTCAAAAACGTGGGAGAGAGCTTCTATGGGAGATTGAGAGTGAGAATGGTGTGTGTGCTTGGGATTACATGGCTCCAATCCTCGGTCTTTCGAGCCGAGACTGTAGAAACAAAGCCCTAGTCGCGTAGTCTACTTCTACCGGTTAGAAAATTCGTTTTGATTGCTTGTTTGGGAGTTGAGGGTAAGCTACTAACCCCCTTTTCTTGTGGTAGCAATATTATATGTCATTCCCCATGTTTCCATGCTAGTTTACTAGATTGATAGGTGGAATTGGTTTATCAAATTATACAAGCTCAGTCCCTGTTTTGGGCTAATTTCGGGAAAATGCTGGGACAAATCCACTAAAGGAAATTGTCTGGACTTAGGATATGTTTTACCTATATGTGTTAGGAAGTTCTCTATAAATTTTCATTAAATTCCGAGGTTTTAAGTACCTCAAATAGGTCACAAACCATTGTTGTGTCAGTAAAACTGCTAGCAGGAAGTTGGGTTGTTAATATGAACTTGTTGAAACCATAATTTGATAAATACATGCCTGAATGAAGTGTTTTAAAATGGTAAACTGTAGTTAAAAGAGTCTAATTTATGGGTATTTAAGATTAATCACATTTATAGCTATGAGGAATATTTGGTGAATTTTGTAAGATAGACACTCAGAGTAAATCATAGCAGGAAATCTGGTTATAAACATGAACTTGAGGTGACCATAATTTAATAAATACATATCTGAATGAAGTGTTTTAAAATGGTAAACTATAGTTCAAAGAGTCTAATTTCTGGGTATGTAAGATTCATAACATTTGGAGTTATGATGAATATTTGGTGAATCTAGTAAGATTGTAACGCAGAGTAAGTCATAGCAGGAAATCTGGTTGGTATTATGAACTTGGTGTGACATTAACTTGATGAATACATATCCGAATTGAGTGTTTTAAAGTGGTAAATTGTAGCTTAAAGTGTCTAGTCTCTGAATATATAAGATTTATAACATTTGAAGCTGTGAGGAATTTTTTGAGATACACAAGCAGAAACATCAACATTGTAAAGGGAAAGGAGTTCAAGGGGGCTAATTGCTATATCCAGAATGTCTTATCTCTTTAGTGATATTAGGGGTAGCGCGTGTAACTCTATGTTAGTACAAGGGTAGCGTGTGTACCTTTCTTTTTAAATGTTGGTTATGTCTGTTATATATATACAGACTCTCTCCCTTTGTTATGTACAGAGAAAGTTTATTTCTAATAAAAAAGGTTGTGTATTCTGTATCTTGGTTCAAGATCAAACAATTACTTTGTATTCCTTGATTGATTTCTTAATGAAGATGAGTCTGATTTACAGCAACATCATTTTCAAACTTTCTCATGGTATCAGAGCTGAGTTGACGATTATTCTCAACTTGACATGTGTGACTAGGACTATCTCGGAGTTAATTACAGACAAAGTCATATGACAACCCGACCAATGAAATACCTTGCTCAAAATGTGTACTTTATAGAATTTGAGCTTGTTTCAGTCTTTTTCGAGTACCGCATCTACACTATCAGTCGATAAAGGTGGGTTATGCATTGAAAGTACAATTAGTTTTGCTCAACCTTGGGCAACAACTATGTTGCACGGACACGGATACGGGGACACGGGACACGGGGATACGTGATTTTCAAAAAATATAAGACACGGGCGTGGGGGTAAAGTGTAAATATTCAAACTATAAGGACCAAAATATAAATATTCAAAATATAAGGACCAAATTATAATATAATTTAAAAACCCACTCTTATGTTCACTGTTGAGTCATGAGTGTAATGTTTGTTGATTGTTGACTTTGACTCATGTTGAGTACTTAGACTAACAAGTGCCTTAGTGGTTGACTACTTGACTGGAGTGGAGAGGAAAGAGACTCATAGTCTCATAGACACAGACGCGGAATAAAAAAGAGGATAAAATAGATTAGAGACTCACTAGTCACCACCGATGAACTGAAGATGGAGACGAAGACGGTGACGATTATGACGAAGACTCGAAGTCTCGAAGAGAAGTCAGAAGAATCACTGAATCACGCAGGTCACGTAGGACATAGAGAACATAACAGAGAAGGTCACCTTCGATGGGGCAAGGGGCCCAATCGGCGGTGTACGTCGTTCGGTGGATGGCCATCATCGGCAGCAACGAGGGAATTTGAGGGGGCTAGGGTTCGGAATTTGAGGGAAGAAGTGACTTAAGTGAGAAACTATTCAGTGTTCATGACTGTCGATTACATCGTTACGAATGATATTAGTAGTTGATCGAAAATATAGCCCAACCGCGTCTGACTTCCAAGGTACGTATCTCGATTCTCTAAGCCTCGCACCAGTGTCCGTGTCCAGAAGTTCCAAAAATCCAAATTCGGCCACAAAACGTATTTTGGGCCGAATCTGCCGTGTCCGTGACGTGTCCGCGTCTAGACCGTGTCCGACTCAGAATTCACGAACAAACTGCCGTGTCCGTGCAACATAGGGCAACAGGAAAAGGAAAATGAGATTGAATAAATCCAATTGAGCTTCAAAGCTTTTGGTGTTATACGCCAAATTTTAATAATTTTCAAACACAAAAAGGTATAGTTAAGTGATCTCTTTCTATTACAAAAGAAGATCATCGGAGTAAAGAATTATGGCTGAAGTATATAAACAAGAAAGTGTTCACAAGTGCAAACGTGTATCTCAGATGTTTCCTAAATTCTAACTTCCAATATTCATCTACATAGATAAATGATGAACACACATGAATAATTAGTCTGTCAGAAAGCTTGTTTGACGATAACTATGAGTACTAATACAACACTTAAACTTCTCCGCCTTAATAGCACTAAACCTACCTGTTATGTTATGACTGGATAATTGACACTGGAGCAAGTGATCATATTACCATCACTTTTGACTGTCTTACTAATCCCATACCTGTTAACACCTTAATCCATCAGCCTAATGGAAAATTCTCTCACAATAGGGATAAATTTTCTCCCATACCTCAAAAGTGTGTTTTCATTGGTTACCCTAGCAACAAGAGAGCCTCCTCCTGCAATATATCTACCCTTAATGAGCCAAAAACTTATCAACAGGCTGTTAAAGACCCCTTGTGGTGTCAAGCCATGACTAAAGAGCTTCAAGAATTAGAAATGAATGTTACATGGACTTTGCAATCCCTTCCTGATCATAAGAAGTCTGTGGGATGCAAATGAATATTTAAAATCAAACATAATGCAGATGAAACTATGAACAAATATAAAGCTAGACTTGTTGCTAAAGGATTCACATAGGTTGAAGGAAATGATTACTTTGAAACATTCTCCCATGTGGCAAAAATGACCTCAGAATGTTTCTTGCTATAGCTACAACCAAACATTGGGACATATCACAGGTGAATGTATCTAATGCATTTCTGCATGGAGACCTTCATGAAGAAGTCTACATGGATCTGCCTCTAGGTTTCTCTCACAGCGTACCCTTTTATACTTCTCCCATTGTCTATAAGCTATCTAAATCCTTGTATGGTTTGAAACAAGGCCCAAGGCAATGGTTTGAAAAATTCTCCTCTACTCTTCTTAGTTTGGCTTCAACAAATCTCAAAATGACCATACTCTATTCACATACAACACTGAATCTAAATTTGTTGCTATTCTGGTTTATGTAGATGATTTACTTATTATAGGAATAGATAAGGAACAAATTGCTGAAATCAAAGACTACTTACAATCCAAATTTTCTGTGAAAGATCTTGGACCTTTGAGATACTTCCTTGGATTGGAGGTTGCCATAAATAAGTCAGTTGTCTCCATTAGGGAAAGAGAAAGTATGCCCTGGAGATCATTGATGTCATTGGTTTCATCAAGCTAAACCTGCCTCTAGTCCTATTAAAAAAAATCACAAACTTGCCTCTACTACCAGTCCCTACTTGAAGGATCATACAAAAGACTTGTAGGTAGACTCATATACCTCTCTATCACAAGACCTAATATTGCTTAAGGTGTTCAAGTCCTTAGCCAGTTCATGGCCTCTCCTCTTGAACACCAATGGCATGCTACCTTAGGATTGGTCAAGTACATAAAAGGAAGTCTTGGCCAAGGTCTGTTCTTCTCCAGCACCAAGCTGCTAAATCTCAAGGTCTACTGTGATTCTAATTGGGCAGGCTACCTGCCCCATCACAAGGAGATCCCTCATTGACTTCTCTGTCTACCTTGGAAATTCTCTCATATCCTGGAAGTTCAATAAGCAATCCACTATCAGCAGATCTTCATATCTTCAGCAGAAGCTGAATATATGAGTATGGCAAACACATGCTCTGAGATTAAATGACTTATTTCTCTGCAAAAGGACTTTCAGATCACTCCCACTCTCCCTATTCCCTTCCACTGTGACAACCAATCTACCTTGCATATAGTTGCGAATCCAGTGTTTCATGAGAGAACAAAACACAGACCTTGATTGCCATCTACTAGGAACAATGATCAATAGGGGTCTTGTGTGCACAAAATATGTCTCCTCTCTTGAACAACCTGTTGATATATTTGCCAAGGCTCTCCCCTCTCCTCCGTTCTATTATCTTTTGGACAAGTTGCAAGTGCAAAATTTGTTTCCAATTGCATTTTGTGGGGGAGTGTTGAGATACACAAATAGCAGCATCAACATTGTAAAGGGAAAGGAGTTCAAGGGGGCTAATTGCTATATCCAGAATGTCTTTGTATCTCTTTAGTGATATGAGGGGTACTAGTGTGTGTAACTCTATGTTAGTACAAGGGTAGCGTGCGTATCTTTCTTTTTAAATGTCAGTTATGTAACATACTGGCTCTCTCCCTTTCTTATGTATAGAGAAAAAATTTGTTTCTAATAAAAAGGGTTGTGTATTTTGTATCTTGGTTCAAGATCAAACAATTACTTTGTATTCCTTGATTGATTTTTAATGAAGAAGAGACTTATTCACGACATCATCATCTTAAAACTTTTTCAGAATTATTGGTGAAATTAGTAAGATTGTTGCGCAGAGTAAATCGTAAGTAGTAACTTGAGCTTCAAATGGTCATAAATTAATGAATATAGATCGACTGATTCAAAATGGTAAATGGTACTTAAAAATGTATAGTTATTAAATATGAATGGATCATACTATTTGAACTTGTTTGTTATTTAGTGAATTAAATGGCACCATTGAGCATGGATTGATAAGTGTGATACTTGAACTATAATGGGGTGTTGATAGTATAATTTAGAACAATATAATTTTTTGGTCCCTGAACTATACCAATACTATGTGTTTGGTCCCTAAACTTTTTTTGTAATGTGTTTGGTCCTTAAAGTAGGTTTTTAGTAAGAGATTACCCCCTGACGGGGTTACCGTCAATTTTGACGTTATGTTTTTTTTGAAAACCCAAATTTACCCTTATGTTTAGCAGGACACCACAACAGTTCATCATCCACCAGCAAACTCACTGACTCCCACACGACATCAACACACCACGACGCTGTTCTAACAATGGGTAACCAAGCTCAGACCGGCGATGAAAACAATAACCCAGCACAAGCTAACATCAGCTCACCAGCGAGCTTCAAGCTAGTCGGCTTCAAAAACTTCGTTCGCGTCAACCCCAATCGTCGCCAAGTCCGACCTCTCCACTGGAAAGATGAACCACGCTTCTTACCTCCTCAGCTCCGGCCAGCTCCAGTTCTTTTTCACTGCTCCTTACTCTCCCTCCATCTCCGCTGCTACCTCAAACGCCGCCACTACCTCATCCATTACAACCTTCTCCCACCCTGTTCACCGCACCTTCACCTCTTCACATGGGCTCGCTATCCGATCAGCCGCGATCGAAGTCGATGACGCCGAGCTTACATTTGCTACCAGCGTCACTCACGGCGCTAAACCCTCGTCCCCGCTCATCCACCTCGACAATTCCGCTGTCTTAGCAGAAGTTCAACTCTACGACGACGTCGCTACGTCAGCTACAAGCCTACAAATAACAATCCCCAAACCACACGTTCTTCCCGAAATTCGAGCCCGTAGACAAGACGTCGTCGTACCAGGACCTTGACTTCTGCATCCGCCGCCTTGACCACGCGGTCGGAAACGTACACGTACCTAGTCCCCGCTGTGGAATACCTAAAATCTTTCATCGGCTTCCATGAATTTTCCGAATTCACAGCCGAAGACGTTGGGGGACTAAGCGGAAAAGTCAAATTCAAAGGTATCTGGAGCACAACGAGGGTTTAGGGGTGCAACATTTGGCTTTGGCTAGTGAAGACATATTCAAGACGTTGAGGGTGATGAGGAAACAGAGTGGGCTTGGGGGATTTGAGTTTATGCCGTCCACGCCGTCTACTTATTATCAGAATTTGAAGAAGAGAGCTGAGGATGTATTGAGTGATGAACATATTAAGGAGTGTGAGGAATTGGGGATTTTGGTGGATAGAGATGATCAGGGAACTCTCAGATCTTTACCAAACCCAAAAATTAAAAAAAGTATACTTCCCGCTAAGCGTAAGGGTAAATTTGGGTTTTCAAAAAAAACATAACGGCAAAACTGACGGTAACCCCGTCAGGGGGTAATCTCTTACTAAAAACCTACTTTAAGGACCAAACACATTACAAAAAAAAGTTTAGGGACCAAACACATAGTATTGGTATAGTTCAGGGACCAAAAAATTATATTAACCTATAATTTATTGATCGAGACATTGAACTATATTGAGATGTTGGTTATAATATTTAATGGTATGATGATATGACTTATTAAAGCATATTTTGTTATAATTGCTTGAAGCTTGATTTGTAATTGAAATGCCTTAGGTTTTCAATGATATTGGAATTGTGAACTTAAATTTAACTAGGGTTTCATCATGAACATAGATACCTATTTAGCACAATGAATCGAGAACTTAGATGGGGTTACCTTGCATATAGTAATCGTGCCCTAATTTGGTGAACTTGTAGTAAAGACTCAACGGAGTTGTTCTTAGGGGATAATGAAATATAATAGACACCATGTTCAATCCCTATGTGATTTAGAGACTATATGTAGCTCTATTGTGAATTGTTAATTGACGACAAATATGTGTTGATCATGGTTTACGTGGTAGAGTTTTACAATCCCAAAGCTCAATTTTATATCACTTTCCTCAAAAAACTCAAATACATACATACATACATACATACATATATATATATATATATATATATATATAAAGTTAGTGAGGAAGATTATGGTTGTGTCACTCACCACCTTTTGATATATCTTCATTGTAAAGCATTCATGTGGAGGTTTTAAAAACTCTTGGTTTTCTAATCATTAACTAATAATAATACATAATAGTAATCAATATGATAAGGGGTATTAATATTAGTATATATAACCTCTTCTATTACCAATAATATAAGTCTTATATTTAAAAACTTTTACAACTAACATTACTTCTAACCAATGTGAGATAAAACTCTTCTATTAATAATAAAAGGTGAGAGTAAGATACAACTCTTCTATTGGTAATAAAATGTGAGGTTTTAATCTAATGACTTTTAAAACTAACATTAACTTATAACCAATGTAAGAAACATTTCTTTTAATGGTAATATTAGTAGAGATGTATTTCATATTGATTATAAATTGATATTGGTTTTAAAATTCTTTTGATAAAAGACTTCTACTTATCACCATAGAAGATATGTATCTTACATTGTTTAGAAAAAGATGTTAGTTTTAAAAGTCTTATATAAAAGACTTGCAGTCTTATAACCTATTTGGTCTTGGCAGGTAAATATCTACTTGTGTATTGCTTTAAGTCCAGCTGGCATAACGTGATTTGTTTGGTTTAGATTGAAGGTGAGACTATACATCGCCTTCACGAATTGCACGTTAAATTCATGCTTGCTATGTATCGTCATGCCAGAGATCCGCACACACCCCTCCACCATGGGCCACAGTGCGGAAGTAGTCATATTTGCCGTAACAATACGTGCGTCATTGGTCTACTATTATATGAATATTATCGTGTTACGTGGAATACGTGAAATATGTTGAATATATGGTATACATAGATCATATAGATAAATGACTATTATTATACGATATATAGGTACGAGGTTTATCATACTGACAAGATGTTGTGATTGTTATAACTGTAAATTACTACCATGATATACTATTGCATGTAGTATCTTACTAGGTCATTATCCGTGCTTTTGTTTCTTAGTGTGCAGTTGATCGATAGCGTTGCGTAGAGGTCGTGCAGATCGTAGTTGTAGCTGTGTGCGACGTGTTTGATAGTTCGCATTGAGGACTCTGAGTCATATCTCATGGAGCCTTGTAGTCATTATTATTTCATGTTTTGTCTTGTTTAGTGAATACGATGTATTTGTAAAGTTACATCGACTTTACTATTGGGTGAACTTACTCTAGTTATTGTAGTTGTTGCAGTTTCTTTTGTAGCTGGCGTGTATTGTCGAGCCGTTGTACTTTGTTTTAGTATTTATTTGAGTGTCTCTCGAGAATGCAGTAGCTACGGGCGTCATTATTGTTGTCTTTGGTAAGTTATATAGTTGTAGCCCCATTTGTTTTCTCGAGCATATCTTAGCTGTGTTGTTGTCGTCTCCGGCATGTTTAGCCGTTGAGATTGTGGTTTAGTATCAGAGTTTGTAGACTCATATCCTATTAGTTGGTTTTCCCTCCAGCATGTTTTAGCTGTCGAGTAGTTGTTGTTCAGGTTGGGTTTCTTGTTGTTATGTCGGTTGTTGGATGTCGAGGGTTCGTTGCACATGCGTAATGTTGCATCACGTGGTTCGTAGAATTGTCGAGATATAGTCATCTCTCAACCTTTTGTTCCATAGTTTGGAGCTGAAGGTTTGGGTTTTACTTTATTATTACACTTCCGCAAATTTGGTTTTTGTTGTCTTGTATCGCTGTTACTACTTTACTTTCTTGCTAGAGCTTGTTTAGCTCGAATTCTTGGTATGTGCCATTATGTTTAGCAGGTGCTTGTCCATTTATAAGATTGTTTTAGTGACACGACCTTGGTATTTTGTATTGAAATCCGGTTGGGTCGTTACAATGTGTGTTTAGTTGATCGTTTTGTTAGTGTTGTATCGGCGATTGCGTCACTAGTCAGCCATAATCAGTCTTCGGCAAAACGGCCATGGATTTGTGTATGAAACTCATAATTTGGATCCATTTGATGCATTAAAAACTAGATTTCAAGGGCTTTCAATCACATCTTATTTGTTTTATTTAAATTTAGATATCATTTTGGGAAAGTATTTAATGTTTACTTAAATATTCTAGCCTACAATATTTGACCCATCATTGTGTGTTTGACTTTATAATCCATTTTAATTGGTATAAACCTAACCTAATGCTATAGTAGCCTAATTTAAGTCTATTTAAGTTGGGTTAGTGTTTAATTTGTCTATTTAGCCCTAAGTGTGTTTTGTTAGACCTAAACCTAGTTTAATTAGTCAAAGTGTGTGTAGAAATTGAACCATATATAGGAAGTGGACAAGTGTCCCACTTACTTTGTCAATCTTTGTTTCTACACAAAATGGCGGAGATTTCCACTTACTCCTCATTTCTAGATTGTTTGAAGTCTCAATCATAGAGAGAGTTTGTGAGTGAGATTTTTGGTGAGATTAGTATGTGAGAAGATGATTCTCGATGATCTGGCCACCCGATCGACGATCCAAGACCACCAATGTGCTCGTCTCGTCGAGTAGACTCTCTTACACCGATTCGATCTTTGTTTCCATAGGTTTGTTTTTGAGTTTGGTAAGTTACTAACCACTTTTTTTCTTGTAGTAGTAATATTATATGTCATTCTCCATGTTTCCATGTTAGTTTTCTAGATTTATAGGTAGAATTTGTTTAACAAATTATACAACTTCAGTCCCTGTTTTGAACTAATTTTGGGAAATTCTAGGACAAATACACTAATGGGAATTTTTTGGATTTTGGATATGTTTTACTTACGTATGTTACGTAGTTATCTATAAATTTTCATTAAATTCCAAGTTTCGGAAGAACCTCAAATAGGCCACGAACCATTGTTGTGTCAGTAAAACTGCTAGCAGAAAGTCTGGTTGCTGATATCAATTTGTTGTGACCATAGTTTGATAAATACATGTTCGAATGAAGTGTTTTAAAATATTAAACTGCAGTTGAAAGAGTCTAGTTTCTGGTTATGTAAGATTCGTGACATTTGGAGCTATGAGGAATATGTGGTAGAATTTTTATTACCTACATGACATTGGACGAGACGCTACATTCGTACACGGTCCCTATTTAAGAATTATTATGCTTGATCGTGATTTTCTTAGTAGAGATTTATAACCTACTTGATCGGATGAGTTCGCTCTTGTCGAACATGATCCATATTTGATTATGAAGAGTAAATATCTATTTGCACATTACATTAAGTCTAGCTGACATAATTTGATTTGATTAGATTGATGGTGGGACGATGTATCGTCTTCACGAATCGTGAGATTTGTGATCGCTATAGATCGTCATACCGTATTTTCGCACACACCCCTCCATTGTGAGCTACAGTGGGGACGTAGCCCTTTTGTAATATGCAATACGCGCATCATTAGCTTGCTATTAGCCGAGAGGTGTTCTCGGTATATCAATGCATGTACATGAGCGTTGTAGTCACAAAATTTTTAACATTGTGTATTGCATGAGAAACGCAGCGGCACCGGTCCTATAACATATATAACACCCAGGAATTTTCAAAACATAATTACTATGACTGTGCATGAGTATTTGGGCATTAACATATTAATTGTGTGTTTAAATTCCAATGTGGTATGCTAGTAGATTGATAACTAAATTGAGTTCTAATTATGTTGATATTGTGTGATGGAGTTGTTGGTAATTGATTTGAGATTTCACATCATTTGGATTCTTTTTGTGTTGTTAGAAGTATTGGTAAAGCCTTAGTTTGGCTTGTTTGTGTTGGATTGTGGTCAAATTGAGTATTGGTTCAGAATGGGTTGTATTTGGTAAATATTGCAGAACATGGGGGAAGACGGTCACGTCGATCCCCATGAACTAGGCGACCGCGTTTGAGCCTTGGAAATTCAGACAGCCCCAGTACTTTGAACGATCACGTTGTGTAAGGCAAGTGACCACATTGCAACGGAAAGCGGTCGCGTCACATTAGTGAAGCGACCGCGTCTTAATGCCTAGATTATAAGATTGCTGGTAACAAAATGGTAGGAGATGTAAATAGAAGACTGTGCTGGTGACAGAATGAATGAAGGCTCCGATGTAGCTTCATTCAACAAATCATTCAGAATGCAACAACTGTTTCTTGAAATCTCTTTCTCTCTTCTCTCTATTGTGTTCTCTCTTCTAAATTGTTACTTCCGTGATCTTCAATGGTGAATATCCTCTTGTATTTATATGCGCCAAGAGTACCTAGAAACCTTGTACAATAAGAAACATACTTACCATAAACAATTAGTAGGTTAGTGTATTAAATAAGGACTCTAACACAAAGTAATATTTACTTGCCATATATGTAGAAATCCTAACCTAAATTAAACTAGGTCAGCCATGTCTTAGAAATACAAGCAACACGGCACAAACCCTAAAACTTAATATACGTTATATACAACCTTTACATAAAACCTAAACATAATATAATCAAAATCTTCAAAATAACCTTTCTATAAAAGGTATAACAATTAATAATATTTTTTTATTTTTTTATTTTTTTGGAGAAGCAGGGCGGCACTTGCGGGAATTTATTAAAACAAAGGCAAGAAAACAAACGAGAGGGGGACAACCAGCCTTACCCAAAAAGCGGGGGGACAAAGGAGCCTAACCTCTGAAATAGAGAAATACAAAGAGGCCTAACTATGCTTTCTAAACTTATACAGGCCTAACCTATCATGAAACAAAGCTCTGCTAGCCTCACTAGGAAGATCAGATTCAGAATTATAACTCTTAAAGCCTTTGTGAACATGAGCAGCAGCAGCAAGCCTGTTAGCAACCGAGTTTTGTTCCCTAAAAACATGAGAAATAGGGAAATCTCCAAGAAAAACAGTGCAATCTCGTAACTCATACTGATATTTCCAAGGCGCTTTATGACACCGGGATAGAACCATAACTGCAACCAAAGAGTCTGACTCCACTATAACATTCTGAAAGTTCAAGAGACGACATAGCCGAAGGCCATCACGAAGAGCCTTAATCTCTGCACTTGTATTAGTACCAGAACCATAATAAGCTGAGAAAGCCGTAATCAACCTCCCTGCAGAATCACGCACTATACCTCCACCGGAATGAATACCCCGAACTGCAGAACCATCCGTATTAAGTTTATAAAAACTAGCAGGAGGAAAAAGCCAACGAACCCAGCTACCCTTCTTCAACTGAGGAGAAACAATAGGGAGACCCAAATGATCCATACCCAAACGGTCCATAAAAGATAAGGAAGCTTTAGGCTAATAAATCAAGAACATATCAAAAAGACTGCCTTTAACCTTAGCAATGATCCTATCTTCCTGCATCTGTTGGTTATCAAAGACCGCACCGCACCGAGCTTTCCATATCTCCCAACAGGAGAAGACAAAAACACCCAAACTACACGCTCCCATTTGATTACAAGAAGATATATTTCCACACCAAGTAACATACAAGTGTTCTAGAGAAACAAATCTGCTGGGTTTGTTTAAAACTCTCCCAAAGAACTCCACACTGCCTTAGCGATATCGGAGACAAGAAACAGGTGCAAAAGAGATTCGCAACCTGGCAACAAACAGCATCGGCATTTCGAGACCATAGGAATCTTCTTAATCCAAAGTTGCTGATCCACCGGCACCGCCCCATGAAATAATTTCCATATGAAGCAACTGACCTTGGAAGGAATCCAAGGTTGCCAAATTTGGGTAGCTCAAGAAATTGTCGGAGAGTGAGACCGAAGGCTGTTCAGAAAAACCGAAGAGAGGAAAGAACTAGAATTGGAGAGAGAATAGACCAACTTGTCCGGAGCTTGGGGGTCACAGACCACATTACGAATCTCTTGATGATAATCCCTCGGAATCAAAGGGAGCAGATGATCAAGGTCAAGCAAAGCCTGGCAAACAGACAAGTTAGCGTCCACTGGCCGAGGACCTACCAGCATCTCGCCACACCAATTCGCAAGCCAAAAGGAAATACGACCCTCTTCAACTATCCACCTACACTGGGCAGCCACCAAAGGAATCTGATCCATAATAGCTCGCCATTGAGGAGCAGCCGACCCACTACAAGAAAAACCATTCTCACCATCATACTTAGAATGCACAAATCGAGCCCATAAACTGTGACCTTGCAATATGCCCCAAGCCATCTTACCATGTAAAGCGGACATAACCTAGTGAAGAGATCTAATACCGAGCCCACCCTCATTAATAAGACGACAAATAACAGACCAAGATACCTAGTGAGACCAAGCCATTCCTGCCGAACTCCAAAGAAAATCAGCCATGAGAGCTTCCAACCGGCAAAGGACCAGCTTAGGCACTCGAACTGCTGCCAAAATATGGGTGGGGATACTGCTCAAGACCGATTTTATCAAGGTCACCCTCCCTCCCATCGAAAGAAGCCGCCCCTTCCAACCAGCAAGACGTCGACGAAATTTGAGCTCAATATCCTCAAAATATGAACATTTAATTCTACCATAAAATATAGGAATACCCAAATAGCGCATCGGGAAAGACTGCCGAGTACACCCCGACCATTCAGCAATTCGACGAGATTTGGCTATAGAGCATGAACCATGAACATAAAACCCACTTTTGCTAAGATTGATCAGTTGACCCGAACTCCGCTCATACCGGGTAATAATTTGGCGAAGGGCTAAAATGGAGTTTTTTGAAGCATTACAAAATATCAACATATCGTCTGCGTACAGTAAATGAGATATAGGAAGACCACCTTGTCCATGAGAATAAGGGATGATAATCTGCTCTTGAACATCTTTAGAAATAGCAGCCGATAAAACTTCTTGCGCCAAAATAAAAAGAAGCGGGGAAAGAGGATCCCCTTGACGGAGCCCCCGAGTAGACTGGAAAAAACCATAGTTCCCCCCATTAATCCTAACAGAATACCACACATTACCAATCATCCGCATAATAAGGTCACAGAAGGCCGAGCAAAAACCAAGAGCCAACAGAGCATGCCTCAGAAAGTCCCACTCCATTCTGTCATACGCCTTAGACATATCCAACTTGAAGGCCACATTACCACCCCGGCATTTCTGACCAATACGATGAATCAACTCCTGAGCAAGAGCAATATTTTCCTGGATGTTTCTCCCCTTGACAAAGCCCGACTGCTCCCATGCAACAATTTCAGGCAAAATCAACGCTAGACGCGACGCAATAATTTTAGAGATAATCATGCTCGAGAAGTTACAGAGACTGATAGGACGAAGATCAGATAAAACCCTCGGGTTATCAACCTTGGGAATGAGAACCAAAGTAGTGGCAGACATACCCCTGGCCAACAAAGATCCGGAGAAAAATTCAACCACCGCCGCAATGACGTCATCCTTAATTATATCCCAGCAACCCAAGAAAAAATAGCCAGTAAATCCATCTGGACCAGGAGCGCTATTAGGATTAAGATCCTTAATAGCTTGCCAGATTTCATTCTCCCCAGGAATGCGCATGAGATCCGCATTAAATTGATCAGTCACCTTAGAAGGAATGTTAGCCAATAGAGATTCATCTATAGCATGCGGGCTAGTAGAGAAAAGGCTAGAAAAATGAGAAACCGCGACCTCCCCAATTCTATCAGGGTCAGAACACCAAGTCCCATCCTCCATACACAACTTAACAGAATTAACATGTGCCAGATCACGGAGACTAGCATGAAAATAGGACGTATTACGGTCCCCATCCTTCAGCCAATGTTGCCTCGCCTTCTGTTGAATAAGTTCATTATCCCACGATAGTAACTGATTAACCTCTTGCTTAACCGACTCGAGACTCCTAGCTGTCGATAAATCCCATCTCTGCTGAAGATCCAATTCAAGTCTGTTAACTTCATCCTGTTTAGAGGCAAGCATCCTTTGCACATGACCAAAAATATTCCAATTCCACCATCTTAAACCCTGTCGGAGCAACTGTAATTTTTTGTGAAGGGTCTCCATAGCCGAGCCAACTAAATAAATAAAAGAATTAAATAATATATTCTAACTATATAAACAATTAAAACAAAATTTATTTATAAAACTTTAACAATATAAACCCTAAAGATACAAAAACCCTAATAAATAATTTCTTCCAAGAATAAACTTTCTATAAAAGGTTTAATTGATGATAATTAATAAGTAACATCCAAGAAAGACAAAACTAATAATAGATTAATTTAAACAATATAAATCATTAAACAATGTCAATAAATTAATCTCTAACAAATTAACTGTAATGACCCGAGCCCAAGAGCCTGGTCCGCTACGTGTAGACCACACACTAGCCCACTGAGCACGCAGCACCTTGGGTCGTCAGGCCCACCACAAGCCGACCAAAAGTCCATGGATGATATTGGTGTCCAGTGTAGCGTATGGCTACCTTTATAAATCAAACACAAGTCTCACATCTACCCGATGTGGGATTGTGGTATTACAATCTCCCCCACTCAAATCCTTGACATCCTTGTCAAGGCCGAATCGTACCCCGGGCGATGTAGGATTCAAGAGGTGGCTCGTACGGGGATCAAGAGGTGGCTCCCACCTTCTGCGGTGTAGCACTTTGGTCCCCTGCACAACATTTTGTTCCCACATTTCCGGCCGGGACCCGCTCTGATACCATTTGTAACGACCCGAGCCCAAGAGCCCGGTCCGCTACACGTAGCCCACACACTGGCCCACTGAGCACGCAGCACCTTGGGTCATCAGCCCCACCACAAGTCGACCCAAAAGTCCATGGATGATATTGGTGCCCAGTAGTAGTTCATGACCACCTTATAAATCACACACAAATCCCACATCTACCCGATATGGGATTGGGGTATTACAATCTCCCCCACTTAAATCCTTGATGTCCTCGTCAAGGTCGAATCATACCCTGGGCGATGCAGGAATCAAGAGGTGGCTCGTACGGGGATCAAGAGGTGGCTCCCACCTTTGCAGTGTACCACTTCGACCTGCACAGCACTTTGTTCCCACATTTTCGGTCGGGACCCGCTCTGATACCATTTGTAATACCCCAATCCCACATCGGGTAGCTGTGAGACTTGTGTGTGATTTATAAGGTAGTCATGCGCTACTACTGGGCACCAACATCATCCATGGACTTTTGGATCGGCTTTTGGTGGGCTTGATGACCTAAGGTGATGCTTGCTCAGTGGGCCAGTATGTGGGGTACACGTAGCGGGCCGGGCTCTCGGGCTCGAGTCGTTACAAATGGTATCAGAGCGAGTCCCGACCGGAAATATGGGAACAAAGTGTTATACCGGCCAAAGTGCTACACTGCAGAAGGTGGGAGCCACCTCTTGATCCCCGTACGAGCCACCTCTTGAATTCTGCATCGCCCGGGTTACGATTCGGCCTTGACGAGGACGTCAAGGATTTAATTGGGGGAGATTATAATTACCACAATCCCACATCGGATAGATGTGAGACTTGTGTGTGATTTATAAGGTAGTCATGCGCTACTACTGGGCACCAATATCATCCATGGACTTTTGGATCAGCTTGTGGTGGGCCTGATGACCGAAGATGTTGCATGCTCAGTGGGCCAATGTGTGGGCTATATGTAGCGGACCGGGCTGTCGGGCTCAGGGCGTTACATTAACTATATAAACGATTTCTAACTTTGGTGGTCGAGGATAGAACACAATTTTCAGACATAAACACACACAAGCATACCTATTGAAGGTGATAATATGTTTTCTTGAGTTCTAACTTGATTTTGAAGAGTCTACATAATTCATTGTTTGCAAAATTGCTCTTCATCAAAGTTGTTCCCCTCATCAAAGGCTTACGTTTTGAACTGAATATCTCTTGCATGCATCAACATTCGTGAATTCTTCATTTTTAAGGTATGGAAATTCTTACTTGTAGATGTTTCATTCATTAAATTATGCCTATAGAAGTGATTATTAAAGTTTATTTACTATTTTGTGAAGGATAACATGTACATACAAATTGGTATATTGAGACGAATTATATGTGGAATTACTTGAAAATAATGTGTATTAAATGAGTATTTGAATCATATAAATGTGGTATTAATTGTGGAAATTGTGTTAGAATAATATCTTGGAATTATTTGGAAATGTGTACAATTACTTGTGAACTATGTGGACAAAACATGGACTTGAGAATAATGTATTGATAGGTAACAATGACTTTACTTCATAAGTCATTGTATCCTAAATTGGAAATGATGAACTTAAGAATTAGGAATAATCATAAGTTGAGAATCATTGGTCCATGGGAATAACAATAATTGGGATTGTTTTGAGAACAACTTTGAATATGAAAGTAATTTTTTGTGTTTTGTTGAGCGTCAAACGACCCTCTAACAGGAACATGGTGTGGAGTGTGATGCCGGTTAGCAGCGGAGTTTGATTGGGCTCAACCTCCTTAGTCACGACAATGACTAAGGTTTTGAATTAGGCTACCATGTGTTTTATTTTATGGTAATTGCTTTGTTAGTCACGACTGTCGGGGTTGTAGGGACCTGGCCTTATGATTCAACTTCCCAGGACAAGTTTTGAATAATCATATACGGTCGAGATCGAGATAACAAGTGGTGTATGGGGTAGCGGTTGATTGGAGATGTATCTCAATTTGGTATACTACTTGTGTGAATAATTACCATCATGTGAACTCTTATGTGTTATATGAATACTCCTTATGAATTATGATATCTATACTGAGCTATGTGCATCGCTAATTCTCATGACATGATATCATGTTGCATACACGCATAACATATATAAGTACACCTGAACCCTACTGAGTTTCTACTCACCCTGTCCTATTTATTTTCCTTAGATCAAAGTCAAGTGAGACATTGAGCGATAGGGGTCTACGGGGATCTAGTTGGGTGAAGTCTCTTTTGGGTAGCTTCTGCATTTTCGAGTATCTCTTTTGTGTTGTATAGAAGACATGAAGTCTTCCTTTGGTTGTAACTCTTTTGGAAACATGTTATTATCAAATTGGGTTTAGGGTGTAAACAATTTGAGTCTTGTATGATTATGCATTTTTTCAATGATGTATTTTCGGTAAAACCTTTTATTTATTTATTTTAGTGTTGTCTATTTTGTTGGTTTGTTAGTTTGGGTTCGGGTATCGAATCAGGACCCATCTAGGGCAGGTTTGGGGAGTAACGGTTTTTGGTATCAGAGCTGTGTTTAGCTATAAGCCAGGAGAGGATCCATGGCCTTAGGGTTGTGTCTATGGTGTGTATGGGGTTTAATTTTGGGTTGGTTGTGTGTAGGATTGTGAGATGGCAAGGACAAAAGGCAGGTCACGTGGATCCTGTAGGGTCGAGCCGAGTGAGATAGGTGATCAGGGAGGTGTTGAGAGTCACAAGAACGCTCCTCCTAATTAGGATGCAGGTGGGGATCAGACACAAAACAATGAGTTGGGTTAGATGCAGCAGGCTATTGCTAGATAGGGGGAGATATTAGACAGGTTGGTGGCATTCATGACACAACAACAGTGACCGGACACTACGAATGGTGGGAATCTGCCTAATCACCGGGTGGGGGTTTTTAACATTCCAATACCGAAAGTATAGGTTAATGCAAGAGTAATTCAGGGTACTACCGCTCTAGAGAAATACTTAAAGATGGCACTGAGGAATTACAATGGGGAGCCCGATGCTTCCAGGGTTGAAGCTTGGATTGAGAACATGGAAAAGGTGTTACGACTTTTGGGATGCACTGAGACAGAGAAGGTTATCTTTGCAACCTTCAAGCTAGATGGGGAAGCAAAACATTGGTGGAGATTGTTAAAGGTCAAGTGGGACAAGGCATATTCCTAACAATATGTTTTTGTAATTTTTTTGAAAAATTCGGCAAATGACTCGATCTACAAAAGGTCAAATTTGGGCAGAGAAAATTGATTAGGGTTTTTGTCCTAAATGGCTGATGAGTGAGGAGTTAATTTTGGCCATGGTACATACTAGGTTCTAGGTCTTGCCATTGGGCCAATTTCCTTAGGCTTATTTATATTGGGTGGGTCTTATAAAAACTAATTCGATTTTGGTCATTTTATTACTTTAAATTAGGAAATATTGCGAGCCAATATTTTTTTTTCAAAGTGTTCAACTAATTACACCCCTTTTTTTTTGTTACCAGAAAATGGTATTTTATGGATCGCGTTGCATGAAAGTGCCTTATTTGGTCCATTGCGATGAACAAGGTGCCTCATTTTGAATTTAACTATTAATATATTTTTTTATTTTTGTTAATATAATTATTATCTATTTTTTAGTTTTTTTAATTACAATTTTATATAAAATATATTACAGAAAATGATGCTCCCAACATGTATAGTCAATTGATATCTCAAAAAGTCACAAACCATGTTGGCATGTTGCCACCTAATCAATGAGAAAAATATATGAGGAATAAACATAAGCTTTATCTAGAAACCAAACGTAACAAATGAAATTCAAATCGATTGGAAAAAAATTGGTTTTTTAAAAGCATGTATAACTAAAACACCCATAGTGGATAAAAAAATCATATATGAAAGTTTTCGAGATAATATTTTGATTTGATAATTATGAATGAAAACAAATGGAAGCGCTTATGGAATTGGAGTTCAATTCATAATTCAAGCATGGTATACAAGAATTAAAAATGTAAAGATCACGACTATTAAAGCTCAAAGATAACTCTATCGCTAATTCTTAGAAATACAATTAAAGTGCATTGAGCATGTATATTTAACACATTAGATATTTTGCATCTATACATAATACTAATGTACACATTAAATAGCCAAGTGCACATGTGAATATTTAATTTATACTCATGCTAATTAGTATTTGAATTTTCCCACTCATGCTAGGTATTATATGAAGACATAAAAGTCATGTAATGATTTCCATGAAATATTCATTATATTATGTGTTAGCATACTTGAAATGAAGGAAGAAGATCTAAAGATGTTAAGTTCACAATTCACAATGACATTTAAGTCGGTACAGAAAATGAGAAATTCCTTTGTAGACCAATAATATGAAAATCATTAAATCGGCTACCATTTTTTACAAGTGATGAACATTACTTCATCACGTAGTGAGTTTTTTTTTTAAAAAAAATTATATTTAAATTCTTTTGGTCTTTGCATCCAAGTATTTGTTTTAGTTGTTTGTAAATTTAAGTGAAAATGTTTTGTAAAAAATTATCTCATTTAGATCTATAATAAAATATCAAATCTTTATTAAAAGGCATGAGTGTTAATGATTGCCCATCTACCATGTGAAAATACTTATCAACCCAAATAATTGTCTGTAAACCTTTTCATTTGTCCCTCAACGTTTTAAACACAAAAACGAACAAAACCTCAAACCTTTGATTTTATTGTTAATTCAGATATGCATTTCAAAATTACAGATCTAAAATCACCATTTGTATTTTTTAAAACATATCTAAAAATTGCAGATTTGTAATTTCAAATTAAAGATCTCATAGATACAACTAAAAATTGCACATCCTTAATTTTAAAAAATGTGAAGAAGTAGATCTGACAAAGTGTTACAATAAGATTTGAAAAAGATGTTACAAAACTACAAAATATAGATCTAAATTACAATCTGTATTTAAAACTGTATTTTTTTTATAAGAAAAAAGGTGAAGAAGCATACCAATAGTTGGTTATAATTATAATCCATTTATTTTTTTCAATAATTTTTAAAATAACCAAATTATAAAGTTGAATACTATAGATTAGTAGAAATGTTTTACTTAATATAAAAATTAAAAAAATTCTTAGAGATCTGGATATGCTATAGTGATTCAAGGGGTTTCTTTGAGAAATTCGGTGGATGATATCAAATAATGCATCACGATGCATGCTTGTGGACTTTAGCAGTTTTATAATATTATCATTTACTAAATCGGTTGAAAATTCACCAAAATGTACCGACCAAAATTTTTCCCTATCATATTTGCAGTCAATTACTAATAAGTAAGAATAATTCGGATGAAGTCAATTGAGAACTTTGGGCCATGTGAAAAATAGTGTTATTTTCTCCTTTTTTGTTGTTTGTTTTATGTAATTGAAATGTCATATATAAACTATGTTTTCGCAATGGTATTATTCATTTTTGGTGTTTTTTTTTTGTGTTTGTATTTTTAATTGAATAGTCATATAAAAATTATGATGTAGACAATGTTTTCTTTGTTTGTATTTTTTTAAATTACGTTCTATCAATGAATTAACATTTCTAAAGGAAGACTATATTTGAGCTCAGATTACTCGTGTCAATTCTGATAGAAACGTTGATTTTTTGAACGTTATACATGCTCTTGAATTTTTAAATGGTATTACATGTTATGGAATCACAAATCATTAGTTGAATTTGGAGGTTAGAACTTCAATAATGTTTCTTCATAACATAGACTATTCTCTTGAGTTATATATGCACTAGCATGAGATTATTTGTTATAAGGTTGGAAAAATATGTTTTTGAAGGTCGATTTCTTTCAAGTGGAAATTCCGGTGGTATTGTTCTGATTCCAAAAATGTCACCGACACCAATTTCATTCAATGTCAATGTCTTACGCAATGCCTATAAATAAAAGTCAATGTCAATCAGTGTCTAACGTAGGACTTCTTTTGAAAAAAAATTAGTCATTACCAGTTCTATGTCGCTTTGTTTAGAATTACTAATCCTAATGGCTTTCGAATTTTATTATATGATAGTGATAGTTAAAATAACACTAGTGCTTCATTAAAGAAGAGGGTTTTTGTGGTTTGAGGAAAAATTTTTTTTAACTTAAAGCCTAGTTTACAACTTATAACCTTAAATGTTTTTGAAGGACCTTATACATGATATATAACTTATGATCACATAAGTCAAATCGATTCTAAAAAATAACTTATGGCAAGACATAAGTAATAAACACTAGAGATATTAATCGGGACTAAAGCGGTTGAAAATCCACCAAATTGTACCGATCCGTAATTTTATCTTAGATATAGGACCAAAGAGGAGCCGAGTTTTAAGGTGTTTGTCTAGTTTAGTAAATGGGTTATAAGAAAGGTGATAACTGGGTCAATCCCATGGGATGAACTTATAACCTCTCTCGTCCACTTTTTTTTTTATTTAATTGCTAAAGTACACTTTTGAGGGTAAAATGTCAAAGATACTATTAATGAATATAAGACAAGCGTAAAGCCACTGCTCAAATCTGGGCATCGCAATGCAAAAGTTGGGCATCGTAAAGTCTGTCCAAATTTAGGCATCGCAATTGGAAAATCCCGCCAAAATTGGGCATCGCGATGTAAAATTTGGGCATCGCAAATACAAAATTTGGCATAGCAATGAATTAAATGTTTCTCTCCCCTCAATGAATCCCCTTGAATGTACTCTATCCTCATTAATACTCCCCTACCCCTTCCCACTCCCCTCCGTCACTCCACTTTGAATCCTCCCAAAACCCATTATTTCCCATATTTAACTCTCTTTCTCTCTCTCTCTCTCTCTCTCATTCATTTCTTTCTCCTTGTGCAACAATGAATAGCTTTGTTGAAAAAAAATTACATGCTCCTCTCTTGGCGAAACAAACGAGCCACATTCCATCAACTATTCTATTCAATATTCTTCATATTCCTCATTTTATGTATCCAAAAAGCCATTCAATCTCGCTTCGGTACTTCAACGTCATACAAGAACGTATTTGACCCGATGCCCCTCGTCTTCCCGTCAATCTACAGCCTGATCATTATGAAATGTTTGAGTCCCCAAGTTGGAAATCATATTATATTACATCAAGAATTCTTCTCCTTTTTTCCCTTGCGTCGAAGTCTACGACACAAGCATCAGAGCCTACGACGCAGAAAATATGGACATCGCAAGAAAGATATGATGCAGAAAATACGGGTATCGTAACATCCGACGCAAGCCCTTCTACCCAAATTTGGAAATGATTTCCTTCATTTCAATTGCCTCTATGTTTCTTAGTCTTTTTGTTGTTGCTCATCTGAAATCGGTGGTGGAAGTGCAATTGGCGGTAGAAAGGCTCTTAGAGAGAGAAGAAGAAGATGAAAATCTATATATGTTGGATGTCAAATTCTTCTTTTACAGAGGCTTTTCAATTAATTTTCATATCATAATGACATAGAAGAAGAAGAAAAGTCATATTTTTTAAATAAAAAAAAAATTTAATATTATTTTTAATGCCTTGAAAGGCTACAATTATAGATATATGATGCCTTTGGTATGACTCGAACAATTGGTGCCTCTGGGGAGGCTTTGAACACCCGACCTCTCGGTTGAGAGTAATTAAGTCCCAGGGTGCCTCTGCTAGGGCTTGAATACTCAACCTCTCCGTTAAGATAAGTGAGTAGCTAAATGGGGCCTTTGGATAAGGCTTGAACAACAACGATGCCTCTGAAGAGGTTTGAACACCCGACCTCTCTATTGAGAGTTGTAAAGTCCAGGGTGTCTCTAGTGAGACTCGAACACCCAACCTCTCCGTTAGGAGAAGTGAGCAGTACCAGTTGAGCTAGAGCTCGTTGGTGAAGAAGAAAAGTCATAATGAGCTGCTTCCTCCTACAAACCCACTTCAAGTAAAGGTATCGAACACAGAGAGTTGGGAAGTGAGAACATTGACATTTTAAGAAGAAAAATATACTTTTGTGGTTGAAAAAAAAAAGGCAATAGCGAAGCGGTTATAATTTCAGAAAAGCGGACCGACCCGTAATTATTCTTTATAAGAAATGCTTGAGTTTGGTTCGTTTACAAACCGAACGAGTTCGAGCTAAGTTTATTCATGAGCTAACTAGCTTAGTTTGTTTATTTTTAAATCATACGAAATCCTACAAAATTTGAAAAATCTATTACTTTTTCTCATAGAAATTTGATAAAATATATTTTATTTCATAAATAAAAAATATATATTAGGTTGCATATAAAAGAACATATCTAGATAACGAAGTATAAAAAATGCATATATCTTGTACAAATAATTAATTTATTCGTAATATTTTGTCAACCAATCTAGCGAACCTTTAGCGAGACGAACATACCCAAACCTAAATATCGAGCTTCAACTTGATTTTGTTGCAGGAATAATTACGGATCGGTACTATTTCTTAAAATTATAACCGCTCAAGTATCCTGTTTTTTTCAACAGCATAAGTTCATTTTCGTTATTTTCTTCATTAAATGCCCCACTTCCTGCCGTCATTTCTTCTCCAAAATCTCATAGTCATTTCCGATCTCATTTTTCCTTTGAAGCTCTTTCTTCCTAAAATCATATAAGTTCATATGTCCATCAGGAAGAGAATTGGGCTAAGCATCTGTTTTCTATTTTCGTTGTAATTTTGTAATCAAAGTGTTCATTCCATTCCATGCCTTTTTCATTTCATATGGAGCATGCTCAGAACATTTGTGTTCTATCTTCGTTGTATTTTTGTAATCAAAGTGCTCGGTTTGTACTATAATCACAAGGAATGGAATGGAATCACAGGTGGGTAGAAGCCGAAGAAATCACTTGCAGACAAATTCAATTTGGGCATCGTTGTTCTATGATGTGGACATCGTAGCCTATGATGTGGGTGTCGTTGCCTATGATGTGTGTGTCCAATTTTGCCTCGGTGTTTTTAATTAAACATCGTATCTTGCAATTCAGTGTTAGTGTAATTTAATTAGGCAACATTTTTTTCTATTTTGCATCGGTTTAAAAATGGACATGTTTAATAATTTAAAAATTAGGCATATGTTCTTCCAATCATGCCTCAGTGTTACTTAATTAGGCATCGTTTCTTACAATCATGTCGCGGTTTAAGTTTATTAGTTATTTTTTTTTGCAATTCTACCTCGGTGTTACTTAATTAAGCATCCTTCCTTCAAATCATGTCTCGGTATATAAAATAATTATTCATCAATGTTTCAAATTGTGCATCGGTGTTACTTAATTAGGCAACGTTCCTTACAATCATGCTCCGGTCTTCCTAATTATGCATCGTTTATTTAATATAGTGACATAATTCAACTTATTTTTCCAATCCTTCCTCAATTTTACTTGATTAGGCATCGTTCCTTCAAATCTTGTCTTGATGGTACTTAATTAAGCATCGTTCCATCAAATCCTACTTGGTATATAAATAATTATACATCTTTTTAAAAAAATCATGTCTTGCTATTAGTTAATTAGGCTTCATGTCTTAAAATCATGCCCGAAATTGATGAACGGCGCCCAAAATTTTAAGCGACGCCCAATTTTTTCTTTGCAACGCCCAAATTTTGTGCAATGGCTTTTGCATATCGATGCTCAAAAATTTTGACTGATGCCAAAAAAAATTTTACCAACATCCCAAAATTTTTGAGTGACGACCAAATTTTTTTACCGACGTATAAATTGGGACAGTGATTTTGTATACGCGTCTTTCCTTCATTAAATACATTTTCGTCATTTTTCCTAAAAAGTGCACTATAACTGCTTTTTAAAAAATAATTATAAACTTTTACGATTATAATTCAAGTGCATGGCAACGGCCCAGTTATCACCCTGTGCAAATAACAAGTTATGCCAAGTTTTTAACCTAGGCGAGCCGAGGTCCGTTTGCAGCCCTGTACTGATAGAAGGCTAATATGGGTTTTATAAGAACCCAAATCAAATCAGTAATGCAATTACGATTGGGTTGGGCTTTGTTTGGTCAAGATCATGACCTATGTCCCTTTCCAATTAAACCCCAACAAAACTTGACCAAAATTAATGTGGTGAAATTGAAACCCATGACTTCCGGAAATCATTGACTTTAGTATGCCCAGTCAAAGTCTAGAAGTCACTCAAATTCTTTGTAATAGGTGTCAATTTATAATGATGAGACTAAGACTGGACTAAATTAGGCTCATTCTTTGTATATATATCTAACTTACCTCTCTAATAAAAAAATTATGGCAAAAATTTAGATAATACGGTATTTTTTGTAAAACAGATTCTTCTTATTCGATTTATTGTGTGTTAATGTGTTAAATAGTGAAAGAGTGAGACACTTCATCTTACGAATAAAGATCCATAAAATCGTCTTACAGAAAACTTATCCAAAAATTATTATCTTGTTTAACTTTTTTGATTAAATTATTGTTAGTCTAATTCAAATTGACATATACTCTCTCCGTTTATAAATTATTGTCTAAGACACATGGATTAAGAAATTAATAAGAATCAACTTGATTATTAATATTGGTTTAATATCAAGTTTCCTTGAAAGCATATGTTCATGTAGAATCATTATTAAAGTAGTAAAAAAAAAACTAAATGTAAAATTGTAAATGTGTTTTGCGAAAAAGGAAAGTTAAAAAATAAGACAATTTTTCTGAACTGACAAAAAAGATAAACAAGACAATAATTTAGGTATGTAGGGAGTATTTTTTATTTTATTTTTTAAAATCATAAAATACATAATTTTGTAGTACTTTTAAAGTACTACAAATATAAAAAATATATAAATTCAATGTTTTATAATATTTATAAATAAATAAATATATATATATATATATATATATATATATATATATATATATATATATATATATATATATATATGTAGGTCTGATTTATACTTAAAAACACTTAATTTGATCCAAAAATGTCAATTTGAACAGTAATTTAGGGGAGTGAGTATTATAAAGCTCAAACCATTTAGTCTTTGCAGTAAAAAGGGGCTTAATAGGTAGACCACTTTTTCTATTATACTATATTAATTTCATGACCGCTTTGAGTTTTTATATGAATTTTTCTTTCAATTTTAGGTATTGACTAATTGCTCCCCCTCCCCCCCTTGTTTCACAAAACTTTTGCCTTTCCTTTACTTGTGGTCACGGATTTAGAAATCTGTACATTTGGGCAAAATTCCATGATTACTACCTAACACATTCAAATTCTAAATAATCATTTTCCATTGAACCCTAATGTGTGACTCGTAGATGGACGACTTGGGTCTTCACAAAACGAGATGTCTCGGTTAAATTATACTCTCTCCGTCCCTAAATAATTGTCCTAGTTGACCTGATGCACAGTTTAAGAAAAAATAATTGATTTAATTATTTATATTGGTTTAATTTAATGTATAGTTTCCTTTAAAGCACATATGTATGTGATTTATAATTAAAGTAAGGTGAAAAAGTAAATGTAAAGTGATAAAAATAATGTTCTAAAAAGGTAAGTTTCAAACTAGACAATTATTTTGGGATGGACGAAAAAAGAAAGGAGGACGATAATTTAGGAACGGAGGGAGTATATTATACATATAACATTATTGGTCGTGAGTATAACGGGTCAAATAAATTTTCATCGGTTGACTTACGTTTTATAAAAAATAAAAAATTAGGAAAAAACGTCGTACTAGTATTTTCAGTAAAAGGGATGTCCCTGATCGAATTTACTCATGTGTTGGTGGACTGAACTGTTTGAGAGAAATGTCATGTATTACGAATTAATAAGGTAAATGGGATTATTAAATATGTGAGGACTATTCTAGGATTCTTTTTAGACAGTGAAACCACAATTCTGCATGTCATTTTCCCTTAACGTTACCACTCCATAAACACTTTCTCCTTGAAAATGAAAAGTTGGCCAAAAAGCCAAACCCTACCACCTTATTTACATTCACTGCTAAATCAACCCTCTAAAAGGGACAAGCTTTCCCACATATAGTCTGAATATATACAAATAACCCCCATCTTGAGTTAGAGAAGCTCTCTTCCAAGATGGGTATAAGAAATTACCATGTTGAAGACATGAACATGTGCTTTCAAGCCCCAAAAACCTTCATTGAATGGCTCAAGCCATATTCATCACCCAAATCCCCTTCACCTTGTTATTCTTCTTCATCTACATCATCTCCCATGAGCTTCTTGAAACTACCTCTCTATTTTCAACAACAACAAGAAGACAAAGAATACGTCCCTGAAACGATTCAATGCTTGCCGCTACTTAGCAGGCTAACCGGCACGATCGAGGAGACTAGGAAAAATGTTTCGCAAAAGGAGAATTCCAATAAACTGATCAAAGAAGAGAAGTTGGAGAAAGTGAGAGTGGCCTTGCACATAGGATTACCTAATGGTGGAGATTGTGATGGGGATATGACTGATGATTCTTACCATTTCAAGAAAGAAAAAGAAGAAGAAACCATGAAGAAGAAGTTTGATCATGGAAGTACCAAGTTTTGGATCCCAACAGCAGCACAGATACTAGTAGGACCAATGCAATTTGTTTGTTTCATATGCAACAAGTCCTTTAATAGGTACAATAACATGCAGGTTAGTGTATTTTCATCCTCCATCCAAGACTTAAATATTTTTATTTTGAATTATATATATATGCTTTATTTTTTTTCCTAAGGGGCTTGGCCGGGTTTAAGATCATGCTTGATCAAAGGACAGAAATTACTTCTTCTGCTAAGTGACTTCAATGGTCGTATGAGTGTTTATTGTGTTAAGAAAATTCTCGTGATTATGCGCGTAGAATTCTTGTCCTCGCGTTTGTTAGTGTTTGGGGACGGAGACGGGGACGGGGAGCCTACTTAAGTACACTCATTCACATTCTAAATCTAAACAATCATCTTCCTATTCTCATCAAAGTATATATGAATTAGCTTTCTCATGTGTTTGATTGCCTTTGCTTCTATTATCAATTTGCTTCATCTGCCATTGTTTTTCGTGCAGTAAAACCCCTCCAACATACATGTTGAGAATGTGTATATACAACACAACTATATTTGAATTCTCACTATTTAAGACCTTGAAGCCACACCATGTCTGTAGATTTTTAATCCAAGCTCCCTAGATCCAATATGGTATATATGAGACCATGCCATTTTCCCTCTACATCCTTTCCATTGTTTATGGTAGTCCGGAAAGAATCCAAAACCTCTATGGAGTTAAGGTTATTGAATTTCGAAAATTTCACAGCTGAGAAATACAGATCAAAATCATGTTTGGGATCAGTAGTAGACTTCAAAACTGCATAGTTTTGAGCCAAAAACAAAGTTTGGCAAACTTTATAGAGTAAGTATCGTGTAAGACGGTCTTACCGATCTTAATTCGTAAGACGAAGCTTTACTCTCTCACAACTCAACCCACCGACATACGGTGAGTCGAGTAAAGAGAATCCATCTTATAAACTATATTTATAAGACTGTTTTACCTAAATTTTTACCAACTTTATATATGGTGGACCAAATCCCAATGCTCAACTCTAATAAAGGTTCCAAAATCGTAATAGTAACTTGTTATTTGCCATGACTAGGAAAAAGGGGATTTACTTCACGGGCGAGGTTTCTAGTTCAAGATTAGAATGGTCTAGATGCCCAAGTGAAAAGAATAGTCTTAAAAGGGAAGATCATTTACATTTAGTGGAAGGCTGGCTTTATTGTGTTGCATGTTTTGCCTACCCTAAAGTAGGAGATTGCCTAATATTACCGACATCAAATGATTACTAAATTTTGTGTATAAGATGATATATAACTGATATATCATATTAGGGTGGGCTAACTAAACTCCAGAATCTACTTTATACTTTATTTTCTGTAATGTATATTATAAGGTAAAATATCTCAATGTAGGAAATAAGGTGTAGAAAGTGAGATTTGGGATATGGTTAGCCTTCACCATCATGTTAGTAGCTTCATATTTTTACGAGTAATGCTATTGATACCTAAAGAGTAGGAAAAGTTTTTTTTTTTTTTAATCAAATGACATGTCACGTGATATTTTGAACAGTAAAATTAATACACCACCTAACATGACAACTAATTTGGTGCAAAACTTTTGATTCTCTTTAGGTACCACTGCATTACTCTTTTTTAACCCACAATCAAACACAAAAAGATGTCCAATAAAATGTCACATAGTTTTATTCATAGATTTTGATACTTTTTCGTCCCAAACTTATTGTCATGTTTTTTTTTTTTTCGTTTGTCTCAAAATAATTATTTTTTTCAAATTTTTTTCTTTTTAGAACAATATTTTTATAACTTTATCCTTACTTTTTTTATATATTTTAATTATGTGTCAAATAGATATGAGCTTTAAAGAAAACCACACATCAAACTAATGTTAATAATCAAATCAATTGATTTTTCTTAATCCGTGTGCGGATCAAACAAATAAAACAATAATTTTGGGACGGAAAAGATTATCTATTTGGTGTCTCTAACATTATTTAAATTAAATGGGCAAAACTTTTGGCTCCATCTTTATCCTTTCCTTTGTTTTCTTTTGAGAAGTGATCTAATGAGAGCATCATTTAAGAGCTGGAACTCATAACAAGGATGCCTATTGACCCATATCTTTTTTCTCTAAAGCTAATTATGTGCTTACCTTTAAGTAATATCAATTAGTACAAAGTTAAAAATGGAGATATCAAAAATCTGGATACAAAGCTAATCTAAATTATTGATGAGTAATATGTAGGTCCTACCACCAAGTGCTGAACGTACCGTTTTTAATAATTAACAAACTACTTTTATATCTTAATTTTATGTATCACATTTTGTCGCGTTAGCAACACTCGTAAGTCGTATCATATTGTTAAAAAGTTAACTTTGTTGATCTTGTTTAATTCAATTTAAAGCTAAAATCAGATTTTACTGATGAACAAATGAAATAAATCCTCCATCAATATGTCTAATGCAGATGCACATGTGGGGGCACGGGTCTGAATACCGGAAAGGACCCGAATCGCTTAAGGGAACGCAACCAGCAGCAATGCTAAGACTGCCATGCTATTGTTGTGCTCAAGGTTGCAAGAATAACATCAACCACCCGCGAGCCAAGCCGTTGAAGGATTTCCGAACCCTTCAAACTCACTACAAGCGTAAGCACGGTTCCAAGCCATTCGCGTGCAGGAAATGCAGCAAGAAGTTTGCTGTCAAGGGTGATTGGAGAACGCACGAGAAGAATTGTGGGAAGCTATGGTACTGCACTTGTGGCTCAGATTTCAAGCATAAGAGGTCCCTCAAAGATCATATTCGTTCGTTTGGTAACGGCCACTCTCCTCACCCTTCGCTCGAAGGTTTTGATCACGATGAGAAGGAATGCATCACGGGATCCGAAGATGAAAATGCACGCTACTGACATGTCTAGATCGTGCATCCGTGGTGACCTTACGTTAGTTTAAAGATTTCGTTACAAACTATAGTAGTCTTCTGGATGATGTTATTGGCACTTCAAAAATTGTTGCAAACATTCAAGTTCCTTTCTTGGAATTGGAATGTTGGTAACATTTATTAGAGTTTCAATAGCATCATCTCTTAACCGGTATTAGTTTGTTTAATATGGACGTGTTTAAGAATAAACGGTTGTTAATTATCTTCAAGTGTTGAAGCAGATGAATTTTCTTTCTTTTTGTGCTAGGTTGTAACCTTGCCATGGGAGAAAATTTGTAAGCTTCATTGCTTGTTTGGTGCTTGTTACCTTAACACCTCTCTCTCTCTCTCTCTCTCTCTCTCTCTCTTTCTCTCTCTCCGATGAATGACTTAGTGTTTGTTTGGTGCAAAAAATGAAGCGTTTTCTCTTTTAAAATGTTTTAATATAGCATTTTAAAATTGTGCAGCTTCTTAAACCGCTCCAATTTGGACCGTTTTAAAAATGTGTTGTGTTTAAAACTACTATGTTTATGAAAATAGCATTTTGAAATAGTTTCACAAACATGTTTACAAAAAAAAACTACGTTTTAAAAACGTTGCGTTTTGAAAAAAACTGTGTTTTTAAGACGGTTTATGAGGGGATTTATATTTTCATTGAGATTAACAAAAATACCCATCATAAAATCTCTATGTTAGTTGACATTAACACCTCTGTTACAAAATTGGATGAGATGTTAACGATATGGACCAAAATCTACCGACTTACTTAGTACATTGGTCAATGTGAGAGTTATAAAATATGATTGGTCAAATCAGATAGCTGATAATAGTACGATGTTATGCACCAAATGAGGCCTTAGAGTGATCTCTCTCATTTCCAATGAATGACATACACGTGTATACATAGTAATTGCAACATTTTTTACCTATTAAAGTTAATAATTAAAAAAATTGCTTTTCATTTATCACGTGGATGCACCAATCATAGAAAAAGATCATTCAAAAGGTAATGGCGGTATCAACGGCATATCTTCCTCAAGTCTATTATTCAAGAGGAAAGAAAACGGTCCATTTTGGAGGCCTCAACCAATCCACCAACTCTATTAACTTTTAACTAGAGAATGATATCCTTATTCAATAACACCTTTTTAAGTTGAATATATATAGTGAAAATGTTCACATTAGGAATGTTATTTTCTTCCCAAGATGGATTAGAAATCATGATGGATTTGAAAATATTCATTTTGAGTTTGGTTGGATTTAATGTTTTTCGAACATATTAGTTAAGTCGATCTAATAATCTTGATAAAACATAAATGTGCAGTGTCGAAGCCATGATTTTGTCACCGCTGGGACCGCATATATTGCAAAAAGGTGAATTATTTAACATAAATTATCGATTTTACTTTTTCAAAGTTCAAACTTAAATAGAATAAACATTGTTTCGACCAAAATACACTTTCAATTTTCAAATTCACTATTTGCTACAATTTAGTCCTTAACAGAAAGTACCAAAATTTACGAGAAAATTGATTTTTAGCTAGAGCAATATGTAATGGTAATATAAATTATGTACCTTACGGTTGACGCGGAAACCTTTGAATTTGAATCAAATTGATCAAGTCTTCAAGAGAACAACCACTTTGATTGAGTTTCGGTTTTTATTGTCTTTGATTTGAACCTTGGTTTTTCACCCACTAAAATAGTAATAAATATTAAAAACACACATAAGAAATTTGAAAATAAATCATTTATAATACTAGTTTAACTATTTAATCTTTCACAAAATTTTCAAAAATCAAGCGTTGAGCCTCCAAGAACAAAGCTTCCAAAGTGCAAACTCACCACTAACTTCACTTGGAATGAAAATTTGAAATAAAACCTAAGGCTAAGTGAAGCTCAACAGTCCTACTAAAGAAAAGGGTTGCTGGAAGAAATTCCGTAGCGAGGGAAGTTCGAAAAGACATTCACTCGTAAAACGAGTGTAAGCCCCATATAGAAGATAGACTGGTTCGTTTGAAGAGAATCTCTTCTATGATCATATCTGAATTATAACTCTTCCTAGCCCATCCCGATTAGGCTTAGATTCTAGAATTGGACAATTCGAGATGATGCTCGTAATTTTGGCTGTTTTTATTCCAATCATAAGCCAATTTTGGGATTCTTAAAAAACTTTTTTAATTAGTAAAGATTGATTTTTTATATTTCTTTTATAAAATTGATTGATATCCAAAAAATATGATTTTATTTCCTTGATTTATACCTAATTGTTATTATTTAATAATTTAGTAATATTCAATTTAATCCATTTTTATTTTCTTTAACCAACAATGGTAGGATGAACCCATACAAATATTTTGACTTTAAAAACTCCATAGGGGTCAATAGTACAACAATTCTCCAAAAATTATCAAAATTCAATAACTCATTGATGTGATTGAGTAGGTCTTCTCTAATATGGTTTTACGAATCTTAACACATATCTGTTCATGTTAAATAGGCTAAGATTCAAGAATCTCAACGCAACTTATCGACTTTTAAAAATTACAGCTAGCCCCATGTCTATAAATGAAAAGTGTTACTTTTTAGCATAAAATATGTCACTTTTAACCCTAGAAATATTAGTTTACATCTCTAGCTAATGAAAATGATCACTTGTTTTATTTCTTTAAAAAGTGCAACTTTTTTTCCTTAAATGTATCAAATTAGTTTTTAAAAGTCATTTTTCATAAATGAAAATCGTCACTTTTGACGTGGAATGGTGAAAGTGTCACAATATAGCATTGCAAGTGTCACTTTTTATCACTAAATGTGTCACTTTTTGCCCTAAAATGTAAATCGTCATCGTTGGCCTATAAAATGTCATTTTTTAGCACTAAATGTCACTTTTTAGCATTAAAAGTGTTATTTTTTGCCATAAGAGTGTTGTTTTGCATTTTTAATAAAAATTATCATAATTTTCAATTAAAAAGTGACACTTTTGATTAAAAAGTGACATTTTGCGTTAAAAATAAATTAATTAAAGTTTTGATTTGATTTAGGACTAAAATACAAAGTATAGACACCGACACACAATTTAAAACAAGAAGTGCATCGGAATACATAAAATTCTCATTAAAATGGTGGCACACTCACAACGTGCCACGTCGCATCCCACCAGCCAAATTTGATCCATGTGTTATTGAATTGATTCGGGCTTGGGTTATTTGATCCGGCCCGGATCCTATATATTCAACTCATTTATCTCTCTTATTTTTATTTGTTTTTGATGGGTAACCCATGGTCTTCTTTAATGGGTTGCCCGCTCTAAAAACCTTTTTTATCATTTTTTGGGCTCGAATTTAGGATCCGTAAGACGGTTTTACAATATTTTTTTTTGCCTTTCTGAGAGTTATATTGTAATTTTTGGAATTATAATTTATAGCATATTATTTTTATATTTAGAGGTAGATTTAAACATTTTAATGATGATTTAAAGTCCTATTATGTTACTTTTATAGTTTAGGCTAGTTTTTAGAAAGTTTTAACTTTTTTCTAAACTTTACGAATCCTATAAATATAGGCTATGATGTAATTCCGAATTTAGCTTTGAATTTTATGATATTCGATTTTGTTTTCTTCCAATTTTCGGTATTCTATTGAATTAACAAAATTGATACCTAAATCGTGATAGGTTTTAAGCCTCAACATGATATAAAAGATGGTAGTGGTGTGTGATCTTAACAGCGTTGATAATTATCGTTACTAATCTAAAGCTTCCGCTATATCAATTGGTATTAGAGCCAAAACCTGGTTGCTAGTTTTGTTAGAGGTACCAATTTACCTTTTTTTTCTATTTTTCTTCCCATTCTTTGTTTTTTTTCTGTTCATCTTCATCCCTTTTTTTTTTTTTTTTTTAAAGGTTGGAGGGGACATAGACCGTACTTCAACCCTTAATTTTTTTTAATTATATTTAATGCCTTGAAAGGCTACAATTATATATATATGATGCCCTTTGGTATGGCTCGAACAATTGGTGCCTCTGGGGAGGCTTTTGAACACCCGACCTCTCGGTTGAGAGTAGTTAAGTCCCAGGGTGCCTCTGGTAGGACTTGAATACTCAACCTCTCCGTTAAGATAGGTGAGTAGCTAAATGGGGCCTTTGGATAAGGCTTTAACAACAACGATGCCTCTGAAGAGGCTTGAACACCCGACCTCTCTACTGAGAGTTGTAAAGTCCAGGGTGTCTCTAGTGAGACTCGAACACCCAACCTCTCCGTTAGGAGAAGTGAGCAGTACCAGTTGAGCTAGAGCTCGTTGGTGTTCATCTTCATCCCTTCTATATCATGTCAATTGCATTACTATATATTTTCTGGCCCTTTTCGAATCTCAATCTCACACTCCTTAATCCATTGTTGATTGGAATAAACCGCCGGTCTATATGATGAAGAATTGATGGTCAATTCTGGAATCAATACCCATTACACAAATCCATTTGATTTCCCCCCACCCAAACATCTTCGTGTTTTATTAACAAGCTATTACTCCCCGAATTTATAAAGATCCATTGGATTAATGTCGTCACCAAGTCTGCAAGTTCCGAACTCGACAAGGATGTGGTATGAAGTTTTACAAATTCTAATGTCAAGGTCAAGTATGAGGACAAGCGTTAAACTTACTCTTTCACTTCAAATTTGAGGACTAATTTTTTTGAATTTGTGGAGAATGATGTGGGAGCAAGTCAAATTGATATTAAGATATAGTTTATTAAATCTAGTTATTTCTAGTTATATTATAATTTTTGGAAATATAATTCATAGGATACTATTTGTATATTTAGAGTTAGATTAAGACATTTTAATAATGTTTCAAAGTCCTATTAGGTTAATATAAGTTATGCTAGTTTTTAAAAAGTTCTAACTTCTTTTCCAAGCTTTTTGAATTCTATAAATATATGCTATAATGTAATTCTGAATTTACTTTTGAATCTTATGAGAATTGATTATGTTTTATTTCAATTTTTGGTATTCTATTGAATCAACGAAACTGATGTCTAAATCGTGGTAGATTTTAGACCTTAATAGAATTTGGAAGATATAGTAGTCGTGCGCGATTTCAAAAGTGTTGATAATAACTATCGTTACTTTTCTAAAGCTTCCACTACATCACTTTGTAGACACCTCAATTTCATACTTCTACGCTACAATGTCCTAAAATATATAATTTATAAATTAAATGGACTAACAAAAGTTAATTCCATTATGTTTCAGGGAAAAAAGGATTTAACGGACCTAACGGATGTTAACGGAGGCAACCGATGAGAATTGACTGAAAAGTCAACAAAAGCTAAAAATCAAGGAGGGAGACGCTCCCTTGGCCTTGGGAGTCGCACCTTTGAGCCAAGGAGTTACGTCCCCTCCTCTTTCTTCATCTTCTCCGGTTCGCTCATACAGACGTCGAGCTTCGATCCTCCAACGCGAACCTACAACTCTGGTGCCCCATTTCACTAGTTACCCGTCCACGTTTTTTCCTATAAAAAGGACCCCCCAGCTCCCCCATTATAAACACCAAAATCACTTCTCGTCCTCTCCTTTGCGAAGAGCCAAGGTTGCCTGCCTCGTCTCCCCCTTGCCTTGTACAAGCGAGCCCCCGCCTTTGGCCTCCAGCCTCCTGCCCCCTTGGTAGCCTCCTCCCTTGTTCGAGCAAGCGAGCCTCCTCCTTCCTTGCCCCGTGCAAGCATCCTCCTCCTCCAAATACTATTGTTACGCTGCCCGAAAGATATCGACGACAACAACAACAAGAACAACAAACAAAAAAAGACTTTCTCTCTCGAGAAGACAGGGGAAGCACTCGTCAATCACCTAAGCATAGGCATACCGGGATCAGATACTCACGCTACAAGAGGTAAGTATCGATTTATTATTCAATCTCATAGTTATTTAAAATTTAAAATAGAATAAATGTAGATATAAATAATATTATTATGTTTGTAAATATTATCTGTAAATAATGTTGGTAATTAGTTTATATTTTATTTATATTTTAAATATAACAAAAATATAATATTTCTTAGTTTAATATATTAAATAAAGCCGTAATTATTTAAATGTCTGTAAAATATGAAATAAATTATTATCATGCTTAAATAATGGCTAGTACACTTTAAATATTAGCTTATCATAAAATAGCTGTTATTATGCCCAAATGATGTTTTAATTAAATCTCCTTTATTTTCCAATATAATATATATACATATATATATACATATATATATATATATATATATATATATATATATATATATATATATATATATGTATATATATGTATATATATATATGTATATATATATATATATGTATATATATGTATATATATATTTCTAGACTAAGCATATACAAACTAAGCATGTCTTAACGAACCCATTATGAGACCGAAAGGACGAGCTTGGTGTCTAGCCGTCTCAACTCATAACTTAGCCCTCGAAACTACATTTTTTATATTTTGAGTTTTTCTCTGTTTAATCTTAAAGTAGAGGTGGCGACTCTGTACACACATTTTAGAGTCCACAGCAAAGTCGAGTGCATTTCACGCGCTTCAATGTTTTGAAACCTCTCGCTTTTCAATAGCGAGGTGCGACATTCGAAACGGGGTTCTCACTAGAACGATTCAATGGTGGATCCCGGAAAGAGTATAGGCCCTTCACCCAGGATTTGTTCGATCTTGGGAGGTCGAAAGGTGGGTGGAATATGAAGGTCTTATACTCTGGAGAAAGAATCTATTTTTTCAGGGCCTAATAAAAAAAGTCAAATCAAAGCTATGTTTATCCGACCAGCTTTAAGTTAATAAACAAAACTTTTGTTAATAATAAAAATGTGCACTATACTTTCCCGAACCAACACCTTCAGCCTTGCCTTCTCATACACTACCTTTGACCTTGTTTTTTCTAGAAACCTGGCCCGGGCCTGGAAAGAAAGAGACAATACGGGTCATCTGATAAGAGATTTGGGTTCAAAAACAGAGGACATTTCAGGGAATATAGATTAAAGTTCAAAGACAGTGATCAGTTCAAAGATACAAATTTGGATAGAATGGCTGCAAAAGATGAATAGACCTCTATAAATAATGATACAAAGACTCCCAGATACTCTCCAAATCCAGAGTTTCAAGAATGGCTCAAAAGAGAGTTAGATGCCCATACGGAAAAGGTGATGAACTAAATGATTGGAAATCTTTTGGAAGGTTTAGCAGAAATCTTTAACCAATTTTCTTCACGAATCAAGAAATTACCACTCTCGGTTGACAATCCATTTTCCTTCCCAAATGCCAACTTTCCTTCCCCAATAGAAAATACTCTCCCCCACAACACCAACATATTCAATGTCTTTTCCCCTAACTCAAATACCAACCCCTTCACCCAAGACACCATCATTCCAATCCAAAGCATTAACAATTCTCCCCCACAAAGCATCCCACTTCCAAACACCGACCCAACGCTCTCTTACCCGAGTACATTTCACCAAAACACATCCCCAGTCAACAATCCAAAAAGTTACTTCACCCATGACCCAGCAATAACCCTCACTCAACACAAAGCACCTGGAACACTAGTGAGAGTGACCAATAGGGCCTATATATATAACTCATGCCAAATGGAACAAGTACCCTCAACAAAAAGTACGCAACCCACCCCTTGAACAATACCACCTCAACTAGGGGTGGAAATTTGAGGCATGACAATTATAGGGTTTGAGTTGGGGCTTATTGGGTTCGGGCCATTATAGGGCCAACACGATAAGGCACGATAAAAAATAGGTTGTTATCGGGCTGGCTTATAAGCACGGTAAAGCACGATAACTAAACTATATATGTTTTTAAAATATATTTTTTAAATTTACTAGGGGTTGTTCACTTCTTTCGAACAATTTTCATGATTATTTCATAGTTTTATTATTTGAACATTTATGACTTTTAAACTACTTGACTATTTATATTGATAAATTTTCAAAATATGTATTAAAAAATCAAAATTATATATTTTATAATGTTTATTGGGCTTAACGAGTCTGACTAAATAAATCATATTTTTTTGCTTATCGTATCAATCGTTTCATGTCATACTTTTCGCGTTCTTATCGTGTCGTGTTCGGGTTTTAATATTAAGCACGATAAGCTTATTGTGTCATGTTCGTGTTCATGCTTATCGTGTCGTGTTGTTATCGTGTCGACCCGATAATGGCCCAGCACGACCGATTTGCCACCTCTAACCTCAACCAAAGGGAAAAAGGGATGAAACACAATCACCTTACTCAGGAACCAGGTCTCAGTCAAGCATCTCGTCCTATTCAAAAGGGAAAAGATAGCAAAAGGGACCTAGGCATTATGATACTTTACCTACTTCAAAATCGGTGGTTTTCCAAACACTGTGGGTTCACGGGTACCTCAAACCGCGAGGGTTACAAACCTACAAGCCCACTCCCTGACATATGGAATCATTCTCAGTACTGTGAATATCATCACTGCATTGGACACCTCACCAACAAATGCTACCTGATCAGGGATGCCATCCAAGACCTCATTGATATAAAGGTCATCATAATACCAAATGCAGTGGACAACCCCTTGCCTCAGATCAACGCAATTGAGGATGAATCTGTAACAATCTGTACCCTGCTTAGTTTGGAAGCAATGAAAAACATTTCCCCTACATCACTGTCTTTCTCTCTTCAAACTAAACTGATTTCAAGTGCAACATGCTCTCCTAGAGAACCATACTAAGCAGTAACCAGGTTTCACCTTAGGAAAAAGTGAACAAACTCAAAAAAGCCACTTGGATCAGTGGGGATGTCAGTTACCTTACCAGATCTGGTCGAACCTACCAACCAAACCAAGAAGTTGGTAAGCACTCAGGTAAAGACAAAGAGGTCAACACTGGGGCTGAAAACATGGAAGACATCTTACTAACCCAAATGAAAAAGACTCAAGCCAACATATCCATCTGAGGCTTGCTATGTGCATCTAAGACCCATCGTGACACTAGTGAAATCCTTAAGCAAAGTAGTCATTCCCATTGAAACCTCTCCAGAAGAACTAACTTAAATGATAGGCAACATCCATTTTGGGAATGTGATCATGTTTACCGACCTTGATCTACCAAAAGAAGGAACAACCTACATAGATGCTCTGCATATCACAGTTGGAATCATGGAAAAAAGAGTACCACGGGTCCTGGTAGACAACGATTCATTTCTGAATGTCTGTACTGGAAACACATTAGCCAAACTGGGATCAAAGATCTCAGAGTTAACTCTATCATCACAGACGATGAAAGCATATGTGATGCAGGCAGTCTCGCACTTGATTATCTCGACCGTTTGGACCGGGTGTGCGGAAAAGGGCATAACTTTTGACTCGGGTGGAGTTACGGGGCCCGCCACATATCAAATCGAAGCTCTCGGAAAGACGGACAAAATAAACTAAGTGAAACTTGGTTACAAGCTATTTTTAAGGCCAAAAAACGTCATTTAGATAGGGTTACGGGCCATTGAAGTTTTTTTATTAATTTCGGGTTTTTTTTTGTAATTTCGAAATTTTATTGCTTTTAGGGTTTTGAGCATATTTAAACACTTTTAGGGTTGTTTGAGAGGCAGTTTTTGCCGTTTTATAAATAATACACTTTTTCCCAATTCCGGTATTTATTGAATCAACGCGAATTGATGCCCAGATCGTGGTAGGTTTGTGAACCTCAACAAGGTTTGGAAGATCAACGCTGGTAGTCGTGCGCGATCTCAACAGCTTTGATAGTTATCGTTTACTTTAATTAACTTCTGCTACATCAATATGACAACACAAACTGCTGCGTCCTGGGGGTAGTGACACTAATGATGACAATTGGCCCTCTCACCATACTAGTTGAGTTTCAAGTATTAGACATCCCTGCCACTTTCAGTCTAATATTGGGTCGTCCTTGGATCCATGGAGTAAAAGGGGTAGTGTGGGGCTCTCGGGATGCGCCCGCACCCCGCGCACCCTTGGATAGGGGTGCGCGTACGTGCGGATGCGGGACACCACTACTCTCGTTCCACCCTCCCTTGTTTAGGGGAAGACGAAATCAAAAGTGCGATAGGAGTGTTGTCTAAGATAGCGCGTTGGAATGTGCCTCGGTTGCCTTTAGTGGATTTTATTTAAAAAAATAGCCTTATGGCCCGTTTCAGATCACTATGGGAGCTTTGGGTTTCCCGCATCAAGTTATCTCTTGTTTAGGGGATACCACGATATGGGAATACATCACCCTTCCATTCCCATTCTCCCTTTTTTAGGGGAGAGCGGAAAAATGCAAAGAAGGAGTGTTGCGAGGCCCCACTGGATCCAAAAAGTTTTTAGAGTCGCCATCTTTATTTTAAGGCAAAAATAAAGCAAAACCAGAAAAAGAAAACCAGAGATAAAAAGCGGGTTCGGAGGCTAAGTTACAAGTTGGGAAGGTGCTAGGCACCCAACTCGCCCTTTCGGTCTCAAAATAGTTTTTGGCTAAAGTATCCTTATTGTTATATTTATTTAGCAGATAAATAAAGCATTAAAAGACAGGAAAATAAAACAAATACATCTGTGACTACATTATTTACGGACTTGCAGCCATTTCCTTATAATAATTACAATGTATTTAAAAATATTTGGTCATTATAACGGCTCTTTTACATAGTATTTCCTAATCTAATCCGGGCAGTACAATGACTTATATTGACTACATTGGACTGGATTTTAAATACAACTTTTATAAATAATAAATAGACAAATTAAATAAATAAATAAATAAAACGCCTTTAAAGGCTATTACCTTTTAGAGCGAGGTGTACTCGCTCTGTCCTTCTCGGGAGAGGGAGACTTTTATTGCTCGTTACTGATGTGATTTGGGCAGAGTGACGGCTTATAAATGGTAGTTTTGGCTCACTCACTCGGGCAGAATGACGGCTTAGTTTTTGTGGTTTTGGCCTTTTTGGTTGGGCGGAATAACAACTTATTTAGGGTGGTTTCAGCCTATTTACTCGGGCAGAGTAACGGCTTACTTTGAGATTTTTGGGTCGAGGAAATATAGTGGATGCCTAACTAAAGGGCTAGGGATCACTTTAATTGATTGGATTTGTGTTTTGGCAGAGTTTGGACAGGGTTTTGAGGCTTTATGGGAAGGGGATCAGACGATCGCTCTCGGCGTAACAATTACGCAGAGTAACTCTTCGTCAAAAAGGGGTGAAAAATTGTGTCGAAAATGGGGAGCCAGGCACCTCTATTTATAGTTGGATCTGTGCTTCATCGGCTTGTACCGCGCGCTCAACAATTTGTACAATGCGTTAACGACCGGGCACTGTTGAAGACCCTTGGCGCGGACATATAGCATCTTGGGCGCGGCGCCAAGGACAGGTGGCGCGGCGCCAAGGTGCTATTCCATCTTTGATTTTTGACATTTTCCCCCCTGCAGTCCACTGTTCATCCTACTTTCTCCTTTTTGCATTTTCAACCCTATAACTTGACATTTTGTTAAGTTTAAATAGTTCTTGATATCACATGCCAGAGTTACACATCAGGGGTACGAAATTGGGGTGTCTACAGAGCCCCTTAGCGATGGAGTCTACGGGTAACCTAAGGCTTACTGAGTAGACGAACATCGTTGATAAACAATAGACTCTCCAATTTCGTTCAATTATAAAACGGGGATGAGATGCAACAGGTAGTAGTTATAATGCACAGTATATATAAAACAGACCAAACTCCATAACCTAGACAATTTTAGTCGGTTATAACAGGTTATCGTAGTTTTTAAGCAGATATGAAATAAAGTGCTCTAATGGTCGGACCTACTAGTGTAGGCTGCCTACGTATCCCTTAATAAAGGAACTCAGACCAAAATGTAGTTCAGGCCAAAACCTAAACTATCACCTGTACAACGGTCGTGCCTACCGAGATAGGCTGCCTACGTATCGTTAAACAAGGAATCAGACCGAGACGTAGTTCACTCAGCTGGGGACTAAATGTTGCGGTGCAAGTGTTGCGATGCAAGTGTGGCAATACTAAATGAGCAAGTGCGGCAAAGCTTTATCTAATAAGTGCGGCAAGGGTAAATATCATGCTATGATGGTCGCGTCTACCGTGATAGACTGCCTACGTATCCTTAGCCAAGGAATCAGACCAAACGTAGTTCGTCATGCGGCTGGCCGGAATGAATTGTCTCCTTAGGAACTCAGCCTTCACCGAAGAACAAGACCTTTCCCTATTAATCCGGGTTTGCACTGCCCCCTTAAAGGAAAGTTTCCAACACAGCCAATGGATGGAATGTATTGCCTCCTTAGGAACTCAGCCTTCACCGGAGAACAAGACCTTTCCCTCTTAATCCGGGGCTGCGTGCCCCTTAAAGGAAAGTTTCCAAACATTATACAAATGCAATGCAAAAAAAAAAAGGAAAATACCTTCATTTCCTTTACTATTGCCGTATCCATGCAGCAAATTGCCGCTACTGTTGCTTTGCTGCCTCTTACTGCTTTACGCTGTTCTTCGCTGCACTTTGCTGGGGATTCTTCTTTCGTCACAGTTTCAACCTTTGCTGGAAAATCTTTTCCCCTGTCCCGCTATGTTTTCGGCTTTAACTGGAAAAATTTTCTTGATGCTGCTGCATTTTTACTTTACTGCTCCTTCTAACCTTGGTTAGAAACTTCTTTTCCTTGCTGCAACATCTCTTGGTATCAGCTTATAATCATCTTTTCTTTGCTGATGTTTTCTTTTCGCTCCATTCTCTAGCTTCATCCGAAAACTTCTTCTTCTGCCGCCGTATTTCCTTTGGTTGCATGTACTTCAAAAAAATTTCTTTCCTTGTGCATGCATTTTCTCATCTCCTGATTTTTTGTTCTTTTTTTCTTTTTTGTTCTTTATTCTCTTTTTTCTTGCATGCTCGCCATTTTTCTTTATTTGCATGCTTATTACCTCTCTTTTTTTTCTGTATTCCTCTTTTTTTTTTCGCCTGGATATACTTCTGATCTGCTAGATTTTGGCACTGTTTGGCCCTTTTGAAGCATTCCTGACTTTATTACTAATGCTTATGCATGTCCTATCTATGCCTAAATGATGCAATTAGGTAATGATGCATGAAATTTATGTAATTTATTCTTACGATGCATAATTAAACTAGTGGTCATTGTTTGACCCTACCATGCATGATTTATACTATAAATGCAGATGGAGCTATATGATACATGTTCTAGGCTAAAACATATTTTTGCATGCTATATGTTCATGAAATGGACTTTTCGGAATACAATTCAATTTTTTTGAACACATTTTCGGGCATATTTTCGGATAAATACAAGACAAAACAGGTATATTCTATGCCCTAAAATTTATTTTTCATGCATGCTTATGCTGCAGGGACATAGTAAATGTCATAAGAATGTTTATTTTCCTGATTGGTGGCATTTTATTTTCTTTTTGCGCACCCTTAATGCATCTTATTGGATAATAAATGCAAATGTTGGATGCATGTATTACTTTATTTGATGCAAATGTGATGCCTAAAAATTATAGGATGCTTACTAACATGATGCATGGGCACTCTTTATTTTATCATGCATGCGATAATGCAATATATATTTTTAAGATGCAAAATGCATTTTTTATGATGTCTAAAATGCAAAAACGTTCATTTAGATGCAAAACAATACATAAAAAAAAATTTGTTTTTTTTGTTTTGTTTTTTTTTTTTTTTGTTGTTTTTGTTTTGTTTTTGTTTTTGTTTTTTTTTTTTTTTGTTAAACCATGTACAAACATTTACAATGCAATCTAATTTTATATGATGCAAAATAAATAAAATAAATGCAGACTCGAAACACACGCACAAAGCAAAGCTATACCGATGTCTAATGGGTAATGGCACGCTGTATTTCCAAAATGGACTTTAAATGAATATACCTTCGGGCTCGAGCAAGCTTTTCCCTTTCTTTTTTTTTCGTGATATGCGGGGAAAGGAAAAAAGGCAGTCACTTCCTTCTTTTCTCGGCCATACCATTGTTGCAGGGCTATATTTGGCATAAGGCTATTCTCCTAGCCTGCATTTTTCGCAATCAGACATGGCAGCAGTGAATGATTGGAATCCAAGTCGTCTGGCTGTTCCAGGACAATGGCAACGCAGATGATGAATAGGACGAGGACACTTCCGGTGCTTCTCATTCTGATGAGACTGAGCCTTTTCTGTGCCTTGCTGAAGAAGTATATGGGCCCGGCTAAGTGGACGCCGCAAGCACTGATGGACTGCTCTGGGGTTTAAGCTATAAATGAAGGATAGTTTTGGGAGAAACAAAGGGGGTAGAGGCAATAATAGATATGTACATGCAATTAATGCATAACCTAAATTTCTTTAGCAATTATTCATAAGTTGCACCTTAGGACTTGAAAATTTTATATTTTAGTGTTTTAATGCGAGCTTCCTGTCGTGATTTTTCTTTTTCTTCTATCAGTCGAGCCCCCTTGCATGCTGAAAACTGGAGGTAGGATGCCGAGGTTTCAAAGAGTGTTTTCCCTCCCCTTTTTCTCCTGATATATATATATATATATATATATATATATATATATATATATATATTCTCTTTTTTTTTCTTTTTATTTGGCTCTAACTTTTGCCTAGGCTGCTCTTTTGGGTTTTCAACCTAGCGAGCCCTTATTTATTTATTTTTACTTGCTCTAATTTTTGCCTAGGCCGCCCTTTCGGATTTCAGCCTAGCGAGCCCTTATTTCTCATTTATATATATATATATATATATATATATATATATATATATATATATATATATATATATATACACACACATATTATTTTTATTTTGCTCTAATTTTTGCCTAGGCCGCCCTTTCGGGTTTTCAGCCTAGTGAGCTGGAGAGGGAAGCACTTGCCAGATAGGGTGGCTCGGGCACAATACCTTTAAAGCTAGTTTATATATATATATATATATACATATTATTTTTATTTTGCTCTAATTTTTGCCTAGGCCGCCCTTTCGGGTTTTCAGCCTAGCAAGCTGGAGATGGAAGCACTTGCCAGATAGGGTGGCTCGGGCACAATACTTTTTAAGCTCGTTGAGATTAGAGGGCTGAACATGGTCTTTACTTTCCTGGCTTGTGAGGAGTACGGCATCTCCTGACCGGATCTCTTTGACAATATACGGCACATCGTGGAAGAGAGTGGTAGCGGCCTTTTCATAAGTAGTCCCAGCATCTTTTAGCCCAGACGGCATGACATGATAGCAGTAGGTTCCCCAAGGGGTAGTGAATGAGGTCTTTTCTTGGTCTCCTGCTGCCTTTGATTTGACTATAGCCCAGCATGTCGTTGTTGGGCTTGGAAACAGTCACTATATTGGACAGCCAAATCGGGTATTTTTCTTTTCTTTTTTTTTTTCTCTTTTTTTTTTGTTTTTACTCTTTTTTTTCTTTTACTACTCTATTTTTTCCTTTTTTTACTACCCGAATGAAGTTGACGTGCGGCTGTTTTAGCTTTCTTTTTTTTAAAACTTGTAGTGACCATTCTGACTTGATGCGGCGAGCTTTTGTCTGATTGGCTGAGCATCCGGATATATGGGGATCCGGTGTTCAACTATGGTTGGATCTGGCCCGACACATCTTCATAGGACCAGACAAATGTGTCCACGAACTCTTTGAGGAGATCCATGAGTGTTACCTTTTCAGAACCTTGCAGGTAGTTGCCAATTTTGATTTCTTTTGATTTCCTTGTTCAGCTCCAAATTGATAGTAGATCAGTCTTCAGTTGCTGTTGATGAATGATGTTGTCCCTGGTGCTCTACTGACTTTACAAGCTCAAGCAAATAATTTTTTTTATCTTTTGGGTCCTATTAAATGACTCATCATTATAATTATTTAATGCGTCTTTTAATGTAGGTACAACTAAGAAATAAACAAAGACATTTAGATTATTATTAAAAGCAACCCGTACAGGGTTTATTATATTATTGAGGACCTGGGGTTTGAGATCCTCATATTTAGGGAGCGGGTTGGTAGATGACCAATCCGTAAGGCTAGGGAAAGGAATGGGGATAATATATCCGGAGCGGTTCACCAAATCTGCGACCGTCAAAAGTGGGTCGATCGTAGTATACTAGTTCTACAGAGGCTTATTAGAAATAGACCCAAAATCAGCAGGGAGCTTCTCGTAATCAGTACCTCTGCCTATCATACCCAGGAAGTTTTCATCAACCTCCATCATGTTGATTTGAGGTAGAGGGTTATTGACTATATTTGGTCTGAGATGAGGCTTTTCAATAACCTTATCATCTATAAGATCCTGAATAACATCTTTGAGTATATAACATTTATCGGTGAGGTGACCACTGCAACGATCATATTCACAGTACTGGGTATGATTCCAGGTCCTGGGCAGAGGGTTTGGTGGCTTATAATTTTCCATAGGCTTTAACACTCCTTGTGTCATTAGCCCCTGCAGGATCACAGACTAGGAGGCTTGCAGCTCATCATAATGTCGGTTCTGATTTCTGAAATTTCTGTTCGGGCCATTATTCCCTTCGATTGTGTTGATAGACCTGTCCGCTCCATAAGACCATGGAACAGTGCCATAATTTTGGGTAAGAAAAGTGGCTGATGCATTTCCTACCACATTGAAGGTTGGTGCGGGTGTGGCTGCGGCTGTCTTCCCTTTAGAGTAACGGAAAGAGCTAGGAGGCGTACTGACTTGTAATTGCCCCGTCCGTATGTCATCATCAATACGGGCTCCTAACTCTACTATTTCTTTAAAATTGGTGTAGGGGAGATACCGCATGTGTTCCAGGTAAATGGGCTGGAGGTTTTTGATGAACATCCGGCATGACTCGGCTAGATCGGGTCTGTCAAAGGTCTGGGCCAACTTTCTTTTCCACCTGACTGCGAACTCAACACAGGTTTCTTTTTCCCTCTGGGTGCACGACTCAAGGTCCCTTCTATTTTCAGGACTGGTGTTGTCTTTGTACCTTTCCAGGAACGCTTCAGCTATCTGGTCCCACGTATTCATGGTGCTGCTATCAGACAACATTAGCCATTGCTTGGCAGCCCCTATTAGGGTGAGGTGAAAATTGGAAGCCATAGCCTCAAGGCTAGCTCCCCTTGATTGCATGCCAGTGGAATAAGATCTTAAGTGGGATATAGGGCATCCAGTGCCATCAATTTTTTCTATGTCAGGCATTTTCAATTTGAAAGGCAATACTGCCACAGGTTGTAATGTCAGTGCCCACGTAGAAAATTCTCCTTTATTGAGAAGTTTGAGTACCATGGCTTTTATATTTTCCACGTCGGCCTCTATTTTGGTGGTTGGGGGAGTTGGCTTTTGGTATATACTGGCTGGATTAGGGAAGGTTGGATTAATTTCTGGCTGCGGTGTTTGGTAAGGATTTTGGGCTGGATATGGATTTTGGGCTGGATACGGATTTTGGGCTGGATACGGATTTTGGGTTGGATAAGGATTCTAGGCTGGATACGGATTTTGGGTAGGTGGATTTTGGATGGCTTCGGCTGGGCGGCCAGAATTATTATAAGGTAAATAAGTGATAACTTGGCCTGGTGGGTTATAAAGAAGTTGAGGTATATGTGGATGATATGATCATTCCCTCTAATGAAACAAACGGTGCTCACATCAAAGATCTTCGCAAGTTCTTTGAAAGGTTACGAAAGCAGCAGATGAAACTCAATCCAATAAAATGCACTTTTGGGGTCACCAAAGGAAAAGTGCTAGGATTCATGGTAACCGAGCAGGGAATTAAAATAGAACATGCAAAGGTCAAAGCTATCATAGACATGGTGCAACATAAAACTCCAAGCGAAGTCAAAGGTTTCCTTGGACGATTACAGTACATCAGCCGCTTCACCAGATACTGACTGATGTGTTAAAAATTACCTCGCAAGTGCATGAGTCAACAGAAGTATAGTTGTTCGGTAGTAACAGTCGAACCACAGAGAGAAAAAATAATATAAGGAATTTAATTGGAAACAGAAACAATTAACCTAAAGGAGGTTTTGGTTTGTAAATTATTAAAACTAATTATTGGCGATTTAAACTAATTTAAAGGAAGATTTAAAATATCACAAAGCTCACAGAATAACTGAAGATTACTATGTGGGGGAAAATATAGGAATTAGGATTCACTTATATCTCCTCTTATGTTCATCTAACTTATGCATCAATAAATTAAGGGTTCATTCACTAATGTAAACATGATGAGCCCAAGATTTCTACGAATTTTCTCGAATTGGCTTATATTTTGTGATATTTTTGAGTTAATTATGCTTTGGAAATATTATTATTTGTGTATTTGTGTTTAATGTAGGTTTCCATGCATAATCGGTATTTATATGGTGTTTAGCATGAAGTTCGAGGTAATTCTGAGCTTTAAAGTTGAATTGCAAGTCATTCGGTCAAAGTCCGTTAAAGTCGGTTAAGAGTCCAAAGCAAGGAAGAGCTAACAAAGGCTAACGGGGGAGTAACTGGGCTAACGGAGGACTAAACTGATAGACCTGGAGGGGGAAGGACCTTCAGCAGCCTTTCTGTAGAAGCTAGGGGTACCGGAGTAACTTCTAAATGTTCAAGGACACCAGTGCCAATCCAGAAACCTGCTACTCTTTTGGGTTGTCGCCATCCAGAGCTGTCGCATGTCACCCGCATGTTCCATCGTCTAGCCCCAGCGACCCGCGTGTCTCCTTCATGGATCAAGCCTGCCCGCTCCATTCCAGCCCATTTACCCACCATTTCGCCTACCTCCACTCACATTCCAACCCGCCTTCACCTAGGGTCAGCCCGCATGCCTCTACCTTGGTAACCCACCTCCCAGCCGTGCCTCATCAGCCTTTTCCCTTCCTAAATTGCCCCAAAAACTCTTCTGTCCTTCCAATTCTGCCCCTGCCTCCTTTGCCCTTCTATTTTATACTCCCAACAGCCCTCATTTGCAAAACAAAGTCCCAATTTCGAGACGTTGCTGCCAAAATGGGGCACCAACCCCATTTCTTCCAAAATTCCTCCATGCCTACATTGATTGATCACCATTGAAGGTTTGAAGCTTCAAATCAAGAGCCAAGGATGCACATCTACAAAAGATTTCAACCCCGGATTCGAGCAACATTTCGTTTAATTCTTTCAACTTATATTTTATGATATTTATTGTATTTTCTTAGGTTGATTAATTTTATAAATGTTGAATTGGTTTGTGCTTAATTAATATATGGAATGTAATTATTTTTCTATGTCAAATGTAGTGATTTAATTTAATCTCTATCTTTATTTAGTACTCATTCATGTAATTACTAGTTATTTAGCCCGTGCTATGCACGGGTACAATGTGGGATATATATATTTTTGTAATAATAATATAATTTTTAGACATTATAATTAGATTATTAATCTCTTCCATGCTTATAATTTTTTTATATTGGTAATATTATTAAACGATTTTTTTACCTAAATACTTTTAAAATTAATATAAGTTTCTAGCTAACGTGAGATACATATTTTGTATTAATAATAATAGTAATTTTTGTTATCTAAAGACTTTTAAAATTAACATATAACTTGATAATAATATTAGAAGTCATTTTGTTAAAAACTTTTAAAATCATAATTCATTTTTAACCAATGTAAGATACACATCTTCTATTGATAATAATGGTAGAAGTTTTTTATCAAAAAACTTTGAAAACCAACATCACTTTATAACAAATGTATGCTACATCTTTTCAATTAGTAATTAATAATAGTATTTTTAATACAAACATCAATTTCTAATCAATGTGTGATACATCTCTTCTATTGATAATAATAGTAGAATATTTTGTAACCATGTGAGATACATATCTTGTAAAAGTGAAAGTCTTTAGTATAAAGACTTTAAAATCTAACATTTTCTTTTTAAACAATGTGTTATACATCTATTTTATTGGTAATAATATAAAATAATTTAAATTCAACATCATTTTCTAGCCAATGTGAGATATACATCTTCTAATGGTAATAATGGTAAAAATCTTTTATCAAATGTGTATAAGTAAAAATCATTTTCTATTGTTCTGCCACCTCACCATTTTTTGATAAATCTTCATTCTAAGGCATCCATGTGGAAGCTTTAAAAACTTTTGGTTTTCTAATGACTTTGAAAACCAACATCACTTTCCAACCAATGTAAGATGTATTTCTTCTATTGATACTTCATAATATAATTTTTAAAATCAACATCAATTTCTAACCAATGTGGGATACATCTCATATATTGTTGAAAAATTAGTGTTTTTAGTGAAATAAATCGTGCAACTTGAGGCAAGAATTTCTTTACGTATCATTTGTTTGTTGACGAAGGTAATTGCGCAAATGTGTTCTACTCGGTGAGAGCATCAAAATGATATATTTATTTGTCCAAATCGAGTTTTGGATAATAAGATATCAAGACTTAAAGTATAATACTTGTTAAAACAATTACTATTTTTAGTGAGAGAAATTGTAGGCACGAATTTCTTTACGTGTCATTTGTTTTTTGGCGAAGGTAATTGCGTAAATGTGTTCTACTCGGTGAGAGCATCAAAATGATATATTTATTTGTCCAAATCGAGTTTTGGATGAATAAGATATCAAGAGTTAAAGTATACTACTTATTAAAAAATTAGTGTTTTTAGTGAAAGAAATTATGCAACTTGAGACACAAATTTCTTTACGTGTTATTTGTTTGTTGACAAAAGTAATTGTGCAAATGTGTTCTACTCGTCAAGAACATCGAAATGATATATTTATTTGTCTAAATCAAGTTTTGGATGAATAAGATATCAAAGCTTAAAGTATGATGTTAAATGTGAGTCATTAGAAGTAATATCTAACCTTGAAGAGTTTTATCCCACATTGGTTAGAAGTAATGTTAGTTGTAATTTTTTTTAAATATAAGTCTTCTACTAATGACAATAGAAGAAGTTATATATACTAATACTAATACCCCTTATCATATTGATTATTATTATGTATTATTATTAGCTAATGGTTAGAAAACCAAAAAAATATATATCTTGTATTGCTAATAATAGTAAGTCTTTTATATAATCTAAAATAAAATAATTAAAAATCAACATTATTTTTTAACCAATGTGAGATATATACATCTTCTATTGGTAATAATAGTAGGAATTTTTTATCAAAAAACTTTGAAAACAAACATCACTTTATTACAAATGTATTATACATCTTTTCAATTAGTAATTAATAATAGTATTTTTAATATAAACATCAATTTCTAACCAATGTGTGATACATCTCTTCTATTGGTAATAATAGTAGAATATTTTGTAACCATGTGAGATACATCTCTTGTAAAAGTGAAAGTCTTTAGTCTAAAGACTTTAAAATCTAACATTTTCTTTTTAAACAATGTGTTATACATCTCTTTTATTGGTAATAATAAAAAATAACTTAAACTCAACATCATTTTCTAGCCAATGTGAGATATACATCTTCCATTGGTAATAATGGTAAATATGTGTATATATATATATAAAGTTGGTGAGAAGCACTATGGTTGTGTCACCTCACCACCTTTGGATAAATCTTCATTCTAAAGCATCCATGTGGAAGCTTTAAAAACTTTTGGTTTTCTAGTGACTTTGAAAATCAACATCACTTTCCAACCAATGTATGATGCATTTCTTCTATTGGTACTTAATAATATAATTTTTAAAACCAACATCAATTTCTAACCAATGTGGGATACATCTCTTCTATTGTTGAAAAATTAGTGTTTTTAGTGAAATAAATTGTGCAACTTGAGGCACGAATTTCTTTACGTGTCATTTGTTTGTTAACGAATGTAATTGCACAAATGTATTCTACTCGGTGAGAGCATCAAAATGATATATTTATTTGTCCAAATCGAGTTTTGGATAATAAGATATCAAGACTTAAAGTATAATACTTGTTTAAAAAAATAGTATTTTTAGTGAGAGAAATTGTGCAACTTGATGCACGAATTTCTTTACTTGTTATTTGTTTGTTGGTAAAGGTAATTGCGCAATTGTGTTCTACTCGGTGAGAGCATCGAAATGATATATTTATTTATCCAAATCGAGTTTTGGATGAATAAGATATCAAGAGTTAAAGTATAATACTTATTAAAAAATTAGTGTTTTTAGTGAAAGAAATTGTGCAACTTGAGGCACAAATTTCTTTACGTGTCATTTGTTTGTTGACAAAAGTAATTGTGCAAATGTGTTCTACTCGTCAAGAACATCGAAATGATATATTTATTTGTCCAAATCAAGTTTTGGATGAATAAGATATCAAAGCTTAAAGTATGATGTTAAAAGTGAGTCATTAGAAGTAATATCTAACCTTGAAAAGTTTTATCCCACATTGGTTAGAAGTAATGTTAGTTGTAGAAGTTTTTAAATATAAGTCTTCTACTATTGATAATAGAAGAAGTTATATATACTAATACTAATACTCCTTATCATATTGATTATTATTATGTATTATTATTAGCTAATGGCTAGAAACCAAAAGTTTTTAAAACTTTCCACATGGATAATTTAGAATGAAGATTTATTTAAAGGTGATGAGGTGGCACAACCATAGTGCTCCTCACCAACTTTAAATATATATATATATATATATATATAGATTTTGTGATGTTCTTCTTTGGAATGCTAGGGGTGTTGGTAATACCGACACTATGGATTATTTAAAACTCCTTAAATTTCAAAACCGTGTATCTCTTTGTGTTATTTTGGAACCTAAACTTGCAGGAGATCGTTTACGGCGTGTTGCAAAAAATCTTAAATTCAAGAACCATATGCATTGTAATCCGGCTAATACCCATATCTGGTTGTTATGGGATGACTCTATGGATGTTAATTTTGTTGCTGCCTCCTCCCAGCATATTACAATTCACATTAATAGAGATGATAGTTTAAATGTTGTTGCTTCCTTTATTTATGCTAAATGTACAAGGGCAGAAAGACAATTCTTATGGCAGGATCTTTTATCTCTATCGCATCAGTTTTCGGAACCTTGGGTTGTGGGCGGGGATTTAACGTGATTGCTCAATCATCGGAAAAACTAGGATGTGTAGGGTATGACTTTCCTAGCATGCACGACTTCAATCAGTTCATGAGCTTGAGTGGTTTAAGTGACGTGGGTTTTGAATGTAGTCTCTATACATGGACTAATAATCAGGATGATGAGGATAGAATATGGCAACGGCTCGATTGGGTTCTTGTTAATGGTTTGTTTTTTGGCTAATCAGTCTACGCTCAAAGTTCGTCATCTTAGTAGGGTCTGTTCTGATCACATGCCGTTACTTATTGAGCTTTCTTCGGATTGTAAACCTAAGAGTTGTTTTAAATTTCAACGGATGTGGTTGGACCATCATGCTTTCCTGGATTTCGTTCGTCATCAGTGGCTGCGTCCAGTTCTTGGTTCGCCTCTTGTTGTTTTAGGCAGCAAACTTAAATTCCTCAGGAAAGAGCTTAAAAGCTGGAATTGGGCAGTTTTTGGGAATGTCACTCAACAAATTTTTCAACAGCATGACGAGCTCCTTCGACTTGAGTACTCTCTTCAACAAGGTTGGTCGGATTCGGTGGCTCATCAGATTGCTAGTGTCTCTCATACTGTGCAACGTCTTGTTGGCTGGAATGAGGAGTTGCTTCAACAAAAAAACTCGGCATTTATGGTTAAAAGATGGGGATAGAAATTCTGCTTTCTTCAATGCGAGTATTAAGGATCGAGCTGCTTTCAACTCTGTGCGTCTTCGGCTCCCGTCAGGTGATTGGTGCTCGGATAATCAAATTATTGGTAATATGGCGGTCGATTTTTTCTCTTCCCTTTTTACGTCTTTTCAACACTCGGTGGATGATCGGCTCTTTGAGGGTATTTCCCCGGAGCTGAGCTCTACAGATAATGAGTTTTTATGTCGTATGCCGGATATTGAGGAAATATAGGAAGCTGTAAAGAATCTCAACCCTAGTAGCGCTCCGGGTCCGGATGGTTTCACTGGCCATTTTTTCCTTGGTTGCTGGGAGATTATTAAGTCGGATGTAGTGGCGGCGGTGCAAGATTTCTTTCAAGGGGCGGTGCTTCCTGTAGGAATTGCTGCCACGACTGTTATCCTTATTCCAAAAGTTGCCAGGCCGGAGGGTTTAGGTGATTTGAGACCTATCAGCCTTTGCAATTTTACTAGTAAAACTATTTCTCGGATTCTGGCTTTTAGGCTTGCAGACCTTTTACCAAATATCATCTCCCCGGAGCAATCTAGTTTTGTTCGTGGTCAGAATAATTAGGAAAACGTTGTTTTAGCTCAAGAAATGGTCCATCCGCTTGATAAAAAAGTGTGTGGTGGTAATGTCATTTTCAAGTTAGATATGTCCAAGGCATATGATCGTATTGAATGGGATTTCCTCCTTCGTGCCTTACAAGCTTTTGGTTTTTCGGACAATTTTTGCAACATTATCCTTCGCACGCTCAACCCGATATGGTATTCTCTTCGTATTAATGGGGAAAATTTTGGTTTCTTTAATTCTTCTCGAGGTGTTCGGCAAGGTGATCAGCTTTCTCCACTTTTATTCATCTTGGCTAAGGAAGTGTTATCCAGATATATTAATCAAATGGCAGATTGTGGTCGGTTTACGCCTTTCCATCATGGCCGGGGGATTAGAATCACTCATTTATTATATGCCGATGATATGTTATTGTTTAGCAATTCTAGCAAGCGTGCAATTCAGCAAGTCCGAACTATTATCTCCTTATACGAGCGCAGCTCGGGTCAGCTTGTCAACTTGCAAAAAAGTTGTTTCTTGACCCCTATATCTTGTACCCGTCGTATGGCTTCCCTTATAGCTTTGCGGTCAGGATGCACGCGGGCCTTTTTCCCTCTCAAATATTTAGGCATTCCTTTGTTTCGTGGCCGAACGAAACAATGTTACTTTGAAGAGTTGGAGGCTCGTTTTCGTTGGAAAATTGATGGGTGGAAAGCTCGGCTTCTTTCCTTTGGGGGTAAGATCACTCTTCTTCAATCGGTCTTGTCAAGCATTCCAATTTATACTTTGGCTGCTCTCAAAGTCCCGAAGGTAGTGCTAAAGCATTTAGAAAGTTATATGGCTGCTTTTTTATGGATTTCGAATGGGGAGTCTAGACATCATTGGGTTCCTTGGCATCAATTTTGTCGGCCTGTTGGTGAAGGCGGTTTGAGTTTACGTTCTTTATCTTCTATTATGGACTCCATCCATGCCAAGCTCGCATGGTCTGCTTTGCAGGGCTCTTCACTGTGGGCGAACTTTGCTCGGAAGAAATATGGGCTCACTCCGGAATTTTCATGCCCTCTTAATGCAAACCGTATAAGGAAATATGTTATTCACCATATGCCTTTTGTTTCTTTACATAGCAGCTGGATAATTGGGGAGGGTAATATTCCTTTTTGGACAGAAAATTGGTGTGGAGTTACTCTCAATGGACCTCGGCCTGTTGATATGTCTCTCACTGTTAAGGATGCCATGCCCATTTTCCCCTCTCTACTCCATCTTATTACTCCTAAGTTTCATAACATGGTTCAAAGGGTCCAGCTCCTCCCTCATTGTCCTGATCGGCGAGTTTGCTTTTTCACTAAATCTGGTCTTTTTTAAGTCAAGGCTTTCTGGAACCTTCATCGGGTTCGGTCCACGCCTATGGCTTGGACTCACAAAATTTAGGTGCCTTGGATTCCGAAGTCTATCAGTGGTTTCTTTTGGAAACTTATTTTCAATGGTCTGCCAGTTGACTCTCGGTTACAATCTATCCATATTCCTTTAGCCTCTAAATGTGTTTGCTGCATATCGATGTCGTCGGTTGAATCTATTGTTCATCTTTTCTTTCAATCTGAAATCGCTGTTCCTATGAACAAGATTTCGAACATAATCTCAGTCCAGCATTTGTTGGAAACCTGGGTTACTCAGTCTTCTTGTAGATCGCAATATGGGGCTTGCTCGGTTGGGATTGCTGTTTTTGTTTGTTTGGAAATTTGGCGTGCTCGTTGTAGTGCTGTTTTTTAGAATGTTCCGATGAAGGTTGATTTTATTAAGAGGGCTATGCATAAGAATATGATTGTCTGCTGCATGTTTTCATTCCGAAGTCTGTGATGCATCCTAGGGATATCATTGCGGTTCAAAGGCTTTCTCTCCCCATTGTTAAATCGAAAGTGAAGAGAGGCCGCTGGGTTCGTTGGGAAGCCCTCGGAATTGGCTATGTCAAGCTTAACATTGATGGTTCTTCAGTTAATAGGTTTGCTAGTGGTGGTGGTATTGTTCGTAATCACGAGGGGCAGCTCATTTTGGCCTTTTCTTCGTGGTATGGTCAGGGCACGAATATGTTTACGGAGGTGATGGCTCTCCGTGAAGGTTTACGTCACTGTAATTCCTTAGCTTTGAGTGGGGTTTTCGTTGAGATTGATTCTTTGGCAGTAGTCATATCTTTATCGAAGCCTCATGATTTGTCTGGGCAATATTGTTATGAGCTTCGGGAATGCAGGGAGAATTTAAAGGATCATTTGTTTGCTCATGTTCTTTGAGAGGGAAATTCGGTTGCGGATAGGCTGGCTTCCGTTGCTCACACTCATCAGGACTCGAAGGTGTATGGCTCGAGGGAGGTTCTACCAAGGGAGGTCCGTCGTTGTCTAGATTTGGATACCCTTGGCATTTACACTTATAGGAAATAGTTTTTCCCTTCTTGTATTGTCTTTATCTTTCCGAGGTCAGGCTCCTTTGTCCCCCCGGTTCTGGGTAAGGCTGGTTGTCCCCCTCCGTGTTTTATCTCCTTTCATTTAATAAATTCCTGTAGGTGCCACCCTGCTTTCCTAAAAAAATTTAAACAAATGATTTTAGAAATACCTAGGATCCGCGAGAGCTACCTTTGTATTTCGACCAATCAATTTAATAGTTGGTGTTTTGTGACACACACCGATAGCCATTGTGAGACTTGTTTTAACATGCGATCGAACCACCTTATCCATTCGCGAGGTCAGGGAGATTAGAGTTGACTATAAGATGCGAGAGCCCGTAGTTAACCAATTTTGTTGTCTCATCTATCGACATGATTTGTACAAAAATAGAGAGAATTTCTTTTTGCGAAGTATTACCTATGTGTTTGGTTATTATTATGTGTTCTTCATGCTTTTGATGGCGTAGCAAACCATTAGATGATCACTAGAATTATAGGATAAGATGCGAGAGCCCGTCCTATTAATTTCGAAAATCACAATAATTGTTTGCGTTACATGAAACCGAGAGGAGATTGTGCGTAGATAGTCATTGGGTGCTTGTTTTGACATGCGGCTATTGTCTCCTACGTTATAATATACGAGAGCCCGTAACTAGGAATTGTAGATAGATTTGTTATATGTTGCGAGAGCCCGTAGTGAATAAAATAGTGCGTCTGACTACCAAGACTTGAGTTAAAGAAAAGCAGAAAGAGGATTAAATTAAACACTGGCTAGACTAGAAATATTGTACTCATATCTTCTAATCTTGATTTATCGTTCCAAACCACTTACGTGTTAGTTTAGATTTAATTGTTTTCTTAGATTGTTTATATTTTTAGATTTTAATTCATTTTCTTTTCACTCAAATATAATTAGTTAGCCTAATTTTGGTACTTAGTTGGAGTGAGAATTATGTACATTCTCTGTGGGATTGATAACTCGTACTTATGTACACTTTATTACTTGATACGACCTGGTATTCTTCCCCGAGTTGCGTTTTGCGCACATCAAGTTTTTGGCGTCGTTGCCGGGGAATGATTTAATATATGCTCTTATTTGCTAATATTGATACCAAGCGAAGCTGATTGTATTTTGAGCATATTTTTTTAGCTAGTTTACTTGTTTTGTATTTATATGTTTTGTTTATTGAGTCGCTTTTTGAAGCCCTCCCGAGTTTGTGGGTTTGTAGGGAGGTGTACATAGTGTCCCCACACAAAAAGATTTTCTTTTCTTTTTTATTACATAAGTGTGTTCCTACTTTTTTCTTTTGAGCTTGATTTGTTGCAGGGGTTTAGCACTTCATAGTAGGTTGTTGCTTGTGGAGATTAATGGAGTGGATTCTTTTCAGCCTGGACTTCTTTCCTTCCCTTCTCCTTTTACTTTATGTTTAGGGGGTATGGTTTGGTTGGAAAAAATTTGAAAATTGTGAAAATCTTGTGATTTATATGCCCCCAAATTCTTTATGCTTTGATTACTCGCCTCTCCATCTTGGCGCTCTTTGAGTTGTGCTTGCATTATTTTCTTGGAGTCAATTTTGAGATTACTATATGTATAGTTGAGGATATGTTTGTGATTCATGTGATAACACCACCTCATTCATGATAGATAATGCCCAAGTTGTTGATTGAAATATTTTTTATGCTTTGCTCTAGTGATGGTTGTGCATGTCTAAGAGTGCCATATTGTGAGTCTAAATGCTGAGAGTTATGTTTTGATGATTAAAATCTTGGCTTGGGCATGTGTGTATGACAAAAGCATGATATAGGTCATCTTTGGACCGTTTGTGCCTTTCTCTATCCTACCCATATTTTTCATATTAATCCCTAGTGTCCCCGTTGAGCTCATTTAAAGAATGTCGTGTGCAATGACCCCCATTTGACTTCATTTTTTATACCCGCATCATCTTATCCCGTGAACCTATACACTTTTGCTATCGCCCTTCAAGGGAGCTTGATTTTGAAGGAAGTATTTTAAGTTTGTATTCTTGTTAGGAAGTGTATGCTTCAGGAAGGTTTTGTGATTATTGTTGTGATGTTGGTGTTGGAATAATTGTTGAATGGTGGTTGAAAAAAAAAAGTAAAGAAAAGAAAATAACCCCCTTGGAAAGCAATGAAAATAATAAATCAAAAGAAAAGAAAAGAAAAAAACATGGTGGCAACAAAAGAAAAAAATGTCATTGTTCTTAATTTTCTCAAGGAGATATAAGGGTGGAGCTTAATTTGTTGTGGTAGTAGAGACACTTTTTCAACCCAAAGTTTGAAGTTTAGGGGGTTGTTGAAGTGTGTTTGTGGTAAATTGAAGAGTTTGCTTTCATGAAGCTAGTCATTATGTGAAAACTTTAACTTCATTGCTCTCTTGACTTGCTATCTTATCCTTCATTTGTAGCCCAAACCTTGGCCGAACATTACAAGCTTGGAAAGTCCTATTGATATTGTCATGTCATGTGTTCTTGTCTTACCTTGCGATAAAAATATTTGTTGATGACTCTTTCGGTTTGACTTGCATTTGGTATCTCGGTTGGCGTTCAATCTAAGCTAGAGCATTGCTACTTTTGGGTAAAATTATGTTTTATGGGTTTAATGATTGTTTGAGGATTGTTTGCTAGCATATGAATCAATTCATACCTCAATTATACATGTTTATAATCTTGGGTTGATCACTTAAATGGTAATGCTTGGGATCTTAATTGAATGCCGTTTTCATTTCATATTGTTCTCGAGCTTTTTCATAACTCATCCTCTTTGCTCGGGACAATCAAAGCTTAAGTTTATGGGTGTGATGAGCCCAATATTTCCACAAATTTTCCCGGGAATTTCCTTCCATTTTGTGATATTTTTGAGTTAATTATGCTTTAAAAATATTATTATTTGTGTATTTGTGCTTAATGTAGGTTTCCATGCATAATCTAGCATTTATATGGTGTTTAGCACGAAGTTCGAGACAATTCTAGGCTTTAAAGTTGGGTCGCACGTCATTCGGTTAAAGTCCCTTAAAGTCCGTTAAGAGTCCAAGGCAAGGAAGAGCTATCAGAGGCTAACGGAGGAGTAACTGGGCTAACAGAGGACTAAACTGATAGACCTGGAAGGGGAAGGACCTTTGGCAGCCTTTCTGTAGAAGGTAGGGGTACCAGAGTAATTTCTAAATGCTTAGGGGCACCGACACCAATCCAGAAACCTGCTGCCCTTTTGCGTTGTCGCCATCCAGAGCTACCGCGTGTCATCCTGCACGTTCCATCCTCTAGCCCCAGCGGCCCGCGTGTCTCCTTCATGGATCAAGCATGCCCGCTCCATTCCAACCCATTTGCCAGCCATTTCGCCCACATCCACTCACATTCCAACCCACCTTCACCAGCAACGTTACCGAGGGACCAAATGTCAAGGAAAATTCTGAAGTTTACATTCCAAGGAATTTGTATATATTGTTAAGGAAATGTGTCCATGGCAATCCCGTGTTTTTTCATAATGCCTAAACGATGTTGAGTGCAAGAAGTGACCTAATTGTACAAGTTTAAGTGGCACCACTTCTAAGCGATGTATCACTTTGACCTGCACAACGCTTTTATAATGCAAAAAATATACAAGTCTTGTTTGAAGTTATGAAACAAAAGTCACAAAATCAAAAGGTGGTAAATGTAGGACCCCGAACCTTCATATGTTTGACTTCTTTGTTCTGTGTGCCGAATGGTCGTAGAAATTCTTTTTAGGCTTGTTGTGAGAACCTAGATATGTGTGGTTAGGCTATCTAGAGGCCAATACCCTATTAGTATGTGGTTATACTCATATACTTGTCATGGTTTCAAGTCGTAACTCGACGTTAGTCGAAATGCAATTCGGTTGATAGTTCATTTACATAGTTCTCTCTCGTGACCTCGGTTATACCCTAGATCTTTGCTTGATTGGTATTCATTTGTTTAAACACAATCTAGTACATGTTATAAGTGTTCTTGAAATGATTATGTGTTTAGGACGATCGTTGCATAGCTTCCATCTTCATTTGTTTGTTTGAGTTCGAGTTGTGTTAACAACTTGTCTTTTGGAGTTTAGATACTTGTAATCATTGTTAAACTTCATGGAAGTTATCAATCCTATTCTTGAGTCCCTTGACTTGGTTAGAATCACATGTTCTTGCCCGTCGAATCATTGTTTCATTCATTACTTCGATTGTTAGTTATGGTACTTTGTTTCGATTTCATTCTAGGTTGTTTTCGGACGTTGTTCACGTGTGTTTTGGATGTGTTTTGAGTGAGGAATCATCCTATATTGATTGGGGTTGAGTTGGGGACCCTTTGGAGTTGATTTCAAGCCATTTTCTCCTTTCCAGGCAAGGCACTAGTCTAGTCAAAAGACCAAGCGACTGCCTTGTCCCTATGACAACTTCGGGTTGTTTTCTGATTTTGGATATATTGGCCATTTTACCCTTAATGAATCCTCCTTAAACCCTCCCTAATCCATCCTACTTAGTCCTAATTGAACCCTAACATATTGGATTAACCTTATTATTGATTCTTATGTTAGATTTATATATGTTCAGTTCATTACCCTAGTTTTATACTTCAGTGGCCAATCGGGCTGCGTATCGATTAGCGTGACAACTGTGTATAGAACTTTGCCAAGTATAGTTTTTAATAGGACTATACAGGTTCAGCGGAAGACCTCTTCACAAGCTTTACCGGAAGACCTGCTCAAAGCTTACAAACGGCAGACCTTGTGTCCATCTGGTCTATCATGACGTGTCCTATCCATCAATGATTAAATGGATCAGTTTAAATTTATCTCATCACTGTTTGAATTTAAACTGAGACATTCCCTGACACATCAAGCCCGCCGAAAGCGCCTTTCCGGAAGCGGAAGACTTTTCGCAAACCGAACAATGATAGCGGGGAAAGCGCATCGTCACCTACCGCGTAACAACTCTCATATCTGACACCCAGATTGCCCCACTTTTAGAAGATCTCAGAAATCATTCCCTGCTCTAGATATCTGTGAAGACGAATTTCTTGACTGACAGCCCCATGCATTTAATGCATTCATAATAGAGCTGTTAAAGTCTTCGTCTTCTCCAACGGCTCTCAAGATTGCACCTGCTATAAATGCTGCCATTAAAGACTGAAGAAACTGCGAATCAAGAATCGAACACTTGAAGAATTGCTCTGAAACTCCATAACTCCAAGTCTTACAACTCAGTGCATTCAAGAAATCCTCAACAGATCTAGAAGTCCTCGTCAACAACAAGAAGTCGTGCATCAACATTTATTTCTCTACTTCTTGTTGTTATTCATTCATTAACTATACTTCTGCACGAATTAAATATCTTGTTTATACAGATATTTAATTCCCTAGACCCCAAACACAAGTCAATATTTTGTACACGATCCATTAGGAAAATTCCTTGTAATAGATCTAGTGGAAAACATAGTGCACTATTTAAATCCAAGGTTGACTGCCTTGGTGGTGGACGTAGCACTCTTTATAGTGTGAACCATCCCAAATTACTTGTGTTATTTCCTTACTGTTTGAACTGTTTATTACTTTAATTATCTTTAGACTTTATATAGCAGAACTTAAGTAACTTGTTAAAGGTCTACCGGTAGTCCTTATCGGCAGACTTGAAACAACTACTTTGAAAGTCTTCCGCTACTTCAATCTTTTCAATAGATTGTAAGTATCTTTCAAATAACTTACTTAAAAGTTTTTAAGTGTATAATAAGTTATTCAACCCCCCCCCCTTTCTAGCTTATTATTGTGCCCGTTGGGACCCACAATTGGTATCAGAGCCTTACTCTTTGAAAACAAGTTTTTCCGAGATTAAACTCTTGAGAGATACGATCAAATGGCACAAACACACTACATGCTGCCTACATCTAATGCTAACCACGTCCTAATATTGGATGAAGGTCATTTTGATGTATGGAAGGATAAAGTAATGCGATTTATGAACTCCATTGACAACAGGTTATGGAAATGCGTTACTGCAAGGTAACATGTACCAATGAAGGCCAACCTTCTAGCCTCCATCGCTGGGAATCCTGCAGAAGTCCCCAAAGAAGAATCAGAATGGACAGAGGACGACAGAAAACTAGTTGAGCTTGACAGTAAAGCAATTAATATAATCACCAACTCTCTAGACACAAGCACATACCAGCAAGTTATTCGATGTACAACTGCAAAAGAGATGTGGGAAGCTCTTGTGGAATACTTGGAAGGAGACCAAGACACAAGGGATAACAAAAAGTACACATACATCCAGCAGTTTGATTCCTTCAAAAAGGATCCAAAGGAAACCTTGAGACAAGCATACGATCGCTTCAATGAGGATTGCTTCATGGCTATAGAATCAGAAAACAAAGACATCTCGGTACTGACAAGGGTCGCCAAGACACATGACAGGAAATAGAAGTTTTCTTACAGATATAGCTGAAGCCAAAGGACCCACTGTTATTTTCGGAGACAATGCAAGAGGAAAAAACAATTGGATACGACTCAATCACTAGAGGAAGTCTGTTGGTCCCAAAATAGGCTCAATCTAGGCTAGAAGGGGGGGTTGAATAGCCTAGTTAGGTTGATAAAAACTTTTTCGTAAACACTTCTTAAAGTTTTCTTGAAAGATTTAATTAGAAAAGTTAAGGCAACAGAAACAAAAGAGAATCTGAACTATCAACAGTTCAGTGAAGGTAGTACAGATTCTGAAACAGTTAAGCTCAAGCAGTTAATGAAAAAGATAAGAACAGTTCAAACAGAACACAGTGATATGAAGTGGTTCGTACTGTGAATAGTACTACATCCACTACCAAAGTGGTTAGCTTTGGATTTTAAAAGCGCACTTGTTTATCCACTAGGTTTATGAGTTAGATCTCTAATGGATCGTGTACAAAATGAGTTTTTAACCAAGTGTATAAAGGTGAGAGAAACAATCAATGATTAATTGTTCTCTCACGTGCTAAGGTAAAGAACAGTTTAAAAACAAACTAAATGAAGTTGAAACAAATTTAAGACGGGCAGATCTGCAGCTTCAAAGAGTTTGGTGAAGTGTTAGTCTTTGTCCTTTGATCTCTTGAATGCTTGAATGTTGAGGATGAAGCTTGAGAGTTTAATGCGCAAGAGTTATGTCTTCAGATCTTCAAAACTTGAATAAATACCAGAGAGATCATTTTGGACCATTGGACTGAGGCGTAGGGGCGGTCCAACGCTCTATTGCATTGAATGCAATTCGGCGCTGGGAGATGTAAGAGCCACATCATCGAGATGCAAGGTGTGCGAGAAGACATTCCCAAATGAGTAAGGTTTCGATTGCGTGCTCAGCCTTGAAAATCTTCTTACCCAAAAGGGTAATGTCTTCGCACTTCGAGTTTCAGAGACACCGACAGCTTGTCGCAAGATGTACGTTGACTTCTTGAAAGTGAAATCCAATGAAGACATGATGACTAGATATTTTCGAAAATATCTGGATAGGTGTATACGTGTCATAATCTCATGATTTGGCTATACTTGATTTTTCGCTCTTGGAGCAGACTTCAAGGTCTACTGTTCTTCCAAGGCTGCTGAAGAAGCTTGCAAAACCGCACCTAAACTAACACTAAATAGTTCAAAACAACTTTGATTCTAAGACGCTTGACACACTAATCGGACGCTGCACCTTTTAGCCATCGCATAATAGAATCGAAGATGACTCAACCAAATCTAGAATTGGGAATCAACAATCTCCTCCTATTTGGTTGATGTCATCATCTCGCCTACTAGCGACTTTGAATCATGCAAAGAGATAATAACATGTCTTAAAGAATTTTATTAAGAAGAGCATACATGCCTCTCGGAGCAGAAGTCTTAGTAGAGAGATAGCTAGACTAAGTACTTACAAGATAAAAGCATTAATATAAAGTACTAAGTAGAGCAGAGTTTAAATCTTGAGATAAGCACACATGCAGAATATAAAGATTTAAACACGAAGTTTAAGCTAGAGCGATCATAGCAAGATAAAGCAATTTAAACTTAGAAAGAAATGTAAGTCATTCTGATTAAACAAGCTTTAAGCCAGGTTTTTGCAAAACAAATAGCCAGAGTTTAAAAAAGATGCGTAACAAAATACCAACATATTCGTAATGATTGGCCGAAAGCGCCGACGTTTAAGTAATCTCCAACCCATCCCGATTCTCGCTATTAAGGCGTTTCTGAGTCTGTTTCGTTTTTCAATCGAGCTTGATTCAAAATGCGTAGCTCTCCTCCCTCGATGGCAAAGAACCCGACGCCTGCCTGCCAGCCAGCAGCCTCGCATCCGCTTGCTCGACAAGGCGAAGGTCGCTGAAATCAAGAACTCGCCTACTGATGATTGCTCGTGCTATTCGGCCTTGAGCTCATCGAAGAGAGCACTAATGCCGACCGCCGAGAGTGCAAAGATGCCGATCGAGCGTACTGCTGATCTTGAACCAGAACCCGTGAGTAGTGAAGGCCCGAAAGCAAGTGTCGCTCACCGCTGATCAACAATTTTGCCAATGTCGAAGATGGTGGCATGAGTAGCATTGAGGCCATAGCTAAGCACCTCGATTCGCTGCGCCATGGAGGAGACGATGCTGTTGAGCTGAGCTAGCTGGGCATTGTTGGCTCGGAGAAGATCAAGAAGGGCAGGATCAGCAGTGTTTGATGGAAGAGAAGAAGGGTTGAGATTGACTGAGATATGGGTCTCAGAAGGGTTAGGAGCATAGTTGTGGAGACGAGGAAGATGAAGCAGGTGGTTAGCAAACAGAGGTCAAGGTGGCGAGGAGAAGAGGGTTTGGAATCATTTCAATGTCGCGGCCGAAGCTATCGACATGAGAGAAGAAGCGTAAGAGGAAGAAGAGGCTTCTAAAAGGTAAGGGGGAAAAGGATAGTCGTGGAAAAGAATGAAGTTAGAGGGAGTTAGAAGGGTAGAAGAGATCAGAAATAGAAGAGAGGTTGAAGAGAAAGGAATGAGTGGCAGAAGAGATAGAGGGAAAGAGGATTTGGTAAAGATCAAAGGAGATGGAAATAGGAGTAATATATTGAGTAATTGGAGGAAAAATTTCAGGAAGGAAGGTCGTTTGGTATAGAAGAGTAGAGATATGAGGGGCAAGAGGAGAGAAGTGTTCTCGCATAGAGAAGGAATAAGAGGAGGTAGTAGGGAGAAGAGTTTGTGTAAGTAGGTATGATGGCTAGGAGGATTCTGGAGGAATGGAGGTAATAGGTTCCGAGAAGAAAGATGGTGAAGGTATAGTGTCTATAGGAGGAGAGGGTGGAGAAGATGGGTAGGAACCACGTACTTCTTGCGAAGCCTCATGCTTCTTCTTTTTGGGACAGAGAGTGGGCTCCTCCTCAACAACAAAGAAGGCTCAAGAGGAAGTAGTAGAGAAGAAGGAGGGGTAGCAAAGAAGCCTCCCCAACAGCCAAAGATGGGTCGTTGAAGAAGTGAGAGAATGAGAGGAAGAAGAGATAGGAGATGAAGGGGGAATGAAAGGAATGAAGGGTTTAGAAGGTTCAAGCAGCATTTTGACTTACGCCACGAGAGCGTGAGAGAGCAGTGGTTCTGTTCAGCCTCAACCGACATGGGAGAGGGAGCAGATGGAGCAGAAGTCTTCTTCTTTCTTTTAGCTTGGGGGCCGCAGATTGGCAAAGAGACTTGAAGAAGCAGCCTTTCCTTCTTTTTGGGGACCGGCTCCTCAACGTAAGAAGTCCTTCTTCTTTTGATGGAGCAGTGGTCGATCGTTTTGCTAGAGCAGCCTTCCAGCAGCCTTCCTGAGAGCTTGCTCACCGCTTGGCCATGAAAGCATCCACCGTGAAGTTTCGGATTGATCTTGATAATTTTAAGTGGAGGGGGTTCATGGCGTGGACGATGAGCGCAGGAGGAGACCTTGCCGAGCTCGCTTCTCATTTTTCAGCTTTTGGTAGTTGATGATGAAGGTGCTGGTGAATTGGATGGACTTCTGAATCTTCTTCTTCTCAAAGGCCATCATGCGTGTGTGGAACTGCGTGTTTGACCGAAGAAGAGTGTTGAGAAGACGAACAAATGGTCGCCGCTGAGAGATTTCTTGACAAAGATCACATAGCAACTCAAATAAGATCTCGTGCCCGCTTGAGTCGTATGTTGAGGATGACAGCAGGTGTATTCCAAATTGCTCAAGTCATCACGTCATGAGTACCATTCTTGAAAATCATACTTTTGTCGAAGAGATGGCCGAGGAAGTAGACGCCATCTTCAAATAAGAGTCCTCTTCATCTTAGATGCAACCTCCCTTGGAGTGTTCTCCCCACGCATGTAAGACCGTGCAGGCCTTTTCAAAGATCGCTAGTGAAGAGGGGCCATCGAATTCCACTCCAATAATCTTGGCAATTCTGGAAGCAGTGATAGTAATAGAGACGGTCCTGACGACAGCTGTGATGGAGGACCTTGAGTCGTTGATTATCACCTTCTGGAAGAATTCTTCCACTAGAAGGTAGTTGTAATCTACATCCTCCAACATGAATAGAGGCAGAATGCCGGACTGGTTCAAGTCATCTACGATTTTGACTCCAATGCATACGCATCTAACGTTCACAATGCACATCCCCTGATGATACATAGGGGGCAAATGGGAATGTTAGAGTCTCGAGCTTGAGTCTGCTCGGAATGGCGATGCGTAAGAAGTTCCAGCCTAACAGATGTCAAGTAAAGAAATTAGGGCAAAATCTCCAAAACTCGAAATATGCACAAATAATATCATTAAGCCCTAGAAATTTTCTAGATAACTGAAGAGATGTTTTATAAGGGCTAACTATTACCCAGAATACTGAAATTGACAGTATATGAGCATGAATATGTAGATACTACCAGTAATGAACAGTAAAATTTTAGAGTTCAAAGAGATGTGGAGCAAGAAGCTATATGAACAGTCAACAATGGCGAATTTACAGGTGAAAGTATGTAGATTTATGCTTACAATCGTAGTTACCGAGTTAGGGTTAGAATTTTCTTACCATTTCAAGAGATTCGTAAGTAGAAGAAGAAAATGGGGAGTGATTCTCGCTAATTAGCTAACAAACAAAGGCGAAGAAGAAAGAAATTTTAGAGAGAAGGAAGTTTTAGAGAGAGAATAGTAAGAGACAGCTTTTGTGAAATGAATTTTTGGCGGTTGAGGGTTTATAAATGAAAGGACGGCAATATTCATAGAGACTGTGAAAGGTCATTAAGTCGACGCCTTTTGTTGAAAAGACTTAATGAATGACAGCTTCAGGAGAGAGAAAAAGTGACTTTTTGAATAATATCTCAACCAAATTTAAAATCAGTCCCTTACAATTTTCAAAATTGACCTTCTATAACTAGGAGTTTAGAAAACTTACCTTTGCCTCCCAAATGATCAGAATTCTTGACTTTTCTCTTTAAAAGTAATAAGTCTGCTTAAATATAATATCAAGTCTACTTAAGAGTAATTATTAAGTCTGCTCAAAATATTATAATGAAAATAATAATAATAATTTTAAACAAGACTGAATTTAAGCGGTTGGGTCAAGCATACCAAGCTCTCCCCTGAGATAAGCAAACTTGTCTGCTTCTAGAGCTTTGATGAAGATATCTGCCAGTTGATGTTCAGTGGAAATGTACTTCATGCTAATGTTCCTCTTCTCTACATTGTCCCTTAGAAAGTGATATCGAACGTCGATATGCTTTGTCTTGGAATGCATCACTTGATTGTATGTGATCGAGATTGCCGAGGTGTTATCACACATGATCAAGCGCCTCTACTTTGATGTCATAATCCACCAACCGCCGTTGTTTGATCCAAGCAGCTGACAGCCAGCCTACCAAGCCTATGTACTCGCCTGGTGGAATTGGAAACCGATGCTTGTTTCTTGCTAGCCCAAGAGACAAGTCTGCCTCCTAGAAATTGACAAGTTCCACTAGTGCTTTTTCTGTCAACTTGACAACCAAAGATAGTCGCATCCGAGTAGCCTACTAAGTTGAAAGAAGATTCCTTGGATACCGTATACCTAAGTTGGTGGTATCTCGATACATACTTAATGATTCTTTGGTCGCAAGAAGATGTGACTCACGAGGGTCCGCTTGAAATCTAGCACATACCCCAACAAAGATACACTATGTCGTCCGGCGGCGGTGAGATATAGCGTAGATCCGATTATCCCCCTATAGTGGGTGATATCAACTTTCTTTCCTTGTAAGTCTTTTGTAAGTTTACATTTAGCAGCCATTGGTGTGTTGAAGGTGTTTGCTGTTTCCAATCCAAACTTTTTGACAAGATCTTTAGCATACTTGGATTGGCTGATAAATATTACTCTGTTAGATTGTTGAATTTGAAGACCCAAGAAGAATGTGAGTTCTCCCATCATGCTAATTTGGAATTTTCCACTCATGAGTGTTTCGAATCGCCACGCCTTCTCATTTGTAGATCCGAAGATAATATCATCAACATAAATTTGCACTAGCAGAGAGTGTCCTTTGTGCTTAAGAATAAAGAGAGTGGTGTCGATCTTCCCTCGAACAAATCCTTGTTCTACCAAGAATTTGAATAGAGTTTCATACTAGGCCAGAGGAGCTTGCTTAAGACCATAGAGGGCCTTCTTAAGCTTGTAGACATGAGTTTCTTTTCCTTTTTCCACAAAGCCTGGTGGTTGAGCAACATAAACTGTTTCTTGAAGATCACCATTTAGAAATGCGCTCTTGACGTCCATTTGGTATATCACAAAGTCCTTGTATGTAGCATAGGCTAAGAAGATTCTGATAGCTTCCAATCTTGCCTACTAGAGCAAACGTTTCATCGTAGTCAATTCCTTCTTCTTGGCGATATCCTTGAGCAACAAGTCTTGCTTTGTTTCTAATGATGTTTCCATCCTCATCCTTCTTGTTTCTGAACACCCATTTTATGCCAATGACTGTATGGTTAGCAGGTCTTGGGACCAGCTTCCATACTTGACATCGTTCAAATTGTTGAAGTTCTTCTTGCATGGCTTCCAACCAACTTGGATCTTGAAGAGCTTCATCAATCTTCTTTGGCTCATCTTTCAAACGAATGCAAAGACGTAACATGCATTCATTTTTGGAAGATCTTCTGGTCCGTACCCCAACATGAATGTCACCAATGATTTGAGAGATTGGATGGTCTTTACATGTTCTTGTAACAGCAGGAATGTGATGATTTTCTGTTGTTTCTTCATGACAAGGTTCAGAAGGAGGACTAGAAGGAAGATTAGCTGTGTCTTGATGAGTATCTTGTTCAGAATTTGATTCAAAGGTGAGTTGAAGAAAAGGATTTTCAGGCTCAGAAACAAAGGGTTCTGGGTTTGAGTTTTCTTAAGCAGAGTTGAAGTCTTCTGGTGACCCATTTGATAAGAGATGATTGTCAGGGATATTTGATTGAGTTGTTGGTGATGGATTAGGTATATGAGAAGGAGTTGGTTGGGAGGTACTTGTCTCAACATTAACAAAATCATCAGCAACATTTGGAGCCACGTGTGGCTCTAATAAATCAAGTTCATCAAAGGAAACATGAACAGATTCAACTATTTTTAAAGATCGTTTGTTGAAGACCCTGTAAGTCTTGGAGTGTAAGGCATATCCAGAAATACACCTTCATCGGCTTTGTGATCAAATTTGCCTCTGTAGTCATTACCATTGTAGACTACGAAACATTTGCAGCCGAAAATTTTAAAAAATCCAATGTTTGGGGCTTTACCTCTCCAAAGTTCATAGGGTGTTTTATCGTGAAATTTGTTGATCAAAGATCTGTTCTGAGTGAAACAGGCAGTGTTGACAGCTTCTGCCCAGAAGTGTTTGGGCAACTTTGCTTCTGCGAGCATAGTTTTAGCAATTGTTGGTCCCAAAATAGGCTCAATCTAGGCTAGAAGGGAGGGGGGGTTGAATAGCCTAGTTGTGTTGATAAAAACTTTTTCGTAAACACTTCTTAATGTTTTTCTTGAAAGATTTAATTAGAAAAAATTAAGGCAGCGGAAACACAAGAGAATCTGAACTATCAACAGCTTCAAATGAAGGTAGCATGCATTCTCAAACGCTTAAGCACAAGCAGTTAATGAGAATGATAAGAACAGTTCAAACAGAACACAGTGATTTGAAGTGGTTCGTACTGTGAATAGTACTACATGCACTACCAAAGTGGTTAGCTTTGGATTTTAAAAGTGCAATTGTTTATCCACTAGGTTTAATAGCAAGATCTCTAATGGATCGTGTACAAAATAGGTTTTTAACCAAGTGTATAATGGTGAGAGAAACAATCAGGGATTAATTGTTCTCACACGTGTTGAAGTAAAGAACAGTTTAAAAGAAACAAACTAAATGAAGCTGAAACAAATTTAAGATGGGCAGATCTGCAGCTTCAGAAAGTTTGGTGAAGTGTTAGTCCTTGTCCTTTGATCTCTTGAATGCTTGTGTGTTGAAGATGAAGCTTGAGAGTTTTTAATGCGCAAGAGTTATTTCTTCAGATCTTCAAAACTTGAATAAATACTGTAGAGATCTTGGACCGTTGGATCGAGGCGTGAGGCTGTGTCCAACGTTCTATTGCATTGAATGCAATCGTGCTTGGGAGATGTAGAGCCACAGCCATCGAGATGCGGTGGTGCAAAGACATTCCCAAATAGAGTAAGGTTTCGATTGTGCTCGCAGCCTTAGAAAGTCTTCTTAGCCAAAAGGGTAATGTCTTCGACTTCGAGTTTCGAGAGACACCTGACAGGTTGTCAAGATGTAGAGTTGACTTCTTTAAAGTGAAATCCGATGAAGACATGATTACTAGATATTTTCGAAAATATCTGGATAAGTGTATACGTGTCATAATCTCATGATTTGGCTATACTTGATTTTTCGCTATTTGAGCAGACTTCAAGGTCTGCTGTTCTTCCAAGGCTGCTGTAGAAGCTTGCAAAACCGCGCCTAAACTAACACTAAATAGTTCTAAACAACTTTGATTCTAAGACAGTTGCCACACTAATCGGTACGCAGACCTTTTAGCCTGCTGTACAATAGAATCAGAAGATGACTCAACCAAATCTAGAACTATAGGAATCAACAGCCATGGTTACGATGCTTACATCGGAGGCAATGATACACAAATTGGATTTTCCTGCAAGTGATTTCTTCGGCATCTCCGAGTCTCTCTCTTGACTTCAACCCATATTTGTTCATGGCGAACATCATCTCCATGATCCAATTCTGGGATGGAGATGAAATTCCCTTGTAATGAGGATTTCTTTGTTAGGATATCACACAAGTTTGAAGGCTCCAATTGGATCCCATCGAGATCAGACGTGGGTGAAGATGAATTATTAGTACTCATATTCCTAGGAGAATTTCTTTTCTTTTCATCTTGTGTGGCTTCAAAATTGGATTCATCATTAAAATGGTAGCTAAAATGGTGGTGTGGTTTCGGAATTGGAAAGAGAAAAAGAAAGCAGATTGATCGAGAGAGAGGACGATACTTGGTGCGTGGGTATTTTAGAAAATTTTTTAATGAAAGTGTGCTTTTGCGGTTTTTAAAAATAGGGTAGCTAAACAGTTACAATTCTATAAAATAGTATCGGCCCGCAATTATTCCATAATTAAATGCTAGTCAATGGCCTCTTTCATTTGAACATCTTGCCTCAACAATGGTAGATTTTGGGGATAAATTTTGGTCGGTCCACTTTAAAAAGTTTTCAGCCGCTACAATACTCTATGTTTTTTTACCCAGAAAAAAATCATTTTTGGGGTGAAAAGACTAAGATGTAAAAGCCACTTTTGGAATGAAAAGACTACGATATCCTTAATGAGCCTAAGGCACGCTACGAATCACTTACTCAATGTACATTGTGATGCATCAATTTTAATTATGTAATCCAATTTTGTATCGCGTTGCAGCAATTAATGCACCACGATGGATCCAAATCCAATTCGTGCACCGCGATGCATCAATTTAAACTACCAAATCCAATTTATGCACCACTATGCAATAATTCAAACCCCAATTGATGCATCGTGCTGCAAATATTGATGTATCACGCTACAAATCATAATGTCTAGATCGATCATGTATCTTATCTCCAGTACAAAGTCAACAAATTATTTAAAATTAATGCATCTTTCTTGCATCCCAAATCCAAATTGGTACTCCCTCCGGACCTATATATAAGCAAAACTAACCGATTTTACACAGATTAAGAAAGTAAGTTAAATTAGTTAAATTGTCTTGATTTCATATAAAACAAAAGTATACTTACTAAAATACCTTTAAGTATCACACTCAAAACTGATGACAATTAATGCAATATTAACTCATTGTCATCAATTCATTATAGCTTCTTTTATAATTAGTGGCTCTTTGTGTATAGGGAAGGTGCACACATCTTGAAAAACAAAAGAATTAACAAGGGGTATTTTTGGTACCAAACTTATTGGAAGTTGTGAGTAGAGTTTAATATGGTGATTTTTGCTTATATTTAAGTCCACCAAAATTTGGTATTTTTTGCTTATATATAGGTCCGGAGGGAGTACATCACAATTCACAAATGATGAATAGTGATTCAAAATTTATGTATCCAAATTCAAAAAATAGTGTCCAACATGAACAAAATTCTATCAAACATTTCATCGAACATTTTACGTGCATTGAAACACAAAACACACAAATAATTATATTTTAAATCACGCACAAATACAATAAACAAGGAAAACAACAAGAGGAGATGGATAAGTAAAAAAGTGGGAAGTTAGGGTGATGATGACATATATAGCTATGTAGTAACCACCGTTCTTCTTCATCATCCAACTCTCTACTCTCTTTTCTCTTCATACTTTTTGTGTCTTCGGACAAATGAATTCAACAATGAGGGGAAAGAAGAAGAAATTTATAGTGTTATCTGAATTTGGGTATTATAGGAACAATATTTTAAAAATTAACTTTAGCGGTTGAAAAAAAAAAAAAAGTGCATCGGATAAATATTTAGAAAAAGGTCGGGCGAGTAATTTCTCCAAAATTTTAGTTGCACTTTTGATCGAAACACATAATTTTCCAATTTTTGCCCCTCTTTTACCACTAAAACCGAAAGTGCACAACATAATCTCAATACTTTGATACATGACCTTTGACAGGAGGAAAGCTAATGGACTTATATATTGCACCACTTTGTTAAGGGTAGAATCCTCGAAGGTTGAAGAGTGGAATTAGGGAGAGAAGTTGGAGCAATTTTCATCATATTATATCATATTATTACTTCTTATGTTTTGAGGTAAAGAGTTATTGTTTAAAAACCAAATTTTTTTAAGAAAATAACACTTTTAATAGCTTATTGGTAAAAAAATGACATCATTATATTTTAATTTTTTAAAATAAACTATATAAATAAAATGTTTTAAAATGAAATAATGAACATTTTATCCGAAAAGAGAGATAAACTATTTATAGTAGTTTTGTTAACTAAATACAAGCACAACCATAAAATAATAAAATAAAGGGTAACGGCAACACTCTTCCCCCTTTAGCCTTTCAGACTTCCTCTGACGTTAGCGTCTCCAATCGCAATGCATAACAAACAGTCCTGCCTCCTTAACCGGTCCATTTCTTGGTGGTTTGGGTCTGGTCAAACCAGTAGTTCATAGCAAAACTCAAAGCCACGTCTGGTCAAACCAGTAGATGACAAAGAAAAACAGAGGCATACGCATAGCAAGAAATTTAAATTTTCACCCGTTCATATAATTAAGACAAAATGATGTTGCAAATTACATCTTATGGAAGAACACTAGGAAGAACTGCCTCAGAAATTTTCCAATTCAGGAACAAAAATAAATCCATGCACTAAGCTCCTTGAGTATGTGGACAATCATGACTACTATGAGCATTTGATCCACATCCATAGCAAAACTCAAATCCACATCTGAGAACAAAAAAAAAACAAAATCTGTTATATCAAAACACAAAATGCATTAACTATATGAATATCAAGAATCAAGATGATGGATACTCATTTGATAACCTGCAAAGAATGTACAAACAGCCCTCTTTTCTTTCAACGTAAAACCTGCAGCGAGGGCACCTCTTCCATTGTTTTTCCTTGGCAAGTTGAATCAACAAAATATCTTCTCTTCTCTCTCGTTGGTTGTCAGGCTCTGGAACTCCTCACAGTCCATCCCGGAATGCCACGAGACCTTGCACTGTGCGCAGAAGAGCCTATTGCAAATGGGGCACTCAGAAGCAGTCACGGCCTCCCCTCCATCATCTACTAGCAAGGCTGAACAATCCTTGTACGGACAGTAGAATTTCTGTGAATCAAGAATGAGAGATTCGCACAGTGCGATTTCCCATCTCTCGAGAACTTGTTTCGTAAGGAATGAATGACAGAGCTCCGGTCGTATGACGACTTGACAGTTAACATGTGGACATTTCACCACAGTTGTGTTTTCTTCTATTTTGACTGTAATGTAGCTGCCGATGCAATCTTTGCAAAATGAGTGAGCACAAGTACCGGCGTTGCTGTTTCTGAACATTTCCCCATCAGGCTTCCTGTCCATACAGATACCACAGAATGGGTCTCCTTCAGACTGATCTGGATATGAATCCTCCCATATTGATATTGACGATGATGATGATGGTGGTTGTGCATTTCGCAAAGTTGGATATGATGCCATAATTTAGAACCTCTTGCAGTTTTTCTAATTGAGGGATGTGGATTGTGGAGGGTGATTGCTGCACCTCGTTTTATTGGAATTTCCGACCTCAGTCTTGAAAATTCCAAAGGCCTTCCTTTTGATATTATTTCCTGAGCTTTATTCAATGCACTAAATAGGGCATTGCTAAAGTTACAGTTTCCTACTACTTTCTTATTTCATAAGATTAAGGTCACCGCCAAATTAATAACGTGCACCGTGTGTTTTAAACTTTTAATCAATCCAATCCAATCATCACTGTGGCTAAAAAATAAGGACATATAACCCGACCCAATCTTTTGTATTATCTCTCATAATTACTACCTGAAAACTTGTGAACACAATGAAATAACCCGACCCAATCTTCTTAATATTTTTAAGTCGAAATAAATAACTAATTTCATCTCAAAAAATATTAACAAATTGGGTTAGCTTAAAGCTAGCCGAACTTGTTAATCTTTTAAAATACTACACATTTTTAAAACATTAAATTAAAACATTTTAAAAAGTTTTGATTAAAACATACCTCCAAACAAAACACTTATTTATAAAGCTTGAATACACGGTTACAAAATTCCCGTGAAGCTGTTCAAGTGCAATTATGAATGTGAGATTATTTATCTATACTTTTGGAAGGTGGAAAAGACATAAAGTCACGAATGTGAATTCATTGAAATAATAGTTAAATCTTAAAAAATAAAAGAAAAAATTATAATATTGTCCCATGGAACATAAAGATCAATTAATTGCTTTAATTTTTTAATAGGAACGAAAGGTTAAACAACTGTTTGAGTAATAATCAAGGTTGGTGTTTGATTACGATTTTAAGACGTTTATGATGGTAAGACCATTCTCAATGTTGTATATTTTAATATAATTTTTTAATTGAGTTTTATTGTCACCTACATATTTTTATTTTTTTATCCACTTAAAATATATCTTTTTAGGCAAAACACACAAATGGGCCACCCAACTTTACCCCTTTTTAAAATTCGGTCACCGAAACTTTGAATCATCTATTTTGGCCACCCTACTTTCATTCTGTTGCAAGCGAGCCCATTTTCTAATGCCCGTTAGACAAGGACATTAAGTTTAAGTCAAAATTCCTATTTTACCCCTATTAATATAAAAAAGGGGGACTGTTCATCATCATCTTCTCCCAAAACCCAGAAAAAATAAATTCAATTTTTTGGGATAAAAAATCGAAGACCCAATAATAAAAGCTCTCCATCTCCGCCTCTTCCGCTTTTCTTATTCTGTGATTCCTACACCATCTACTTCCACATCTAGCCGCCTTCATCCAACAACCAATCTTAGACTCGTTCCAACCGTCTTCTTAAAACAAACTCTAAGTAGACAAATCAAGCCAAAAATAAAAGCTTCAGTAGAATTCAGAACTACGGAAATTTCCTCAGAAGATTGATTTCAATTCACAATGATTACAACCAAACAGTATCAATCTCAAGCACATTTTACAAAAGGGTCAAACAATGCCAACAAGCAAGCAAGCAAGCAAATCCCTCAAACAACTCGCAACAACCAACTTCAAACCCTAAATTCGACTAATAATATCACACAAATCGATGTTAGATATAAAAGAGCCGCCAAATATGAAAACTCAAAATCATTCGGGGTGGATCGATCAGTAGGGTATGGTATGATTTTGATGACGATACTTAAATCACGAAATTCCCACTATAAGCTCTAGAGGACGACGGTGGTGATCCGATCAAACCGTTAGAAGCGGCGTCGTTTTCATCGAGAAACAGCCCCTCTGGATTCCTGAAAACTCCATGAATGGCCGCGATCATAAGACCGATTTCAATCCCAACCAGCAGATTGTCTACGAATCCGGTCAACCAAACGGCCAATGCTGTGATCACAGCCAGCCCACCAGCACGATTCGATTGTCGACATGGTGGCCCCACACAACCATCGGATCCTCCCGAAAAAAGTAGAGGACGAGCCATAGGATGAAGACCGATCGAAGACGATCAAGCTGAGCGCCCGATAAGGGAGAAGGCGGCACGGATGGAGATGAGGATGGCGTAATTGACGAATAAGTATTTCGAGTTTAGTCGGAAGTGCCGACCGTCCGAAGTGATTCGGTTTGTCGAACGAGTGGTGTTGGCGATGACTTCGGGCCGTGGTCAAAAATCTCCCTCCACTGTTGCATCTCGTTTCGATCTGGCGAGGTTGTAGATCGGCAAAGATCCGCGAAGGTTCTTTGGGAGAGTTTTCATCTTCTTCTTCATTGTACTGGGATTAATTAGTTTTCTTCGCTGGGATTTTGTATCCCTTGTTAACATTTTACCCCTCTTCGCTGGGATTAATTAGTTGATGAGGAAGGAGAGTTATCTTCGTTGAACTGGGCAACATTGATAAACTGTGTTTTAACATTGTTTTTTCCTATTTTACCCCTAAAGTTAACGTTCTGGTCTAACGGGCGTTAGAAAATGGGCTCGCTTGCAACAAAATGAAAGTAAGGTGGCCAAAATAGATGATTTAAAGTTTCGGTGGCCGAATTGCAAAAATGGGTAAAGTTGGGTGGCCCATCTGTGTGTTTTACCTATCTTCCTATTATATACTCTTCTTACACAATTTCTTACACAAAAAAATATTAAATTTAACATTATCTACAAAAAAATAAAACCCTTCACACACACAATTCCCCCCACACACCCACCGACCGCCCACTTTCTTCCTCTCTCTCAATCTGACAGTCCCCCTCCCCCCAAACCACCCCCTCCCCTCACACTCTATTTCCCAAGCCCAAGACACTCTTCCCAATACCAACTTCTTAGTAAAAAAGTAAAATTCTTCTCTCTCCTATGAAGTTGAAACAATGAAACATTTTTTACAACTTCTTAATAGAAATTTGTCTAAGAATTTAAAAATCATGAACAATGGGGATGCTCTAATAATCATAAAGTTATGTTTTATAATCAACTTGTAATAAACAATTTTAAAACCAGATGCGGAACGAATGAGGAAGAAAAATCATTTAATAAAACCTAACATGTTATGATCATCATCTACCCCAAAAAGAATTACTCTTCCGTTCTGGACAAATCATCAGTCCCAAAAAGAATTACTCTTCTGTTCTGGACAAGAAGTCAACGGTTCTATGTTACAGATATTTTACTTAAAGAGTTTATTTTTAAAATTTAAAATATAAAAATATCATTTTATTACTAAGGGTATCCACAATGTAGAGAACTCATTCTTGGTTCCTAGCCGTTCTACAATACCACTTAAGATTTCCAAGAACTCAATTATTTTAAAACTAACTTCAGAGTGTTTAGCTTTTCAACTTGGTTCTTAAAGTGGACCTCGTTACTTTTTTAATATAAATAAATTATATTCATATTTCTAAAACAAATTAATTTTCTACAGTTTTAATTAATATTATTCACAATTTAATTATAGTTTTAATTAGTACATTACATATTTAAAATTATAGTACATAATTCAGAAAAAATAAAAAACAAAATAGATTTTTAAAATAAGAAAAAAAATCTTCAGAAAAAGTAAAAAAATATTTTTCAAATTTCAAAATACTAAGAACCAAAAAAAAAAATCAAAAATACTAAAAACAACAAAAAAATAAAATAAATTTTCCAAAAAAAGGGTGAAGATGTGAAGATGTGAAGAACAAAAGAAGAAAAAGGAAAAAAAAAATAGGGAGAGAGTAATGGAGATGCCAACAAAGATGAAAAGGAAAAAAAAATGTTGAGGAAAATGGAGGGAGGGACGTGACCACCTGACTGGGGGAAGGGGGTGGGGCAACCGGCCTAAGGATTCACGCGATATTTTTGTGCGTGTAGAACACCCACCATTATTATTCGCTGAGTGTCTCGCACGCGGGAGTGGAGAAGTGGGGTTGGAAGGATCTGGCTTGAGAACTGGTATCCAAATCGAAGAATTTGGGAACCCAAAAATTAAGAACCTACAATTCGAAACTCGCACAGTAAAACTCATATTTTGGTTTGAGAACTCGTTTAAGAACCAAACATTGTGGATGTCGATGTCTCTCTTTCCTACTATTATTGCTTTATTTTTCTTTTCATCCGTCTTAAAATAATTATGTTATTTTAAAAAAATTAGGATAATATTTTTATCATTTTATTTTTATTTTTTCATCAGATTTTAATTATGGACCACATACACATGATCTTTGAAATAAACTATGAAAAATTATGGACCGATCTACTTTTTAAAGTATTTAATCGTTAAAGTACACTATTTTTATTTTCAATAAAAAAAACCATTTTTGGTGACAAAATGACTATGATACTCTTAATGAATTGTATGCGCGTTACAATTAAACTTTATAAATCGCGGTATAATATTTTTTTATAAACCAAACTTTTGAACCACGGTATAACTTTTAAAAAAGTTAAGTAAAGTACAAAGAATTAATTAATTTTCAATAAATTACAGTATAAAGTGTAAATATATCGATGTACAATAATTTTAAGAAAAGAATTACGGTGCAAAACTATACTAGCTTTTTGAATTTGTGAATCATGGTACAAAACTATGCTAACTTTTGAATTTGTAAATCGCTGTGAAAAGATTTCTAAATCGCGATTTGAAAAGGCTGTTAAAGTGCAAAAAAAAAAAAATCAATAAATTACAGTATAACGTGTGAATATATCGCGATACAACAATTTTACATGAATCAAACTTTTAAACCGCAGTACAAAAGTATAAAGAATCAGTTTACGCCCCCCCACCTTCAATTCTTCTTCAATCTCCTCCGTCATAAACCCTTTTCTTTCTTCTCCTTCGTCTCAACTAAAAAACTCGTTTATCTTAGGTCGATGCAACCGAGTTTTTTGATTCGTGAAATACGAAATTATAATAGATATGTGGTTGGTTGAAGAATTTTTCAATTGAGACGAATACGAAGAAGAAGACTTACGACGGAGGAGATAGTTATTACACTACTCCTTATAATTTATTTCACTCAACTTGATTCTATAGAGTCAATTATTTAACGAATCAAATCCGGGAGCCTTAATAATTACAACACCATAATTTACGAATCATAATTGTCATTTTGCATTATCACCCTATTTTATTCTTATCGGTTATTCTACCTATTAAATGAAATAATTATTTACTACGAATGTGTATACTAAATCAAAGCCTAAAACAATTAACAAGCAGTTTATTTTCTACTCATTAATTAATATAATTCCACATAAATAATCTATATAGGACATATTATTACAGCATACATAAGCAAAAATAAGGGGGATTAGTAAGTTATAGATTGACAAAAAATTTACCAATTAAAACCTGTAAAAACCATGTTAGATTAACCCACTAATCTTGTACGGAGTCGGATTAATTCAACTTGCTTAAACCATGGAACACGCACAACTTGGTGGGTGTCCGTGTCTCTAACTCCGGCAGAAGAAGTGAATGCCACGGAGGGAGTTGATTTATCATTTATCCAAAGTTGTTTTGTTGTTTCTCTTTTTCTTTTTGACTAACTTTCAACAAAGAATCAATTCATGGCCCCCACATTAAGTCTTACTTGCTAAGACTCCAATTTTTATCCGTACAACATATTAACCTTTATTATTAAAATATCATATGATAATATAATTTCAAAACATCATTTATTAACTACAATAATTTTGGAACAAATTATTCAAAATATAATACCGGTTATTACAAGCTAAAATAGGTAAATTGTCGAGGGGTGGGGGGTAATTACACATAAAGATCAATTAATAGGAACGAAAGGTTAAACAACTGTTTGAGTAATCAGTAATAAAACCTAACATGTTCTCATGTTCATCATATGTCCTAAAAAGAATGGGGAAAGAGTCCACATTTTATCATTATGGATATTTTATTAAAAGAGTTTATTTTCAAAAATTAAAATATAAAAATATTATTTTATTACTAAGGTTATCCACAATATAGAAAACTCATTCTTGGTTCCAAGGTGAGCTCTACAATACCATCAAAGATTTCCAAGAACTCAAATCATTTAAAACTAACTTCACAATGTTTAGTTCTTCAACTTGGTTCTGAAGGTGGACCTCATTACTTTTTCAATATAAATAATTTATATTCATATTTTTCAAACAAATTAATTTTCTACAGTTTTAATTAATATTATTTACAATTTAATTATTGTTTAATTAGTACATTACATATTTAAAATTATAGTACATAATTCAGAAAAGGTAAAAAAAAACAAAACATATATTTAAAATAAGAAAAAAATTCCTCAGAAAAAGTAAAAAAAAAAACAAAATATTTTTTCAAAATACTAAAAACGAAAAACTTTTCAAAAATACAAAAAAAAACAAAAAATAAGTAAAAAATAAAATAAATTTTCCAAAATAAAAAAAAGGTGAAGATTTGAAGAACAAAAGAAGAAAAAGGGGGAAAAAAGGAGAGAGAAATGGAGAGAGGGATGCCAACCAAGATGAAAAGGAAAAAAATGTTGAGAGAGGAAAATGGAGGGAAGGACGTGATCGACTGATTGGGGGAAGGGGGTGGGGCAACCGGCCTGAAGATTCACGCGATATTTTTTTGTGCGAGTAAACACGCACCATTATTATTCGCTGAGTGTCTCGCACGCGGGAGTGGAGAAGTAGGGTTGGAAGGATGCTTTTGGCATGAGAATCGGTATCCATGAACTCAAAAATTGAGAACCCGTATCGAAACTCACGAGAACTCAAGTTAGCAACCCAAATTATAAACGAGAGTTGTCAAAATTGAGATTGGTTCATACGTCCGATTTAGTAAATTCGACTTTTTATGGGCCCAATAGACCCATGGACCGTGTGCGACCCGATCTTAAAAAGCCCGAAAAGCCTGACCTGATCATAAAGTTAAACTTAATTAAAAAATGGAATAATGTTCTGGCCAAGACATTTTTTAAAACATGTTTTCAAATCAATCCAGTTATTTTTAGACATATCTTTTAGATACATTTTTTGGATAAAAATACATTATCGCCTAATTAACATCATTCCCGTCTTCATTTCAATTCCTCCCTTCGAGACTCAACACCGAAGACTTTTTTTGCAATTCCTCTCGACCCATGTGGTTACTCATGAATGCCATCGAACAAGTTGCTATTTCCACTATTCATGTAACCCCGAAGATGGGTTTAGCTATGCAAGCTTTGAAGCGATGGGGTATGACTTGAAAGCAGCATGGATGTAGGAGACCTTCTCGATGGTACCGCTTGCTTTGAGCCTACCGAAGTTTCGTGGCCTTGCATGCTTCGATGACGTTAAGGGACTTGATTCCGGCCAGATGGAGGTAAAGGGTACTGTGAAGAAAGGAGCTATGAAGTGTTGGATAGTGGTGGTGGGTCTCTATCACGGCTTCGAAAGGAGGCCAAGAATGTGGGTCTCCCAGTCAATTCTTTCCCATAGCCGTTGGAGCGAGAGCGATGATGAGGAAGGAAGAAATAAGTGGCGCTGGTGGTAGCGGATGAGATATTGCAATGATTCTAGCTTTTCCTTGTATTTGTCATGGTTTTTGGTGGTGTTTTCCTTGTATTCTAGTAATTAGCTTTTCCTTGTATTTGTCTAGTATTTGCAAGGAAGGGGTAAACCGAAAATAAGTAATGGAGTATTTGAAATGTTTGAAACAGAAGACATTATTAATAATTCTCCATAGAAAAAGGAAAGAAAATTAATTCTTCAAAGAATGCACAAACCTCAAGGGTTCGAGAGGTTACTTCTTCATCTCCTTCATCGCATTTCTTCTTGATTTTCTCGCTATTTAACAACATTAGATTGTCCTTTGTTACCGAGGCACATAAGGTTGACATTTGGTAAGAGTTCAAGTTCAAAGTTGGGTTTGACAGCTCCGTTAGTTTCTCCGTTAGTTTCCGTTAAGCACTAGTAGAGAGCACGCTAACGGCGGGGCTAACTTTAACGGAGCATAACTTTCGTCCGGATGAATTACGGGACCCACAAAGATATCAAATCGAAGCTCTCGACGAGCTCTACAAGATTCACCGGTTTACCCCGTGAACTATTCATTTTAGCCCAAAAACGCTGTTTAAGTACTGTTATGGGCCTCAAGTTTTCGAGCTTTTTCGCTCTTTTTGTTTAAGACTTTTCCTTTTAGGGTTTGGATTGTTAGGGCATATAAATACCCTATTGAACATTATTTGGGTAGTTTTTAATAAAATTTGATTTTTTGCTTTTTGCTTGAAGAACCCTAAGCCGCCATAGGCTTGTTCTAAGGAATTTCTCGCTGAAAGAGTTTCTATTTGATTGTTTTTCAAAATACCTTGTTAAATCCATCCCGATGCCGTGGCTTGGCATCGAGTTTTTGGATTAATTTGGTACCGCATAATATCAGTTAATGCATCCCGATGCCGGCTTGGCATCGAAGTTTTCGATTGATTTTTGTCTTCCAAAATCAAGTCAAATGCATCCCGATGCCAACAGCTTGGCATCGTAGTTTCGGATTGATTTTCTGTCAATGCATCCCGATGCCGACAAAGACTTGGCATCGAGTTTCTAGATTGATTTGGTCCTCCAAAATACTATCAATGTATCCCGATGCCAAAGACTTGGCATCGAGTTTTTGGATTGATTTTTGTCTTCCAAAATCAAGTCAACGCATCCCGATGCCGTGGCTTGGCATCGAGGTTCTTGATTAATTTGGTTCTCCAAAATACTATCAATGCATCCCGATGCCGCACTTGGCATCGAGTTTCGATTGATTTTGGTCATGCATAATGTCCGTTAATGCATCCCGATGCCGCTTGGCATCGCACGAAGTTTCGGATTGATTTTTCGTCAATGCATCCCGATGCCAATGATTGGCATCGAAGTTTCTGATTGATTTGGTCCCGCATAATGTCGTTAATGCATCCCGATGCCAAGACTTGGCATCGAAGTTTCGATTCGGATTAATTTGGTCCTCCAAAATACTATCAAATGCATCCCGATGCCGAACTTGGCATCGAGTTTTCGTATTGATTTTGGTCCTCCAAAATATCAATGCATCCCGATGCCGACTTGGCATCGTAGTTTCGGATTGATTTTTGTCAATGCATCCCGATGCCGTGGCTTGGCATCGAAGTTTCGATTGATTTTGGTCCCGCATTAATGCCGTTAATGCATCCCGATGCCAAAGACTTGGCATCGAGTTTCGATTGTTTTGGCCCGCATTAATGCCGCCAATGCATCCCGATGCCGCACTTGGCATCGAGTTTCGGATTGATTTTTCTGTCAATGCATCCCGATGCCGTGGCTTGGCATCGAGTTTCGGATTGATTTTGGTCCTCGCATTAATGCTGCCAATGCATCCCGATGCCGCACTTGGCATCGAGTTTCGATTGTTTTGGTCCCGCATTAATGCCGTCAATCGCATCCCGATGCCGCATTTGGCATCGAAGTTTCGATTGATTTGGTCCTCGCATTAATGCCGTTAAATCGCATCCCGATGCCAAAGATTGCATCGAAGTTTCTCGATTGATTTTCTCATTAATGCATCCCGATGCCGTGGCTTGGCATCGAAGTTTCTCGATTGATTTTGGTCCTCGTTAATGCCGCCAATCGCATCTGATGCCGATGCCAAGCGCTTGGCATCGAAGTTTCTGATTGATTTGGTCCCCGCATAATGTCAATGCATCCCGATGCCAAGCACTTGGCATCGAGTTTCGGATTGATTTTCTGTCAAATGCATCCTGATGCCAGGGCTTGGCATCAGAGTTTCTGGATTGATTTTGGTCCTGCATTAATGCTGTCAAATGCATCCTGATTCCAAAGATCTTGGCATCGTAGTTTCTTGATTGATTTGGTCCTCCGTATTAAATCGCATCCCGATGCCGCATTGGCATCGTAGTTTCGATTGATTTGGTCCCGCATTAATGCCGTTAATGCATCCCGATGCCAAAGATTTGCATCGAAGTTCGATTGATTTGGTCCTCGCATTAATGCCGCCAATGCATCCCGATGCCAAAGATTTTGGCATCGAAGTTTCGGCTTGATTTGGTCCCTCGCATAATGCCGGATCGCTTTGTTCTTCATTAATGGCATTTTTTGTCATTTGGCAAGCAATTTGTAGTTAAATGAAATGTCCAAAAAATTGATGGTTCTATATGAAAACATGTTTTCAAAATTGTACCCACTTGAAATTCTCCCTTAAAAAATTAAAAACTAAAACATAAACCCCAAAAAGCAAAAATTATCAGATATTCATTCAGATTTTTTTTATTTTCTTTTGGTTATTTCCAAATCATTGTACTCTTTTTGGTTGAAACTCATATTCTAAATTGATGGAACAGATACTTACAAAGAGGAACTGGGGTTGATCATTCAAGTTCCAATCTAGTTTAGTATGATTGTGATTAGTAATCTTATCGAAACTGATCTATTCAATTGAGTTTCTCTATCTGATATTAGCTAATAAAAAACATTAATAGTATAAACTTGATAAAAATATAAAATTTAAATACTAGATTATGTTGGGCAAATTAAAAAATGAACATTTGCTAGTTAGTATGGTTTTGCAAACTAGAACCCGAAAAACTGTCTATCCTTAGAAAACACAAATTAGAAAATTGAGAATAGTATAATGAACTTCAATTTACTTATAACTTTTTTTTTTTGAAAAAATACCCTTCAAGTAGCACATGCATTTTATCTTTGGTCTATAACAATATAGTTTTTCAAGTTTTTGTTTCGTTTAATTGTTGAACTTACTACTTTTATTTATATTTGCGGTGGTTGTACTTTTACTTTGTAATTGTGTAACGACTAGTATGTGTATTTCGAACTTTTGATATGTTATATAACTTTAATTAACTAATTTGTGAGTTTTTTTTTAATAAAAAAATATTTATTTTTTTGGCCCATAGGCCCGAAGTACGCTTGAACTCAGCTTGAGTTCTATAAGGCCCGTCACTATTTTGGGTCGGGTCAACACAACCCACCGTCAAGTGAAGTCTGGTGGGCTTGAGCCAGGCCGTTTGACAACTCTAGTGGATGCCAATATCTCTACGTCCCAAAATAATATTTTGCTTTCTTTTTTCGTTCATCTCAAAATAATTGTGTTATTTAAAAATTCTCCTTTTTAGTACAACAGTTTTACTACTGTATCCTTATATTTTCATCGTACTTTAATTTTGAATCACATACACATGGTCTTTTAAATAAATAATACATCAAATAATATTAATAATCAAATCAAATGTGTTTTTTAAACCGTGCGTCAAGTCAGCCCCCAGACAAAAATTTTGGAACTGATGGAGCATTTTCTTAAAAAGTTCTACTTTCAAATCGACTTTTGGCCCAAAACGAGAGAGTATATTATATATATATATATATATATATATATATATATATATATATATATATATATATATATATATATATATATAAACTAGGTAGTCTAAAAGAGATACAATCCTGTCAAAATGTACTTACTAAAAAAAAAGAAAGTCATCTTTAAGAACAAATGTGCATTGAGAACACAAATTTAATTACACAACTCTCAAGATTTATTGAAAATGTACAAATATGCACATGTGTTAGAAAATACCGAGTTTCTATGTAGTACTATTTAATAGAAGTAGCCACTCATTGAAAATATGTAAATACAAATCTTTTTTGATATATACTTAATTTACTGATTAATTAAAATGAGCAAATAACATTGGAATAAGAACAAATGTACCATAAAAAAACATATTCATTGAATACATATTATTACAAAATAAAATATATAACCACAATTAATTATAAAAAGCATGCTATGGAAATCTTCATATATGACTTGTATTTGAAACTTTTGTGTCTTTTTTCATCGTATCTGAAATTATAATATCAAAACAAAATTTATTTTTGCAAATAATCACAATTAACTTATTGGTAAATTATAGGAATATATACGATTAAATTATAGTAGTAGATACCACCACAAATTATAAATAGTTAATAAATCTATATGTTATATAGAGAAGAATATACATCTAAATTACTATTTATACTCCGTACTACTTAAGATCCTAAATTTTAATAACAAAAAATATCAATAATTAAACTATAGAAAATTATGAATGAGAAAATGACTTAAACAATTCATAAAATAATGGATTAAATTATATTAATTATACCGATATAGGAGTAATTTGTTCCATTTATCATGTTTTTTCTTTATTTTTTTATTTTGTTTATAATTTTTATTTTATTTAAGTATAATTTAATTAAAAGAGATATATCCACGTGTGATTAATGCACGGTTATAAAACTAATTTTATATAATAGTAGTATAGTACTATAGTAGTGAACAAAAATAAACAACTAGTTTGGGACAAGTGGAACACTACACAATTACATCTAGCTTCCCTCCTTCCTAATGGAAATCTCTCAGAAAATGAATTACGGTATTATAATTAAAACTTGCAACACATGCTCTTATGATGTACCCTCAATATGCAATGACAAAGAAGATGATCATCTTGCTTTAAAATGTTAGCTCAATTTGCATGCAATGAGACCACATACTATACTAGAATGAATTTTCAAAATTTCACCCCTTGATATAGATGAATACGATATTCCAAAACTAAAAATTACATATTCAAATTGCCTCACTAAACGCAAGAACTAAAGCAAAAGCAAGAAACTTGAGTAAGCTCATTAAGTTGGTGGACACCGATGAGTTGAACCATAACTTGATCCACATCCATAGCAGAACTCAAATTTACATCTGAAAAAGAAGAAAGAAAATTAAGAGATCAATAAATCTCAAGAGAATGTATAGTAGGTCTCCTATAAATAGTCTTACAGATCTTAATTCATAAGATGGAGTCTCACTCTCTCACAACTTAACCCATCAACACATAATAGGTAACTAAAGATGATCCGTCTTGCAAAAAATATATGTAAAATGGTCTTACCTAAGATTTTGCTTACTCCCTCTATATATATATATATATATATATATATATATATATATATATATATTAGCAATTAAAGGCTTCAAAATTAAGTAACTAACCTGCAAACAATGTGCAAGCAGCCTTCCTTTTTTTCAACGTAAAACTTACAGCTAGGGCACCTCCTCCATTTCTTGTTCTTGGCAAGCTCCATCAACATCATATCTTCCCTTTCTCTCTCATCTTTATTCAAACTCCGAAACTCCCTGCAATCCATCCCGGTATGCCACACCACCTTGCATTGGGCACAGAACAATCTTCTGCAATTCGGGCATTCTGATACAGTCACAACCTCTTCTCCGTCATCAACCAACAACGTTTGACAATCTTTGAACGGACAGTAAAATTTCTGGGAGCCAAGGATGAGAGATTCACACAGTGCGTTGTCCCATCTCTCCAGAACTTGGTTAGGAAGGATGGAATGACAAGATTCGGGTCCAATCACACCCTTACATTTCACATCTGGACATTTAACCATAGCTATGTTTTCTTGAATTTTGGCTGCTATGTATTTGCTGATGCAGTCATTGCAAAATGAATGTGGACACGTGCCGCTGTTTATGAACATTTCTTCGGCTGGCTTTGTATCCATACAGATATTACAGAACCTTGCTGAAGATTGGCCGGCTTCTCTCATTGCAGACTTTGATGATGATGGAGCATTAATCTGTTGAACAGAGGATGATGAGAAGAGAGCCTCTTGCAGTTGCAACTCTTCAGCATAATCCTCGTCTGAAATTGGGAGTAGTTGGTCATGATCATGGAGCGCTGAGAAGTAAAATTCATCAACAACATCAGCGTTCCATGCTCCGTCTTCCATTGCTGAGGATGAGCGCCTAGATCATTGCCTGTTAGAGTTTCAGAATCAGCGATTTTTCTAGAGTATGAGGAGGGAGGGGGATATGGAGGATCGCTGCACTTCTTTTGATAAGAATGCGGAAGAGTTTATTGAAGCAATTTCCAACAACAAGACAACTTGCCTGGAATATTTCAAAGGCCTGACTTCGTCTGTTCAACGTACTCCATTTAATTTGAACAACAAATTAAGTACGTATATCACATTACTGTAAAGTGTAAACCTTTCTTTTACTAATTTTCTACTTGTATATCCCCTTGGTGGACTCGAGGCTCGAGCTGTGTTTAAGTTAGATTGTCTATCCAGTATCAGTGTATCCAATCATTTTCGAGCTAAACAACCTGCTTGTTTCGAGTCCAACATACTTGAACTTGCTTTTTATCCACAGCCGACTCCAAGTTGATCAGAGAAACTTTTTTTTTTTAAATGATTTAATTTTTTTTTGTCTCTAGTCTCTGGAGTTTAATAAAACCATTTTTTGGTCCTATAACTAAAGAAAAATTAATTTAGTCCTACACTGCATTTCTTATTTAGATTCCCCTCTCCCCGTTAAATGTAACACTAGTTTTCTTAACCCGTGCGATAAATGCACGTCAACTAAATCGTAAATAAATAAAATAAAGAGGATAAAAAATCTTAAAGAATAAAATAAAAATAATTGGTTTATTAATAATTACACATAAGTATATCACTAATCATTATATATTCTAAAAAAATTCTTTATACACAACATTTGTTATCTTATTAGTTGGTTTTTCATTTTCAACGCATATTAATATCTAGTTTCTTCAAAAAGAGATCTACGGCTACATGTAATTATTGACTTTGACACTTGTTAATTGTTATTATATATGATACCAGCAATGGTAATTGTCTTCTTTGAAACATGAAAGACAATCTTATATCGAATAGAGTTAATAACAATTTTATGATAAAAACCTTTTCTCTAACATTGTTTCCTTTCAAAAAAATTGTTTCAATAATATGATTCCCAAGATTTATGATGCTTAATCTTGTTCCATTGCACAACCCTGCAGCATGGTCAATGTTTCTCAATAGCATTACTGGAATATCAATTTTAAGTGTCAATTCATGATCTGACAACCATGAACACTTTATACTATTCAAAAACTATGTAAAATGAATGTTTTCGAATAAATTTAATTTTTTTCCACTCTACAAATAAAATCTGAACTCAAATAAGTTCTTCATTTTGAATGATTACTTTTATTAAATTATATTTGTATTTTATGAATAAATAAATTTATGATAAGAAAATAAGCTAAAATAAAAAATAACGAAATTATTTTAGTAACCTCAGTTTAAATTGTTTTGTTTTATTGACTCCGTAACTATTTTTTTTGTTCCATCAAATATTTTTATTTTACTTTTTTATAAGAATTTTTAAAAAACTTTTGTTCTGTAAATTATTTTATTTTACTAACCTCCACATTAAATTATTTTTATTTTGTTGATTCTGTAACTTATATTTTTATAATGGCTTTTTCCATAAATTATTTTTATTTTACTAACATCTTATATTTTTGTTTTCTTGACTCCGGAACTATTATTTTTGTTTTAGTTACTATTTTTTTTGTTTAAAAAGAGAAAAATGTTTAAACATAATTTAAAAAGATGAGATGGTGGTGATGATAGAGAAAATATGGAGAAGACATAAAAGAGAAAGAGAAATACAACCAGAAGATATAAGATATGAGATAGAAATATTTGAATGGTAACTCAAAAGTCAAAAATTCAAAAGTATAATTTTGGAGGGAGAAATATACATTTGTCATTATATATATATATATATATATATATATATATATATATATATATATATATATATATAGATAGATTTCTCATCTTATTTTTCTAAAAATGATCAAAGTACACTTACCTTCATTTATATGGAAAAATCGATGGCAATGGAAAACTAATCGTTAAATCATCCCCAATGAAAATCAAAATTCCACCCCCACCAAAAAAAACCAAAACAATATTCATTTAATAATGCATATTAATATATTATAAAAGATCTCAGGGACTAATTGGTGGCCCTGATCAAATTGTGCTAAATACTACTGACGGTTCAAATTAATTCGTAAGTATGTGGGTTACAAATAAACCCCTCAATTATGAGTTATGTTTGAATTACTTCTCTACAATTACTGAGAACTGAATTATCCCGTCAATTATGAGTTTTGTTTATCTCGACCATTTATTGAACTGGTCTCATATTGACACCGTGCATATGACACGGGCACATATACTAATGCATATTAAAGCAAATCTAAAATAAAAATCAGATTGTCATTTTGAGATCTCAACCAAGGCAGTCGGTGGTGGAGGGACATCATTGCCATTGGAGTGAATTAACTCTGCAAAAGCATCATTGTAAATAAGCATAAACAGAGGAAGAAATAATAGTCTAACAATTAATATATGTTTGAGATTTTGTAGGGGATTATTTACTTTTTCGGATAACAGTGATATTTAATACAACACCTATAAAATGCTTAATATAGCATTTTTGAAAAGTATTTGACCAAAATACCTTTTACCTAATTTAAATTTTTTGTTTTTTGTTAAATTTAATTTACCTAATTTTATATTTAGAAACTACAATAATTTAAACACAATTTATTAATTAAATTGATTAATGAATAATATTTGAATTGGTTTAAATTAAAAAAAAAAGGACTGTTAGGGACTGGTTGGGAATCAGTCCAAATGGGGCTGGGCTGCTTTGAACATTTGGAGAGAAATAGATAAAAATTTAAACATGGCATTTAAAAAAATTAATAGATAAAAATTGAACATTTGGAGATAAAAATCGAATAATTAGAAATAAAGATTACCGTAAAGTTTGCATCAGTGGTAAATGTAACATCGTCATCATCGTCCATATCCACGTTTCAACACTTTTTTTTAACCGATTTGCTTCCAAATTGGTAGACTTTTTTAAGCTTTGACTGATTAAAATTTTGAGAGAAAAATACAATTTTTTACTTATTGGTCAAGATTTTACAATCTGTTATATTTATACACAAAAAAAAAATTCACTTAGTAACTAAATCAAATTAATTAGTAAATTAATTGTGCTTAGTAATTAATCAAATTAATTAATAATTTAATTGTGCTTAGTAACTAAATCAAATTAATTAATATTTTAATTGTAAAATTTGTTAAATTAAATTTAACAAAAAAAAAACAAAAAAATTAAATTTGGTAATGGGTATTTTGGTCAAATACTTTTCAAAAGTGTTGTATTAAGCATTTTATAGGTGTTGTATTAAGTATATCACGCCGATAAAATCTCAGTAATTAACTGTTGCTAGAATTAACGGTTGTACATACGCTTATGGAAATTGAGATTTAATCATGGCAAGTAGTTATGTCCGATAAAATGAATCCTGACAAGTAGTTAACTTTTCAGAACATTTAATCCTGACTAGTAGTTATGTTTGGTAAAAATAAATCAAGGGCTTAGATTATATATATTAGATGATCTGAAGGTTCAAGATAATTAACAAATATTATATAATATACTATATAATAAATAAATAAAAATATATAAGTTAATTTGGTTTGATTCGATACCAAAAACGTGAATCGAACTAAATTAAACTGCTTTCCAATTTTTGAAACCGAAACCGAACCGTATTCGAAAAAACCAAACCAAATTTGGTTCGATTCAGTTGTGCGGTTCCAACTTACACCCCTATAATAAACCCATATTCTCTCTCCTCATTTCCTCTCTCCTCCCTCTGTTGTCCACCATTTCTCAAATCTAATATATGTTCATGCTATCAAAGGAAATTTCCATGGGAGCGGAGCCTCCCCCAGGACCACCATGTCTGTCATTTTTTCCTCACCTTATAATTTTCTGACTGGATTGCAAAATGGGTCCATTGTCGCTGTCATGCGTCTTGTGACGAGATTCAACATTGAATTGAAGTTGTTTGATGTCGTCACCGTAAATGGTCGAGTAGAAGGGAGTGTATGAGAAAAGTGGTTGTTTGGATAATTGTACTCCCAAATTGATTGTTTGGAGAAATCAAGGGAGTTTGTGAAGCTACAGATCGAGTGGTGGAGGAAGATGAAAAGGAAGAACAGCCGGCGGCCGTGACAGTTGAGGGGAAGAGAGGTAGGGTACTTGCAAACAAACTAGTCTAGTGTATCGAGCTCAAATTCAAGTTCAAACTGATATCAACTCGACCTCGAGCCAGCTAAAACAAAAGCTTAATAGAGGAGGACCATCTTTGGGCCTTGTTTCTTTTGTAGATGGAGTCAGATACTCCACATAGGAACTGGGATGGAACCGGGCATTTCCACGTTCCCACCTATACCTATACTATTACTAGTGCTTGGACCTCGAATGACTTTCCATACCGGGCGAACCAAATAAAGGTTCCTCGAGCGAAATTAATACCCTTTTGCTGACAGCCAAAAAGTTCTTCTCTTGCAAGTCGCAAGGCTTTCCGCTTTTGCTTACATAAGAACTACTAATTCTCAACAGAGGGATGCACGTACGTGCATAAGAGAAAGATAACTAAAAGAACTAAGAATAACTAACTATGATAACTTACTACAACTACAAAACGTTATGGTGAGAAGTGGACATATATATTATATTACAAGACCCTTCTCAGAATATGGGATTTCCCCTTTTCCTTAACCCACAACTATATTCTCCCTCATCTCCCTGAAGATCGGTGCCCGCAATTTCTCGGCTTTCCTCTCTCCTTTTCAATCTCTATCCGTATGCATGTCTTCGTCCTCCCACTCTCCCCCCTCCTGTCAGCTACAACTCTTTTGATGAGAAACAACCATAGAATACACGCAGATCGCACCTCCTCCCACAACCAATTGACATTTCCTTTTCATTCGCAGGGGATCAAATCTAACCTGGACCTTGTACCCTGTCGATGAAACAAAAAAGAAAAAAGAAAGAAAAAGAACCAATACATGGTGGGAGATGTGGGGCCTCAAGAATATCCATTCGTGGTTTTCTGCAGTTTCTTCTTAAAGTTTGAAATGCTACATTGCGGACAAATGTACTCCAGTCCATCTGTTTTCGCATAATCCTGCAGAATGAATTTTAAGCAAGAATAATCAACCATACTTTTTGGTTGAAACTACACAGAAGAAAAACAATTATACTATACCTTGAACGCACCAAGACCTTGCCTTCTGTCGCACCCGAAATGGGCCCACTCACCACAAATTCCACAATTCACCCAATCCCCCGCTGCGCTACTGCAAAAGTTTTAAAAAAATCAGCATTAGTCAACGTAATGAAAGACAAGTACACATACACACTATGTGCCCAGACTAAAATAATTAGAGCGGAGAAAATGCAAGGCATTTAACCTGTGACATAACAAGCAGCACTCTCCATCTACATCATCATGTGCCAATTCATATTCCAGAAGGTATGTTTCGTAGTGTCTCTTCAGTGTATTTCCAACACCCTGGTTCAATTAATCAGCCAGAAAAAACATATTAATTCCTACACTGGTCAACAAATCCACCATTCAAGAGCATTTACTATAAATAATATGTTAGACAAGAGCTCAATTAGTTGCCTAGACATCTATGTATATATATATTTTTTGATAAGTAAATAATATATATCAAGCATCAAAAGAGGTGATGCGTCCTTTGTACACGACATCTATGTATATATTAAGCCATACGAATTTCATCGACTCTTCGATTGGACTCCACATCTGCATTGCCTACTTGGACTCTGAGAATTTTCATGCTCTAATCACTTGGACTCTATATCCTATAGTTTCTCTTTTATATTTCTCATCCATAAATTTATCACACAATAACTGTATTTATTTTGTAAAATGCACACACATCGTGTGTCACTTTTACTTGTAATATTGAGCCAGATTATTGGATTCTTGGACTCCTCATCTACATCGGCTACTTGAACACTTTGAGTCTTCATGCTTCAATCACTCCAATAACTTCTCAGCAGAAAACCACTCACTAGTCACTGCCCCCACTTTTTCTCTCTATTATTTATTATTATATAGGGTTAATATCACTTTTGGTACCCTAACTTTACCCACTTTTTACTTTTGATACCCTTTGTACCTAGTCAATCAAAGTTCATCCTAAAAGTTTGTAAGTTTCATCAATTTTCGTACTTTCTGTCACATTGCTGTCAAAGGCAAACGGAGGACCTGTTGTTGTAGGTTTGAAAGGGTTGCCCCACCCTACGCATAAATAGCCTATATTCATACTCGTAACCAAACACCATTCCGTCATTGCCATTAGCACCAAATACTCGCAGCTGTTTAGCAACAACGGTCCAACAATCCCTACCGGAATTTGCACGTAACCGACCGACATCTCACAACATTGCCCTAAAATCAACTCATCATCGATTCCGTCCAACGGTAAACCAAGCAACAACCTCCCAATTGTCCTCTGCAAAGCCTCCCGGTGAATTACAGCCGCCCAGTGGCAGTCCCCGGGCATCGATTCGAGCGAGTACAACGGATTGAACCGGAAACAATAGATTTCACGATTTCCTCGTCAGATGCCGACGATATCACCGTTAACAGCTGTTGCTGCTAATCCATGATATTTGAGCAATTTTAGGAAAAGGTAGTTTTAGACGTACCAGCGCCGTCAACGTCCACGTCCGTGTCAATGTCCCGGGGATCGTGAGAGGCACGTGCGATGAAATATTGGACGAAATCGATGCCAAAAAATCCCAACAGGTAAATGAAAGAGGCGATTAGTGAGACAATACCGACGAGCTCGGAGAGGGCAATGGTGTGGAGAGGGGTGGAGGAGTGGATCTTGTCGTGCCACTGGTGGAGGAGGTAGTAGGCGACGGAGAAGAAGAAAGTGAAGAAAATGCCGTTTGTTAAGTATAGAGGAAGGGGGAGAGCATCAGATGCTTTCGGAATTGGTGACATGGAGTGATTATTATCGGTAACGGTGGAAGTGCACAACGATCTGTTTTTTTGGTGGTTGTGGTTGGGGTGGAGGGGATGAGGTCGCCGACGGACATCCATGTAGGAATTTGCAGGGGTGAAGGCAGGAGGGATATAATAGAGATAGAGAGGGATGGGGAGGAGAGAGAATAAAAATTGCTTGGGAAGGAGGATGTGCTGGCATAAGGTATACCGGATAAATCAGTTAAAAAATTTCCAACCTACAACAGCAGGTAAATCGTTAGTTTTGGATGGAAAATTAACGGAAAGTACGAAAATTGATGAAACTTACAAACTTTTAGGATGAACTTTGATTGACTAGGTACAAAGGGTATCAAAAGTAAAAAGTGGGTAAAGTTAGGGTACCAAAAGTGATATTAACCCTTATATATATCTCATCAATAGAATTTCTGCCACGATCACTATATTTATTTTGTAAAATGCAAACACATCAAGTGTGCCACCATTACTTGTATAATATAAAGCCTTATGTCATGAGGCCCCTTATAGTAATAAGATTTTACACACAAATAAAACAAGAACACGAGCACTCAAGATTATAAGCTTACCGTCATTCTATTGGTCACAGTGTGGTTCCGCATCTTCGAGAAAACCTGCCCTTTCCAATTGATGCCATTGCCAACATGAAAGCCACCTCTTGAAACCACCTGGGAAAGGCCCAAATCTTAGGTTTTATAGTATTTACATTACATTTTTGTTCCATGAAAACACTCACTTTCACACCAGCTTCCCTGCTAAACACAGTTGGTGGTGGCCTCACAATAGCAGGCAGGAGAGAAAACTCACCTCCCTATACAAATTGAAGAGATCGAGACGTTTTGCATTGAGTATGGCATCCGGGAACTCAGCAAGCCCACCTTGAGGAATGAGACGTGTGTGCCCTCGAAGGATTAGAAACTGCATTACATCCCTAAGAAACTCCTCCTGAAAGGAAAAATCAGAGGAAACTATTAGTAGAATAAAATATGGTCTATTGTCATACGAGAACAAATTATAATCTACTTTAAAGGGCCCATTCCAATATGATACTAACCATTAAACTTTATATTGTAAAGTTGATTGGTCTCGAAGACATTGTTTTAACACCCTTTGAAAAAAAACAAAAACAAAAACAAAAACAAACTAACCTCAGAGCAAACATGTATTGGGCTTCTCCCACATCCATGCTTCTTCAAAGGAAGGGGATTCAAAGAAATTATCTGCTTTGCCTGGTACGAGCTTGATTGTGATTTCCGATGAGTCGCAGGTGTGGCTCCCATAAAATTGTGCTTTGTGGAAGAAGCGACCGACAAATTAGCTTTTATTTGCCCTCCCTCATGCCCATTGACCTCTGAAATTCCAGCAAAGGGAAGCATTTTCTGGTGCCGAACATGCGGGATTGGCCTCAGTGCTGCAACTTTCAGTTTCTGTCTAAAAGGTACAAAGGGCATACCCTGGCCTTCCTGTTTGATAACCAACCCATTAGGATGGCCAGACAATGCATCTTGGCACATATCAGACCTCTTTCTACTTGGAGCAGGTGGTCGCAACCAGGTGGGAGGGCTACACATACTTATGGGGCTTAAAGGACTATTTTGACCCTGCCTTGTGCAGAAGAAAAGGAGTCGTTCTGCATCTTCTTTCTCGAATGAAGCAACAGCTAAACCCTGGACGCTGGCAATACCAAGTGCAACTAAGCTACGGTAAGAAACATCTGGTGCAAGCTGCCTCAGAACCTGAAAGTGTAGACAAAGTTCAAAAAAGGAATTATATTTCCCAAATACATTCAAAACAAATAAAATGGTATATGCTCCAAAACAATCTTACAGGTTAGTAACTATCAGGAACTTAATTCTAAACACTGCATCCCCATTTTCGAACCAATTTTGGCAATGTCCATGTAAATTTGTAAGCCACACTCGCCCCACAGAACCACAGACTTTACTGAGCCATTCAAAAAAACATGTTTCCTGACCTAAGAAGTCATACATCAAATGCAAGCATTTACTGATTCTTGTAAAAGCGCTTCTTTGGAGTGTTGAGGTTTTTCCTTTTCGCAACTCCTCACAATTTAGCTGATGGCTTGCAGAAATAGGCTTCTAATAAGACCAAGAATTTTGCTACTATCCTAGATATAAACAAATTCTCGTCAAAAGACAAAGGAAAAATAAACTACATTGATTCCAAGTTGTTTACCATCTCCACAATCAGTTTCGAGTTAAGATCTTCTTTGAGAAAGTAAGTTCTTCTTAGAAGTCGTGTGTTTCCTTTTCCACTCTTGCCTAAGGGTTGATACATACAAATATCGAGCACACAACTATCTCAATAATACAGATTACTGATTGCCAATGAGATAGTGAAATCGAGTAAGAACCTAATAGCTCAATCGGCACTAATGACTTCACTTAAGTACCTAATAGCACAATTGGCACTAATGACTTCACTTAAGTATCAAAATCAAGGGCTGGCCATGGGTACAACTGAAGCCATCACCAAATGCACAAAAATCTTATTTTAAACAGAAAATATGGAATAGCTATAGCAAGTAAAAGGGAAAACAGCAAATAACCTGTGAAGCCCATATTGGGACCTTCATGCTAACTTCAAAAACTGATGCCCCACAAGCTATTGAAGCAGATCTTCGCGGCTCCGACAAAGGCGACTTATTCTCCTCGGAAGATGGCAATGCATGAATTGACTGACTCTTTTCAATAACTTCACTTTTAATATGATTCTCCAAGAGCTGAAGATTAAAAGGCCAAGAACATCAACTTCATAAACCACTAAATCTAGAATACAGAAAGTTCACAAATAAGGTACTAGTAAAATTATCTTTCAGCTACCTGATCATCAAAACATGTTTGTGCACTACCGGACACCAGAAGTGAGATGTGAGCTGAGCTACAAGTTGATATATCACACCGCATTGTGACAACACCTCGAGAAAATGCAGGGGCCTGGAGAGGTGGGGGAAGTGCACTGCATCACATAATGATGGCATTAACAAACAAACATGACAGGTTATTTAAGGGGAATAGACTTATAAAAAGAGAATACAAAAGGAACACAAAGAAAATGTAAAACCACAAGGGTGTTCACAATATCACCAAGAATTTCATCCACAAATGCATACATGGGCACATATACTTTATTACATATATCCACTTAAGTACATCAATACGTGCACATCACATGTTTATATAATACACATACCTAACACGGTTATGAAGTTTACTCCCGCGCATCTGAAACAGCAAAAAGAGGATATATGAGAAAAAACATTAGTACTAGTCCTCAAAAGTTAAATTGATAAGAAATTATTTGAAAGGGATGAACACAGGAATTTGATCTTGTTTCCTCACAAGAACAGTGGAACAAATAATACTCCCTCCGTCCCATAGTTATTGTTCTTCTTTCCTTTTTTGTCCGTCCCAAAAAATATTGTCTTGTTTGAAAGTTTCCTTTTTAGGACAACACTTTTACCATTTAACCCTTACTTTTCCTTCCTACTTTAAATATGGGTCACGTGCACATGGGCTTCAAAGAAAACAACACGTTAAGTTGTTAAGTACTTACTTCAATATTCAATAGCGCATTGAGGCCATCTTCCAAGGGTCCCAATAAATATGCATCCTGAAAAGTGTTTGGTCCATAACAATAAGTAACTATCCCAGCAAAAACCTACAATATAGTAGATTAGGGTAAAAGTATAAACCAGATACTAAAAAATTATCATGAAATTACCAATGTGCACGCCAGCCCACAAACAAGAAATCTAATATTTACGTCGTCATCATATATTTTTATTGCTGGAAGATCGTCAGGGTAGCTATCTTCATCATCTCCTCCACCTATCTCAGGGGGAGCAACATTTATCTTTGGTGGGTCACCAAGAAGGCGTGGACCCAACTTACCATTACTTTTCTGGCAATTATCTGGGAGGACAAGGTTGTTCCGCACACAGTAAAGCCTGAAGGATGCATGCGCAAGTTGGAAAGCATCCCATGTATGGCTAGATGAACTGCATTCCAAAAAGCAAGAACATCATTCAGTAAAAAGTTAGCCTTCTGGAGAACATACAAACAGAAATGTAGCAGCTCCATTCAAAAGGAAGACGAGTTCAAGTACCTCTGTACCACTGACAATAACGCTTGACGAAAATGGCAAGCAGCATAACTAGAAAAAGCATTTCTCCAATATATCACATAAGGAATCCCCTGCAAAGATGAAATACAAATGTCATTGGATTAACTATATTCTGGCAAACGGCCCAGACACTTGGGAATGCATAACTTCACACTTATATCCAAAAGTTCTTCAACAAAATTTACACATTCAGGAATCAGTTATTACGGAAACCCTTCTCACCTACCTTTGAGTGAAGTGCCTCTGCCACATTTTCACTATTTGGGAGTTCCAAATAAACCTTCAAGAAATTTTTTGAAACAGTTCAGAAAACATCAAAAGTATAAATGACAAATCACCAAAGATAAAATAGCATGTAATTAGGAAACAAAGAGATACTTATAAGGATTATACCGAACCAGTTTAACTGGTTAAGAAGAACAAAATACTACCATATGCCTCTACACCCTTGCACACACCACAAATTATGCACAATTTCATCAATAATATATGCGATACTCCGTCCATCCTAACTTGTCTCACAATTCTGTGTGCACAAACTCTAAGAGAATGGCCCCCTTTTTTAATTCTGATGATTGGTGGAGGATGGTGATTTTGGACTTTCCGAAATTGCACACTATTGTCAATCACTCTTTTCCACTCTGAGAAGGTCCATAGTTCCTAGATTTAGCATTTGGCCGTTTGATTACTACAGAACAAAAAAAGACTAAAAGTGTACTTTTGCAACAATCTAAGCTTCCTTTGCAACTTTGACCCTTACAAAAATTGGGCACTCCTAAGTAGATCTTCCAACACTTGTTATGGGAGGCCTGAAGAATAAATTCCTTCATCAGATCCATTTAGTAGCAAGTGTCAGCATAGAACATGCACATGATACTTCCATGTCTTCTCAAGCAGCAGTCACTAAGAGATATTTGGTAGACACAAAACAAGCCAATCGAGACAATTCACAAGTAACTATATCTATGTGCTGCTGTATCTATTACAATTTCAAATGAAACTTTGTGAACGAACCCAATTTTTTTATTTTGACTTGAAGTTTAAATCTTCAACTCTAAAGGGCCAATGTGTCAATAAACTATCATCATTGTCACTTGCCAGTCTAATACCAATTCAAATTGCATTTGCCTTTGTATGGAATTAGAGTTTGCTATTGCTACAGAACACAACCCATCTGCATCAAAGCAGGTCCAGAGAAAAATGGATTCTTACCTCCTACATCATCTTCTACAACTGTCAACCATACCTCCACACTTGTACAGATTCAAAACAAGAGCGCCATACAAACAAAAACGAGTAAAATAAGCGTAGGTAATTGTTATCATGCCCCCATTAAAAACAAATACAGCCTCCAACCTCATATCAAGTAGCAATTCAATACCCCAGGCCTACAACACGGATGTCGTGACTCGTGATCCACTAGGTAAGATAAGGTTGCTCTGCATAGCATAATCCACCAATGATGCAAATGGTAAGATATCATGGTTGTTCCTATCAATTCCAACCAGGTACTCTTGGCCAAAAACTGATTTGAAGCCCAAAATAAACACTTTAACAACAATAACGTTTGCAAAACAACAAATCCTTCAATAAGTACTCAACTCATTTTACCAAAAAGCGCTCAACTCATCCAAGTGCTTGCTACTTGGGACAACATCATGAATCCTTTTTGCCTTATAAACACACATTTTTCAACCTACATAATGGGCCAAATTCCTATACCTGTAAACTTCACTAATCTCTTCCGCTGGGTGTGTATCATACTAACTTCTCTTTCACCTAGCTATGAGGAATGAGCCTACAGGCTACAGTAGACAAAGAATGCCGAACCAATTTTTTTACTCTTCATCTCCAGGTCTATCTCCGAAAAAAAATGCAGTCAATACGTTTAAGTCAAGTGAACAACCATAAACACAAGAGTGACATAAATCTGTTGACAATGAATCAGCAGAACCCATGTATGCTAACAGCTAACCACTCTTTCTCCTTCTGCTATAAAGAAAAGAGGAAAGGAAAATGGCAGAAATCACAGAACTTCACATAATAGAAAAGATCAGAATCATAGTCTAACAATGCCACATCCAAAACCAATAGCTAATGGTTTAAGGCACTTACAGTGGTAGGCAACGAGGAAGTAAAAAGCCCAGATATTGCTTCAGCAGTTGACAAGTGAACACCTTGCCAAACCAAAGATCCAACTTCATCATTGGGGAGCTGTTCTCCTTGTAAGTAGACAAAATTTGGCTGAAACGAATCAAAAACCCTGCGGAATTCGTCTGTACTGGGATTGCTCAAAGTTTGAACCTGCATTGCAAAAAAAAATCACAGCACAAGCTGATAAACTTTAAAAGACAACGCAAAAACAATAATATCACGTATTCCAAGACGAATTGCAATCGTATTTTGACCTCCAAACGTCCTGAAGAAGTGATCTCCGGGAAGGGAAATCTCCGACCAGTGTCCTGAGCATCCTCCTGCGTATTTCGGGAATTTCTCCCACACAACACTGCAAGGACGCCACAAGTGTGTTTTGAAGCTCCTTGAATATGAGACATCGTTTCCAACAGGAAACTCCACCAAGAATAGGAAATCAATTTCCACACTGCGCGTTAAATCAAACCACCGTATGAGAAATAACCGAAACAGCAACGAAGAAATTACCAACAACCCAGATGCTGAAAGAAGAAAATCTTACCGAGCAGATGAGAAATTCCTGAAATTTGAAGAACAAAAACCACCCAGACGAAGAAATCTTGGAAGATCGACGCCTCCTTCAGTACTTACGACTTCAATCTCGACCAACAAGGGGAAAAGCCTCAAAATCCAATTGGTAAAGTAAAGAATGGAAACCCTAGAAGTCTTTAAAATCGACCCACCCAATAAAAATTTGGGGGAATTAAAAAGAAAAAGAAAATAAAATCCCGTGTCAAGTAAGAATCTCTCTAACTCTATATCCACCGCTTAATCAAAAACACTCCCGAAAATTAAATAAATATTCTTACTACTATTAGTTGTTTTAATAACGGGGAGTTGTCAGCTTTTGTGCAGTGACAATTACATTACCCAACACAACAACGCATTCAAACTCCAATCACCAAGGTCAAACACCCAAACAATACTCAAAGGTCAGGTCAAAGTATGATTAAAATTCTTTGTTTTACCAACTGTTTCGGACAAACAAAAACTCATAAAACACAAAGTCGATTTTTGATTAAACAAATGACTGCGCAAGAACTTATGAGAGCTTCTTTCGTTTCTGCTTGCTGGACCAATGATAATTAACAAATATTGTAAATGATGGTGTGGTGTGTGCTCCCGCATCCCAGAAATTTTGGTTTTTTCTTCGTCTTTGCTTTGTTTAGTTGCGTTTTCGGATTATGTAAACATGCTTAATAATGTTTTAAGTGTGGGGAAAAAAACTAATTAGCTTCCATTTTACTCGGTTGAATTAGGATTATGAATATTATTTTCGTTGTAAATTCCCGATAAGATCATTACTTTCTCTGCGATATAGCTTTGTCCATATCTCTCTCGCCTGAAGCCTGAAGCCAACAACGGGGACTGGAATGCCGAATTCCATTTCCCACCAATTTATGGAATTTGCATTACCCTCTCCCAAGTTCCTTAGTCCTTCTTATACTGTCTCAAACTCAAACAACACCCATTCCTTTTCCCACTATTTATTCATCTATGACTCTATAGTCTTTTCTATTCTTTTCTTTCTAACATGTTTTATGCATTTTTATTCTAAGACTATGTAAACTGAAACACAATTGTTATTTACCAATAAAATGTTCTCTCTGATTCTTCTCATCGAAAAATTGCTCTGATTTTTCTTCATCCTTTTTTTGTTCTGATTTCTTTACCTAAAACTTAAAAAACAAAATTTCGAATCTTTTTTTTTATCATAATTTATGCGCTCGTGGGGACTGTTAGTATCTTATAAATTACATACCTTACCATTGGTTATTAAGCTAAGATTTCAAATTCTAAGTGTGATCACTTTAGGCTTTGAAGTTATAAAGAAAATTTTGGATATTGAACACATTGACAAAATGGGATTGTGCTGAGACAACAACAAGCTCAAATGGCAAAGATATACAGCTATTGTTATAACTGAGCTTTGATGAGAATTAAATGTATTTTAGTGAAAGACAATTTTATTATTCACTAAAGTTTAGTTGTTACACTATCGTATAAATAATTAAATGGTTGTAAACCTAACATGTTATACATTTGATTGCAAAGTCAAAAAGATGAGAAATGTAAGACTAGGGATTTTTAATATGAGATTGAAAGACTAGATAGAGTGGCTTACCAATTTACCATTGATGCCTGGTTTGAAATATTTATTATTGATGAGTACTTTAACATGTACAGAATTTATGTCATTTGAATCAAACGTTAATGTTGTAAGCTAGAGGCAGCGTACAATACTTTAGTGCGTAATAAATTCAATTTAAGTATCATTTTACTTTATTAATACTTCCTTCGTTTCAAGCATATTTACTATTTTATTTGGATGTTTCGCTTAAAAGTTTATTTTTAAAAGTTATGGTTACAATGTTCTCATGATTTTTTATATTTACTCTTTCCACTTGTGTTGTATGCATATTAGTCATGCATAAGTTTTTTTAAAAAAAATTATAACTAACTTCAATAACATTAATATATTCACTTTTCAAATGTGTACTTTTTAGGTTTTAAAATAATTACACTCTAGACTCATAAATATGGTTAAACTACTGTTGGACCACAAAATTTATGCAACTTAAATAGTCATATTTTTTTGACAATTTCCGTTCAACATAATAATAGACTACGATCCAATATGATATAAGTCATAAAATTGGCATACAACAAATAGGATAATAGATAGTCTATTTTCACTACATTAACTAGTAATGCATCCGTGCGATGTAGGACTAATATTGATATGAATAAAACAAAAAAAATATTGCTATAAAAAAATGTAATGCAAGGATCATGAGTTTACTGTATATAAATTAAACAAATAATTATAACTCAAAGATTATGAAAATATAAAATTAATAGAGATTCACAAAAATTGAAGAAAAAAATTATTATAAACTTTGGAATACTCCATTCAATACCACATTCATCATTGAACATATACGATTACTACTACTACCACTATCATATAACAAAATTCGAAGATTCCTATGATTAATAACTTTAGACACTAACCGTAAATTAAAATTGTTTTTTTTTCAAAAGGAGTCCTACATTAAAAAATTATTGACCATGACTTTTATTTATATCTATTACCTCCAACCAGGGGTTTTGAATACACCAACTGTCGTCAACAAAGCAACTCCCCTCATTTCTGTCACAACAAAAATAAACAAGCGTTCTACCCCTCAATTCAAGATACAACAAAATTACAAACATGCTCCTTGTAGCGAGCATAAATACTCGGCGAACAAGGAGCAGGGGGCCACTGATGAGCTCGGCCCAAATCCTGGTCACGAGTCAAGCACATGTGCCTTTACGTGATAAGCACGTGGAAGGCAGGGACCAGGAAAGAGGTCACCCGAGTAGGATAACTCGGGGTAAACATCCTACATACATCCCGAGCAGGGAGCAAGACTGCTCGAATAAACCAGATATTAATTCCAAGCTTAACTGTCTGATAACTCTCGAGCCTCAGATTTAAGCCACGACTCCGCCAGTTATGCGGTAAACCCGCATTTATGGTCATAAAGGCCTATGATCTCTCTATAGTAATGGCTCAGCCCAGATTTTACTCCCAAAAGGGCTATATATACCTTACAATGCTTCATTTCAAAGGTACGCACACTTTACACACCGAAACTCTGTCATTTTGCTTTCTACAAGCTAAAGACTTACTTGCACGCCTAAGGGGTTTCGCAAAGCACTGTCTTGCATTCTTTCTAAGGTTTCTTCTTTTGACAGGTTTTCAACCAAATCATACATTCACATAAGCTCAGATATCCTACATACCGCAAGGAATGACCCAAGACCAAATTGTGTAGCATCACTTTGAAATATCAAAAGTTGACTGTGAATTATTATTCATCTACAAGATAGGTATTATTTCCATGTGTGACCTGATTTCTTAGTATATATAATACTGCGGTGGTATAAAAATAAAATAACAGTGTTCGTTAAGAATGTTTAGGTTATTTAAGAAATGTGGTTTATCATTTTCCAAAATCACTTAACTCACAAACATATGTAAAATAGACTTTGATTAATCTTTACATATAGTGTAGAGAATAAAAAACGTACCTCTTGATGATCTATCTTGGATCTTACGTTTTCTTGAGATGACACTTGATTTTGTGATCTTCATATAACCAAGATGCTTCTGTTCTCCAGTTGTTGTAAATTATGAACTCTTTCTTTCTTGCCTTATGTATCTATATAGTTGATAGAATAAAGGATAAAGGTTGGGTGATCTCAATATTGACTTATAAATAGCCAAATACTAAGAGCATGATGAATAACAGTACCAATTCCTTTTAGAAGTCCCAAACAGGCTGGACACTTACCAATGCTACTGATGAACTTGCAGCTTTTTTTTTTAACATTTATTGATTTGACCGCTGTCATCTTGACTTATAAATAGTTAAATATAGGAAGAATAATGATGAATAACAGTAATCAATTCATCTTTAAGAACTATCACTATCTTTATATTATGATGTGCCCGGCTCAAACCCGGTCACGAGCAAAGTACGAGCGCACATCACGTGCCAGCCACGAGCTCGACTGTCATAGGACCCACCGACCTAGCGAGCAGAGCTGGGATACCGAGCAGAGAGCACTATAGCTCCCGTCTAAACCTGGTCGAGCACATGCCTTGCCTGCCCGACCAGGGGCCATGCCCGGGATCTACACTTGTCTTTAACAGACCTATATCATATAGTCGGGTAAAGTCATGCTCGCTCGGGAAATCATGAGCAGGAAACTTCAGGAACTTGCTCTCCACGACAAGTCAAAGGTTTCTTAATCTGAGCAGGACACTTACCACATCTGTTCCTACATTTACGCGGCTAGCCGTCTATCACGCCTACAATTTAGGGATTTCCTCATTAATTTACTAGGTAACTATGGAAATTGAATCCCACAAGGATTATACGTCATAAGGGGCCATATAAATACCCCTCCATAAACCACAAACAAGGTAGACACTCTTTCTTGAGCCTCGAACCTCTGTCAAATTCCCTTCTGACTTTCTCACACGATAGTTACTCTCACGCCGGAGTGGTTTCGCGAGGCCAAGCCTTGCACTCTCCCACTAAGGTGTTTTCGTGATCTTAATCAGGTTTAAGGCACCAAATCAAGCCCATATATCCTACCCATCACACGAACAACCCAAGCTGCATTTTTGTCACATCTGTTTGGTTCCGTTGCCGGGAACTCGAAGTTTCAAAACTTTCTCCAAGTTTTCTGATGAGTCTTTTGATAATTCGTCTTATTGCAATGGCTGGCAAGGGTAGCAAACATCACGCCACTGCTAGTAACCACCAGGCTGGCAGCCAACTGGCTGGGAACAACAACCCACCGCCTGGTGATCTGCCACCAAGGGCACCCCAAGGGGTGCAAACGAGAAACCAGAAGGTTGCAGCCTGACAAGTGGCTCATGGTGAGAATGTTCCGTATGTTAAAGAACAACTATCTCAGCATGTCAGCCAGAACCAAGCGAGCCAGCGAGATGCTCGCCAAGTCATCAACGAGCAAAGGGATGCTCGTGCTCAAGACATCAGGGTCCAGCTGAACCGTTAGCAAGAAAACGGTCAGGGAAGTCGAGTGAGCTTGCCTAGACAAACCTCTAACCAATAGACTGCTGCTCGCAAGTCCAAGCGGAGTATTATAACAAAATGTACGTGCTCAACCAGCAACTACTTGCCTTGGGCCATGCCCCGGTTCCAGTGGCAGATTTGGTATTGTCCGCTCTCAGTAATCAGCACTTGTTGGTGGTGGCCAGGCCTCCTAACAAATGCCCGCTTCGAGCAGACGAATCATTTCCGTTATTAATGTACCCTCAGAGCAGGCCAAAGAAGTGCAGATGGCAGACGATCAGGCAGAAAGCAGATATAGCCGCCAAAATCCCTCCCACCAACATCACCGCCGATAGGATCATTCATGCCCAGGGAAAGATCCACATCTGCCGCAGAGCTCGCGAATACGCGGAGGCAGAGAGACACACCGACCAAGGCACAGGGCACAAGTTGAGCAGGAAGTAGAAGCTTCTTATGATCCGACCTTTTGCCCACCAGCTGTCGAACGCTCCAGGGGAGCACGTAGCCAGCAATCAAAGCATGCCCGCTCGTCTAGGCTCATAGTGGACGCAGAAAAATGTATGTCCGAACAAATGGAGGCCATAAAGCGAGACATGGCCAAACAAATTGCTAATTTAGCAGTGGCCAAGCCCGGTTATAGAGCCACAAAGCCACTAGAGGGCAACCCGTTCACCCGAGAGATCGAGAACGCGCCACCCGCGCAAGGAGTTACCTTCCCGCAGTTTAAAATATATTTTGGGAAGACGCGGGCAAACGACTGGCTCAGATCATTTGAAGCACATATTCGGATGGTCACGGATATAGAGGCTCTGAAAATGCGAGCCTTTGAGAGTGCAAGGCACAGTCATGGTCGGGGAGAGTTCCCCCGGGATCCATAGGCTAGGAGGTACTCCGAGAGAAATTTTTGGAAAAATTTGGTACGGCAGGCCCTACACCCCAGAATCGATTTGATCTCGGCAAGATCAAACAAGGCGACCATGAATCTTATAGCAGCTACTTGAAAAGGTTCGAAGAGATGCTCGACCAAGTGACAGCCACCAGTGATCCAGAATTCACGTTCTGCCACCTCAATAATATGAAAGCGGGACCGCTCAAAACCATCCTGACAATGAACCCGAGTGCGTCGAAGGCAGAGCTGCTAGCCAATTCGCACCTTTTTTGCTCGACGGAAAATACCAAGGGTGACAAGCCCAAGGGAAAGGATAAGACTCAGGACAGCTCAGCCACGCTGGCCACGCCGGTTGACCAGAGCCAGGAGGGTAATAACCGCCCACGAAGAGATAGAATGCGTACTTCTACACTCGGACAGAGAATCAGGGAGTCACAGTTTACCCCGCTGAATACTACCCGAGAAGAAATCATGTTCCAGGTCGGGGATGCTTTGATGGGTGCCCTACCCGCTTGACCCGAAGTTCGCTCATACCAGGGACAACATAAAATATTGTGACTACCATCATGATAATGGTCACACTACAGAGGAATGCAATGTGTTGAAGCGGGAAATTCAAAAACTTATCAACGCGGGCAAGCTGGACCGCTTCAAAAGGAACTAGGGAACGGGCAACAATGTCGGAAATGACCGTCAAGGAAGACCCCCGAGAGGAAGATGCGGCCAATCCTCTCAGATACAAGGGGTAGTTAACATGATTCAAGAGGAACTCCTATTCAACACTCAGCTCGGGAAGCATATATACTCCATATCCAAAGCGGTCAACGCCCTAGCAGTGTAGCGGGCAGGGGAACCGAGCATCTACTTCACCCGCAGTGAGCTAGCGATCACTCCTCTAGCATATAAGCAGTCGCTAGTCATTTCTTGCCTTGTGAACAACTGGCAAGTTCACAGGGTACTGCTGGACACGGGAGCGTGCAGAGATATCATGTACTACTCCTGTTTCAAAGGCTTAAAGTTATCAGACACCCAGCTCAACCGTACTTGGGAAAGCTTGAAAGTTTCACCAACCATCAAGTGAGTGTCAAGGGCACCATCGAGCTGGAAGTTTTCATGGGAGACGGGGCACGAACGCGAACAGAAATGATCACATTCCTGGTGTTTGATCTTAAGTCAGCTTACAACTACATTCTGGGTGCCCCGGCCATGGCCAAATTTCAGATGGTCACTTCCATCCCCCATCAAAAGGCCAAGTTCTATACAGAGGATGGGGTTGGTATCCTCAACAGCAAGCCCCAGGCAATGTGGGAGTATGTCAGGGATTCCCAGCGGAGGAAACAGAAATTGACCATGGATACTCCCGAGCAAACGATCACAATCTTTGAAAAGGAGACTCTAACCACCACTGCCTCGGGCTCAGCCCCCATAAGCAATATTGAGCTTGGGGAACCCTCAGGAACGGCCGACCTCATGGAAATGGATGATGCCGAGCAAGCTCCAACACCAACGGTGTCTGTGTGCAAGGCCCGGCGTCCCACTACACAAGATATTGAGATGGATACTCTACAACCCTGCCTATCCCGAGCAAAAAATTAAAATTGGGAAGGCCATGCCTCTCAAAACTCCGGCCAAACTGATCGACCAACTAAAAAACAGCCTAGATGTGTTCGCATGGACCGTCGAGGACATGCAGGGAATCAACGAGAGTGTTGCTCGCCACGACCTGAATGTGGACCTTTTCGACCCATTCAGCAGCGGCCAAGGCAATACTCCCCAGAAAAAGTGTAGCGATCAAGGCAGAGGTCGAAAAACTCTTGAAGGCCAACATCATTGAAGAGATCCAGTATCCGACTTGGCTAGCCAACGTGGTGATGGTCAAAAAGGCCAATGACAAGTGGCGCATGTGCGTCAACTTCACGGGCCTCAACCAAGCATGCCCGAAGGATTGCTACCCGCTACCGTGCATCGATGTGCTAATTGACGCCATAGCCAGTTTTGAGATGCTCAGCTTCCTAGATGCGTACTCAGGGTACCACCAAATGAAGATGAATGAGAAAGATAAAGCAAAAATAACATTTCGGGCAGGCGAGGTCTGTATTGGTACAAAATGATGCCCTTCGGGCTGAAGTATGCAGGGGCCACCTATCAACGTATGGTCAACAAGGTTTTTGGCTCCCAGCTCGGTAGGAACATGGAAGCTTACATTGATGACATGGTCATCAAAACCAGAGGCCGCGACCATACTCTTGACCAGGAAGAGACATTTGCCAATCTACGCAAACACAATATGAAGTTGAATCTGAGCAAGTGCATGTTCGGGGTCCGAGCAGGAAAATTTCTTAGATTCATGGTCAATCAGTGCGGGATAAAAATAAACCCAGAAAAGATCCAAGCCTTGATCGAGATGGAGCAGCCTTACTACATCAAGCACATCCAGCGATTAAACGGTAGGATCATTGCCCTTGGTCATTTCATCTCTCGGTAAGCGGAAAAATGTCTTCCGTTCTTCAAGGTCCTGCGCGGCAACAAAGGGTTCGAGTGGAATGAAGAATGTGCCAAAGCCCTCGATTAGCTCAGGGAATATCTTGGTAAATCACCCTCCTTAGCAGCCCCGTACCCGGAGAGCCATTATATGTGTATCTAGCGGCCACAAACCAGGTCGTGGCCGCTGTTTTAGTTAGAGAGGAGTTAGGCATACAAAAACATGTATACTATGTATCAAAGGCCCTCAGTCCTATTGAGGGTCGTTATTTTAATGTAGAAAAATTAGCCTACTCGCTTGTCATAGCTGCTGAAAAGTAAGGGCTTACTTTTTTGCACATGTAATCATAGTGTACACAGACGCGCCACTGCGTAAAATCTACACAAGCCTGATTCATCGAGTAGGCTACTCAACTGGTCGATCGAGCTCACAGAATTTCACATCGACTACCAGCCCAGGTAAGCAATCAATGCTCAAGCCTTAGCCGATTTCTTGGTAGAGACAAGCTTCACTCAGCAAGAAGAATCTGAAGTTCAATAACCAACAAAACCCGGGCACAAACAGCTTCTACGGCCTCGAACGACCTACTGTTGGGACCTTCATGTGGATGGAGCAGCGAGCAAGGTTGGGACCGGAGCTGACATACTTCTTATAGCTCCCGACCAGGTCACAGAGTTCGAATTGGCTCTCCGATTTAAGTTCCCCGCCTCCAACAACATGGCCGAATACGAAGCAATGATCGCTGATCTTGAGCTCGCAACAGACATGGGTGTAGAAGCAGTCACGATGTACTCTGATTCATAACTAGTAGTGAACCAAGTCCAGGGGGAATATATGGTGCATCACCCCTCTCTGGTCAAATACTGTGAGCTTGTCAAGGAAATCTTGAAAGATTTCAAGTTCTGGGAGATTATCATAATTAACAGAGCGGACAACATGCGAGTAGACTACTTGTCCAAGATCGTCGAAACAAGTCTAGCATTATTGAATCCATCGGTAATGATCGAGCACTTGGAAACTCCGGCCATTGACAGACCACTGATAATGGACATTGAGCCAGCAGTCAGAAGCTGGATTGACGACTACAAGGATTACATCAAGCAAGGAGTCCTGCTTGCAGATAAAGTCAAAGCCACTATAGTTAGAAGCCAGGCGTGTCGATACTCGATAGTCGGGGGAATCCTATACAAGCGATCTAAGGTCAGACCTATGATTCGCTGTGTACCCCCTGAGTTAACTGAGGGTATTTTGTATGAGGTCCACGAAGGAGAATGTGGCGGCCATCCGGGCACTAGAGCCCTAGCAGAGAAAGTTCTACGCGTAGGATATTACTGGATCACCATCAGGAGAGATGCAGAGAAATACGTCCGTGAATGTGACAAGTGCCAAAGGTACGCGGACATTCCGAGGTTACCCTCCACCGTGCAAAGCCCGTTAGTCGCTGCCTAGCCTTTCGATATGTGGGGAATTGATCTGATCAGTCCATTCCCCCTAGCACAATACAAATACAAGTATGTTGTGGTCACGATCAATTATTTCACAAAGTGGATCGAGGCAAAGCCGTTAAATACTATTTCAAAGGCTAATATCATCAAATTCGTCCACGATCAAGTATGGTGTCGATTCGGTCTCCATCGGGCAATCATTTCTGACCCCGGTACCCAGTTCTCGGATAAGAATTGGGAGTCAAGCATTGGCAGGCATCGATAGTTTACCCACAAGGCAACGACCAAACAGAGGCCGGAAACAAACAAATCATGTATGCACTCAAAAAAAACTATGAGGGGCGAGCAGGAAAATGGGCCGAAGAGCTACTATTAGCCTTATGGGTGGTCAAGACTACTGTCCGAGGTCCAACAGGGGAAACTCCGTTCGCGCTTACCTACGGATCCGAAACTATGATCCCCGTAGAAATGGCCTTGCCAAGCTATAGAGTTTCCCACTATAGCGAGCAAAACAATCAACTCGCCCAGGCAATAGACCTTGACTTGCACGAAGAAAGATGGTTGGATGCGCGATTAAAGATGGTCAACTACAAGCAGCGAACAAAGGCTCACCACGACAAGAGAGTCCGATGAAGAGCATTCATGGTCGGAGATTGGGTACTCAGAAAGATTGAGGTCACTGGTCACCGAGCAGAAAGAGGAAAGCTATCGCCTAACTGGGAAGGGCCTTTTCAAGTTACGGGCATAATTAGAGAAGGCACCTACACACTGCGGACACAGGAAGGAAAGGACTTGAAGCATCCCTGGCACACAGATCACTTTAAAAAGTACTATCATTGAGCCAGTTCTCAATACACAAATGGGTAGGACCCTCAGCCCTGTTGAGGGTCAGTATCATGTTATTAAAAAAAAGGCAAGTTCTTTTATATTTGTTAATTCAAACTATTTATTTTTCGTATATGAATTGTTTTCGGATTGTTTGACAAATTCTACTCGTAAGACGAGCAGATAGGGCCATGTCCGGTCAACCTTCCACTATACTCGAGTATCAGTGAAACATATCTTGTCCTCTCCGCGAGCAAGATATAGCCTTGCCCGATTCGCATACTGGGAAGCCCGCAAGTTGGTAGGGGCCAGGCCCACAAGATAGCGGCTAACTACCTCAGATTCCTATAATGATCGAGCAACACTGTTAGTTGTATATCTCTATACCCAATTGATATACTAGCAACAGCTTCCACTTGCAAACATCGAACAGGGCCAAGCCCGGTTAGCTGGTCGACGCTCAGAGCTGGGCCATGTCCGCTAGGCAGTTTTCAAGATGCTTGCCTCAGGGCGATAGGGGTCATGCCCGCTCAAAGCCTTGGCCAGAACCAAGCACTCAGTTCGGGTAAAAACGACCTCTCGAACACTCAAACTTAAAATAATATGTTAACCGAAATAGCTTTATTATTTTTAAGTCATCTATGCACAAGTTAGCATGCTCGAATAGTCCTGTTCGTATTATGTTAAGTTATGCTCGCTAGAGCAACACATACATGCATGTCAGTACTAAGCAAGTGCTGGAAAAATACAAGAAAATAGACAATGATTGAGTAGAACAAAATTCTCATTGAAAAAATTGGAAGAATTTCAAGTAAAGAGTCAATAATAATAATAATAATAATAATAATAATAATAATAATAATAATAATAATAATAATAATAATAATAATAATAATAATAATAATAATAATAATAATAATAATAATAATAATAATAATAATAATAATAATAATATATTGGCGCGCAAACCGGATAGAAATGCATCCCTAATCTAAGCTTGGTCCGGGGGAAAAGGAAGACTCTTAGCGCTAGCCCGATATTGCATTTCATATTGAGCGTTTAGCTCTTTCCGGGCAGCCTCATCCTCAGCGGCCTTGGCAACAGCTTCCTCTAACCTTTGTTGGCTCTCCTTCAACATTTGATCTTCAGACTCTAAGGCCTGGATAAGCAAGTAGACGTTTACGTCCAAGGGAGTTGGCGGGATCCAGGACTTTCGTCCAGCCTCAGCGTCGCCCTTAGCAAGGATTTTCAGTTCCTCCTTGGTGTAAGGAACCAAGTCATGAAACTGGCGGGTAGCGTCAGTGTATGAGTCGAGCACAACCCATTTCGCCATCATTTGCATACCCACTCCGCCATGGCAGCACCCGAAGACCAAGAGAAAACCACATTTACATGTCCTTTTGGTACTTTTGCCTTTAGGAGAATGCCCTTTGGACTATGTAATGCACCAGCTACCTTTCAAAGATGCATGATATCTATATTCTCAGATTTAGTAGAAAGATGTGTTGAAGTTTTCATGGATGATTTTTCAGTTTTTGGAAACTCTTTTGATCAATGCCTAGAAAATCTAACATCAGTCTTAAAAAGATGTTGTGAAACAAATTTAACTTTAAGTTGGGAGAAAAGTCATTTCATAGTCAAACATGGAATTGTCTTAGGGCATGTTGTGTCAAATAAAGGAATAAAAGTCGATAAGGCGAAAATTGAAGTCATATCACAACTACCTCCTCCAACTTCAGTTAAAGGTATTAGAAGTTTTCTACGGCATGCAGGCTTCTATAGAAGATTCATAAAAGATTTTTCAAAAATATGTAAACATCTATGTAACTTGTTGGCAAAAGACACGGAATTTGTTTTTGATCAAGAATGCTTAAATGCATTCAATGTATTAAAAGAAAGATTAACCACTGCCCCTATTTTATCCGGCCCCGATTGGTCTCTCCTTTTCGAGATCATGTGTGATGCTTCAGATTTTGCAATCGGAGCCGTGTTAGGACAGAGGGTAGATAGGAAACCGCATGTGATACATTATGCTAGTAGAACATTAAATGATGCACAACTAAATTACACAACAACCGAAAAAGAATTTTTAGCAGTTGTGTATGCATTAGAAAAATTTAGACCATATCTGTTAGGATCAAAAGTGATAATATTTTCCGATCATGCTGCCTTAAAATATTTATTAAGTAAGAAAGAAGCTAAGCCTAGACTAATTAGGTGGATGCTATTATTACAAGAATTTGACATTGCCATTAAGGATAAAAAGGGAACCGAAAATGTCGTAGCCGACCACTTGTCTAGATTAGAATTTTCACCCTTACTTGAACGTCAATTTCTTGACAATACAATTCCTGTAAATGAAGATTTTCCTAATGAACAACTCTTGGCAGTCAAAAATTTAGACCCTTGGTATGCTGATTTTGTCAATTATTATGTGTCGGATATCATAAATCCTGATTTTGATCACTATCGAAAGAATAAATTTTTGACCGAAGAAAAGAAATATTTTTGGGACGAGCCTCATTTATATAAAATGTGCTCAGACTCTTTAATCAGACGATGTGTTCCAGAAAAAGACCAACAAAGTATTATGAAATTTTGTCATGAATACTCTTGTGGTGGTCATTTTAGTGGAAACAAAACTGCTAGAAAAATTTTACAATCTGATTTATATTGGTCTACTGTTTTTAGAGACTATGACTTATTTTATAGAACTTGTGATAAATGTCAGAGAACTTGTGGAATAGGAAAAAGAAATGAAATGCCCTTGCATACTAATATGGTTGTCGAAATTTTTGATGTTTGGGGCATTGATTTTATGGGTCCCTTCCCCGTCTCTAATAACTGTGAATATATTTTGGTAGCTGTCGATTATGTATCCAAATGAATAGATGCCATAGGTACTAAAACTAATGATGGTAAAACTGTGGTTAAACTTGTTGAAGATCTTTTTGCCTGATATGGAGTACCAAAGGTCATAATCAGTGATCAAGGAACTCATTTTACTAACAAATTATTAAATAATGTCCTTAGAAAACATGGTGTAACTCACAAGTTAGCTACACCCTATCATCCTCAGACATCTGGCCAAGTAGAGGTAAGTAATAGACAAATAAAAGCAGTATTAAAAAAGACAGTTAGGCCTAATCGTAAAGATTGAGAATCTAAACTTAAGGATGCTTTATGGGCATATCGAACTGCTTATAAGACCCCGATAGGAATGAGTCGGTACCGAATGGTGTATGGCAAAACATGTCATTTACCAGTTGAAATTGAACATAAAGCTTATTGGGCTGTCAAAGATTTAAACTTAGATTTAACTTTGACCGGTGAGGAAAGATTGTTTCAATTAAATGAATTAGAGGACCATAGGCTAAATTCGTACGAAAATGCTAAAACGTATAAAGAAAAGACCAAGAAATATCATGACATGGGATTGGCCAATAAAATGTTTCGTCCAAGATTAAAAGTTTTACTTTTTAATTCTAGGCTTAGGTTATTCCCTGGAAAATTAAAATCAAAGTGATCTGGTCCTTTCACAATTGTCTAAATTTACCCTCATGGAACAATTGACATAAGAAATCCAAGGACCAATGAAGTGTTTAAAGTCAATGGTCACCGACTCAAACCGTATCTTGAACTGATGTCAGTCGAATGAACAATTGAACTAATTCGTCTCGCTGACAGTGCACCACCCGATGATTAGGTTTGCAGTTAGGTCGAGCCAAAGACGTTAAACAAGTGCGCTAAGTGGAAGGCAACCCATTATGATGAATTTTATTTGCTTTTGTAGTTAATTTAAATATGCTATTCTCCGTTAAAATTGATTTTGGACATTTAATTTTAAAATTAAAATATGCCAAAATTCAAGTTTGGGGGAGAAAAGCATCTTAGTGTTGTATTTATATGTTGCTAATATTTTTAGTTTAGAGTTTTTGTAGAAATTTTAGAATGCAGGAAAGTAACGGAACTTAACGGACGGACCTAAGTGTAAAACTGCTAAAAAGGATGAAAAGAAAACAGAAGAGGATCATTCTGCCTACCTTGCGGACGCAAGGTGCTCAAGGCCTTGCGACCGCAAGGTCCCCATAAATGTCGGATACGTGACCGTCGTGCAGGTACAAGGGAATCAGAGCCGACGTGACTGACTACCTTGCGGACGCAAGGTAAAAGACACCTTGCAGCCGCAAGGTGCCTTTATAAAAGAACTCACCGGGCTTCATCACAGTTCACCGAAAAAATCCCTCTTCTCTCTCAAGGCAGCAGACTCTCTCTCTCTCTCACTCTCAAATCCGGCAAGAGGCTTTCAAATTCCGGCCCAATCTCCAAGAAAAGGTGCTCTCCCCTTCAAATCTCATCATCCACTCACCCTCCATTACACTCCAATCAAGGTTGAAGAAGGAGACTCCATTTTTGCCGGTGAGAAGCTCACATTCCGGCGACTCTTCACCTCCAAGCTGCAAAGTTCCAAGTAACTCTCACCACTCTTTCATTTTTACGTACGAAAATATTTTACATGTTAGGGTGTTAGAATAATTTACGTAGAAATATAATTTTTGCATGCTTTAGGTGATAGTTTAGTTTTTAATTTTAAAAAAGAGAATAATATTTTTATTTGTTAAAATATTTTTTTTGTGCACAAACATTATGGCCCCAAAACGTAGACACACTGGCGCCTCTACTTCTCGCCTCATCGAGGAGAATGAGCAAGTTTTTGACCACCGCCGCTTCATATCTTTTGAGGCATCGGAGAGATACACCGCGAGGCTCTCCAAGTCCTTGATTCCCAAGAGGGATTTAAGGCCGCTGAATTTGGCCTCCAGAATGAATTTAGAGCGCGTAGGTGGGGTATTTTGATTGAGTCTCCGGACAAGGCAATCGTGCCTATTATCCGTGAGTTCTATGCTAATGGCCGCATTAGCATAGACAGTGGGGTGATTGAGACCGTTAATGTTAGGGGCATTAGTGTTAGCTTTACGTCCCAAAGCATTAACATATACTATGGCACCTCCAACTTTGCGGAGGATGCCGACGACTATAGCCACCACCTTCATTCCCCTATCCCTGTCGAGGTGGTTAATGCGACCATCTCCCATCCTGGTGTGGTGTGGACCCAAAACCGCAACCCACCATTCGGTCCACGCACCATGGAGGAGTCCTTCCTTTTGGACACGGCCAGGCTCGTGTTCAAATTTATTTGCTCCCGCCTTATGCCTTCCAGTCACCAACACACGGTGACTTGGGCTAAGGCCGTCCTGATCTACACCATCATGACCGGTGGGTCTGTCGATGTCGGCCGCCTGATCAACGGCCAAATTAAGACCCTTATTAGAGGTACGACAAATGCGGGGTTCGCATTCCCGTATTTGATTATCGGACTGTGTAAGGACGCGGGAGTCCGATGGACTCGTGATTCGGAGAGGCTGAAGGCGGTGCCCGCTATTACTAAGGCTATTTTGTTTGAGCACCAACGCCAGCCGCGAGAGAGGGTTCCTCACGAGGAGGAACCCAAAGAGGAGGAGGAGGACCCGCTTGTGGGGATCTCCAACAGGCTAGAAGAGGTGGCCCTCGAAACCAACATGGCAAATCAGCAGTTGGCACTTATGTGTGCCAACCAAGAAGATTTGTTTGGTTGGGTCAACATAGTGGAACAAAATGTCTCCAAATTCTTTGGGATGCCGCCTGGTACGATCCCTGAGTTTCGTCCTCGTTCGTTATTTCATCCCGACTCACCATGAGTCGAGGCCCAAGTTTCATCCTCTTTCGTTAGGTGAGCCTGCTATGTCCTTTTTATATTTGTCCTTCCCCATCAAGCCTCTCATATGTTCCTCAATTTTGGGAACAAAATAGAAATTAAGTTTGGGGGGGGGGGATTCTAAGTCCAGAGTCTTAGCAGGTCCTAGCCTAAGGAGGAATGGAGTTGGGCTACGTTTTAGGGTGGGGAAAATTTTCTTTTCCCTCTATCGTGTCTTCTCCTCACCCGCCTTTCTTGCTTTTGAATTTTTCTTGTTTTCGGAGACGTTTCCTTGACCATAATACTATAATTTTGGATGCTCGTGGATTCCTGCTATGGGGATCCATCATCAATTGGGTCATCATCATCTCCAATTTTCTTTATAAAAATATTTTTAAAAAATTCAAAATAAAAAAATATATATATATATATAATTTAATTCAAAATTTCATCCTCAAGTTTTGGTGTGGTATTACTAGTCGATGAGGAGTTAATGCAATGAACCACATAACTTATCCGTAGATCCCTCTGGAATTTTGCGAAACACTTACTTTTCTCCAAATTCTTCATGCACCCACACCAGTCATAATTATAGATTGATTAGAATAGTTTTATAAAGTTTATAGCACCTACTTCATTTCAACAATATATGCACAAGAATATGATGAATAGCCATCCGAACATGATTGTGGCATTAAATTGTAACTTAGGGTCAATTGCACGATAGTTAGATCCCTTGGATTTTTCTTACTAATATATCTCAAGCACACTTTCGAACCGTGTCTGCATGTTAGTCTCGATTGTCCCTATCATATGTCTTAGCGAATGCTTATGTGAAATCCAGTGATGCTAAACATTCAACCCCACAATTCCCATAGTTGATATGATATTTTTGTGTCTTACTTGCTTTAAAAACTACATGAGCATTTGACATTAAGAAATGATTTAGGCCATCTTTGGATCGTTAGAGCCTAAATATTCCCTGACCTTTACTAAAAATATCCCTAGTGTCCCCTTTTGAGCCTAATTAAAAAGAATGGAGTGTGCTAAGCACACATTAAACCCCCATTCGACGTCGTTTCTATTACCTACATTAACTTAACCCTAAAAGCCTATACACTTTTAGCCTACCATTTGAGATAGTAGGATGTGGGTGGGGAATTAATTTTATGGGACCATTTTTCAGTCAAGCAAGTTTTCTAAAGACTTCTTCTTCCCGTCGAAAAAGAAAAAAAAATAGATCGACGAAAAATGAAACGCGAGAAGAAGAGTGCAAGTAGATTCAAATGAAAGATTAGCTTTCAAGAAAATATGTTAGAAAAATATTGTTGAGAAAAATGATGAGATATTTTTAGATTATATATTGCCCAAAACAAGTTTTGGGGGGGGGGAAGAAAAAAACTGAAAAGTAAAAGAAAAAGAAAACCACCCCCCACTTGTAGTCTTTGCAGGTCCTAGCCTAAAAAGGAAAAACTTCCTTTTGCTTGGAAGTATGAGAGATAAAGGGTAGTCTTACTCTCTCACTTTGAATTCCAATCCCTTTCCTTCAAAGCCCCCAACACCATGGCCTTACATTACAAGCTAATAAAGACCTAATGATCTTCTTGCCAATGCTTGTGCGTGTTTTCTTTGCTAAGTAAGTCATATAGAATTGATCAAACACTTCATATTCATATTATTCGCCAAGAGCTCACTGTGTTAGCATAATCTTAGTTATTACAAGTAATTGGGATAGGAGAGCATTGTATGTCATACATAGAAGTGCATGGGATGGATGTATAAGTTTTTGAAATCCTTAGTGACCTCTCTTTCTGTAATAGACCGGGTTTGGATGGTAGATCTCATACTTCATGATGCATTGGTTTTAATTAAATTTTGATTTTCATATGAATGTGGTGCTTAACTTAATAAAATTGTTTTAGTTGAGATATTCTCTAAGACTGGTGATCACACACACGGAGAAATTAAGAGTAGTAGCAGTTTTAAGTAAAAGTCAGTTGGTTTTATGTGTCTAAGTCTGCACATATGTGGTGAGCATCGGACTGAGACTGCTTTGTTATATACCATGCTATTATAACTTGAGGGTGAAGCCAAAAAGATTTTTGTTTTATGTTCAGTTTATTTTTTTTATTTGTTTTTGTATTTGTTAATTTTTGTATTTATCTGCATAGTCGAGTCGCTCGTAAGAGTCTCCTTGAGTTTGTGGGTTTCTAGAGGAGTGTAAATAGTGTCACCCTCCAAAAGATTTTAGTTATTTTGTTATTTAAATGCTTTTGTATTTATAAGTATTGTTTACTCGTGGACGAGCAAAGTTTAAGTTTGGGGGTATTTGATCGATGTATTTTATACGTCGATTTCCTATACTTCTATGACTTAAATTGAGCAATTCCACGAGGCTTTTGGCTACTCATGTGTGTATTACAGTGATTTTGTGAGTTTCAGGGTTTTAGGTGAAAGTATGTAAATTATCAGGCTTTTAGGTGAAAATTCCAAGAAGGGGTCAGAGTGTAAAATTTAAGAAGAAACGAAGAAGACCAGACTGAGCACCTTGCGGTCACAAGGTGCAATCTACCTTGCCTCCGCAAGGTAGGCAGAAACATCAGAAATCAAGCCCGGAAAAACTGAAGACCTTGCGGACGCAGGGTGCCTTATACCTTGCGACCGCAAGGTAGTCAGAATGCTCAATTTTGCGTTTTCACTTCAGGCCAAGAGATCTAATCGCCCTACAACTCCATGGTATAAATAGAGGCCGGTAGCCAAGGCATGAGGACGCCCAGAAAGTAGTTTTCTATAGCTTTAGAATAGATTTTAGGTTGTATAACATAATTAGTTGTTGTAATTATAAGTATTGAAGATCGATTCATGTATTCAATCATCTCCATGTGATGTTCATCTTCAAGGATGAACTAAATCTTCATTAATCTAGGAGGTGGGAGGTAACTTATATCGAATCTATGCTTTAATCTATATTTTTATTCATTAAATTCTTGTTGATTGTGGTGTTTATCAATCCCTCTATTATTTCACTTTGAACAAATGAATGTAATCGTGAATAATAAAGGCTTAGAGGTGCGGATAACTGCATGATCAATGTGCATATGTCGTACACTGGCTCACCATCACAATAAATTGAACTTATCGATGCACGAGAGTGATAAGTTAGGGTCAGGTTCCATATATGACCTAAGTGACAGTTAAATCATATGTTCTTGTGCCTAGAATATAGAATGGATGAATTATTTGAAGATGGAGACTGAACGGTAATTCAACAGGCTATATCTATATTTTGTGAACGAACCCAAGAGATTGAATGATAATTTATTAAAATAAGCATAGAGGAGATATAAGTGAAACCCGAATCCTAGATTTCCATCCACCATAAGATCTTCATAAATTGTAATTGCTGCTAATTAGTTAAACAAGAATAATAATAATTAGTTTAGAATAGAATTAATATAAAAACCCCCTTTAGATTAATAATTTGCTATCAATAAATTGTACTATCTGTGATCTTCTTGTCTCTGTGGTTCGACCCTTGCTTCCCAAAACTATTCTCCAATAGTCTTGTCCACTTGCAAGGAAATAATTAAAATAAGACATCGATCAGGCGCCAAGGATGCAGTTGTACGCAGATTTGAGATCGATCACCAGGAAATTGATCATCTCTATTCGGGTTTGTGCACCAGCCCCCATGAAAACTCCGAGCTCAATGGTGCCTTTGACACCCACTTGATGGTTGGTGAATCCTTCAAACTTTCCCAGGCAAGGCTTGAGCCGGGAATCTGACAACTCCAATTCTTTGAAGCAGGAGTAGTACATGATATCCCTGCACGCTCCAGTGTCGAGTAACACCCTATGAACTTGCCATTCGTTTATCAGGAAGGAGATGACTAATGACTACTTAGAGGCAAGAGGGGTACTTGCCAGCTCACTGCGAGTAAAGAAAATATTGGGCTCCCCTGCCCACTGCACTGTGGGAGAATTCACGGCCTTAGAAAGGGAATATATGTGCTTCCCAATTTGAGTGTTGGACGAAAGCTCTTCTTGGATCACGTTGACCACTCCTCAAATCTGAAGGGCCTGGCCACCTCTTCCTCTTGGAGGTCTCCTCTGTCTGTCATTTTTGCATTGTTTCCGTCGCCCTGATCTCTCTTGAAGCGATCCAATTTGCTCGCATTGATCAGCTTCTGTATTTCTCGCTCAACACCAAACATTCTTCTGTGGTGTGTCCGTCACCGTGATGGTAATCACAGTACTTCGTGTTGTCCCTTGTGTGAGCGAGCTCTGGATCAAGAGGATAAAGGACTGGCAGTGCATCTCCAACTTGGAACATGATCTCTTCCCGCGTAGTGTTCAGCGGGGTGAATTGCGCTTCCCTGAATCTCTGTCCGGGGGTAGATGTTCTCCTCCTATCTCTGCGTGAGCGGTTATTGCCCTCCGGGCTCTGGTCAGTTGGCGTGGCCGAGCTATCCTGAGTCTTGTCTTTATTTTTGCCCTTGTTTGCTTTGGCGATTTCGGTCGAGCAGAATAGGTGGGAACTTGCTAGCAACTCTGCTTTTGAGGCCCCCAGATTCATGGCCAACATTGTCTTCAACGGCCCTGCTTTCATGTTGTTCAGGTAGCAGAATGTAATTTCTGGGTCACTGGTAGCGGTCACTTGATCGAGCATCTCCTCGAACCTCTTCAAATAACTGTCATAGGACTCATTGTCACCTTGCCTGATTTTAGCAAGATCGAACTGGTTTTTGGGCGTTGGTCCGACAGTGCCAAATTCTTCTAGGAATTTTTCCCGTAGCATATCCCAGCTGCCAATAGATCCATGGGGAACTCTTCCCAGCCATGCATGTGTCTTCCCCTGGAGAGCACCCTCAAATGCTCGCATCTTCAAGGCTTCCACATCGGTGACCATTCGAATCTGTGCCTCGAATGATCTGAGCCAGTCACTTGCCCGCGTCTTCCCAAAGTACTTTTCAAATTGCGGGAATATAACCCCTTGCGCGGGTGGTGCGCTTTCGATCTCTAGAGTGAATGGGCTGCCCTCCAGCGGCTTGGTGGCTCCATAACCGGGCTTGGCCACAGCTAGGTTAGCCATTTGTTTCGTCATATCCCGCTTCATAGCTTCCATAAGCTCGGACAGGCATTTCTCGGCATCCAAGGTAAGCCCAGACGAGAGGACATGGTCTGACTGCTAGCTGCGCGTTGGTGGCGGGCAAAGTGTTGGTTCATAAGAAGCTCCTGCTTCTCTATCAACTCGTGGCCTATGTCTAGGCCGGTGTGCCTCTCCCTCAGTATACTCACGGGCTCTGCGACGATTGTGAGTTTCACTGCGAGCATGACGATCTTGTCTGCGAAGGTGCCTGTGGGAAAGATTCTGGAGGCTATACCTGTTTTCCGTCCTGGTCATCTACTCGCTTCACTTCGTCGGCTTTTTCCGAAGGCACGTGAATGACAGAGGGAATCTGTTTGCTGGGAGCGGGCAAATGTTGTGAGGCATGACCATCACAAACAAGTGCGGATTGCAGGTAACACCAAATCAAGAATCGAATCGGGCATGGCCCAAGGCGGCAGCTTCTGGTTGCATACATCTTGTTATAGTAGTCCGCCTGTACTTGGAGAGCAGCGGCCTGTTGATCTGGGGTTTGCCCGGGCAGACTCACGTGGCTACCCTGGCCATTCTCTCGCTAGCGACTTAGCTGTGTCCCGAGGTCTAATGTGTGGGCATTGCGCTGCTCATTAATAATTTGTCTAGCATCACGTTGGCTAGCATGACTCTGGCTAGCGTGCTGAGATAGCTGTTCCTCAACATATGGCACATCATTGCCATGAGCTGCATGCCAAGCAACAATCTTCTTATTCCTCGTTTTCACCCCTTAGGGTGCCTTTGGTGGCAGGTCCCCTGGTGGAGGCCGGGTTGTTATTGCTGGCCAACTGACTACCAGCCTGATGATTGCTTGTGGCATGATGCTTGCTACCCTTGCCAGCCATTGCAATATGTAGATTTTTGGAAATCACATCGGAAGAACTCGAAGGGGAGAGTTGAGACTTCGAGTTCCCGGCAACGGAACCAAACTGGTGTGGCAAAATCACAGCTTGGGCCGTCCGTATGATGGGTTGGATATCTGGGCTTGAATCTTCTTCCTTAAACATGGCTAAGAACACAGAAAACCTGAGTGGAAGTGCAAGGCAGGGCCTCGCGAAACCTCTCCGGCATGAGAGTAAGTATCGTATGAAAGAGAGTCTAAAAGCAATTTGACAGAGTGCCAAGGCTCAAGAACCGGTTTGATCTTGCTAAAACACCCGAGTATTAGTGAACTTATCCTCTCCGTGGGTAAGGTGGAGCCATGCCTGGTTCACATACTAGGATGCCCGGCGGTAGGGGCCAAGCCCATAAGATAGCGGCTAGCTACCTCGGATTCCTATAGGGACCGAGCAACACTGCTAGTCGTATATCCCTACACCCAGTTGATATATTATCAACCGCTTCGAAGTACCCACATCGAACAAGGGCCGTGCCCGGTTGTTGGTTGCCGCTCAGAGTAGGGCCCTGCCCACTAGGCAATCTTCTGGAAGCTCGCCCAAGGCAATAGGGGCCCTGCCCGCTCAAAAGCCTTGGCCTGTACAAAGCACTCATGACGGGAAATCACGATCTTTATGTCCGGTAGAAGCCTTGGCCAGAACTAGGCACCTAGATCGAACTCCTACTCGTACGCTCTCAACCTAAGAAATACGCCTGCTTAGTTAACCTTATTATTTATAAGTTAATGTTTGCACAATCTTACATGCGCGGTTCATTACGGTTATTTTTGCTCGGTATATTTTTTGGGACCACCCCGTATGCACGTGTGTTAGGATATATGGCTTTCACCCAGGAGACCCGTGTTCGATTCCTAGCAACGGAACCAAACTGATGTGGCAAAATCACAGCTTGGGCCGTCCGTATGATGGGTTGGATATCTGGGCTTGAATCTGCTTCCTTGAACCTGGCTAAGAACACAGAAAACCTGAGTGGAAGTGCAAGGCAGGGTCTCGCGAAACCCCTCCGGCGTGAGAGTAAGTATCGTATGAAAGAGAGTCTAGAAGCAATTTGACAGAGTGTCAAGGCTCAAGAAAGTGTTTGTACCTTGTTTGTGGTCATGGAGGAGTATTTATAGTCCCCCAATGTCATTGAATCCGTCTAGGATTTAGTTTCCTTAGATACCTTGCCAAATTAGGAGAGAATCCCTTGATTTTAGGCGTGATACGCAGCTGACCGCGTGAATGTAGGAGTAGATAAGGCAAGTGTCCTGCCCGGATATGGAAACCTTTTACTTATCTTGGAGAACAAGTTTCTGGAGTTCCCTGCTCAGCTCGTGTCTGGCCGAGCATAATTCTGTTCGGCCATAATACATAGATTTGTAGATGATATGTAATTCCCGGGCATGACCCCTGGCCGGGCGGGCAAGGCATATACATGTCCAGGTTTATCCAGGAACTACCCTGTTCGCTGCCCGCTATCCTGATTGCTCTGTTCACTAAACTGGTGGGTCTCATACCAATTATGCATGTGTCTGGCATGTGGTGGGCGCTCGTGCCCTGCTCGTGACCCGGCTTGGGCCGGGCATATCACGTACGTTACGTGTTTCTTTTTATATTTTTTAAATATATTTTTATTTTAAACTTGACTAATTGATAACGATTAGTTAATGTTTAATTTGGTAAAATTAGTTATTAATTGGTTTGATATTTTTGAGTTTTGACCAAAAATAGTTTTGACTAACTATATAGTGAATATAATATTAGTTTTAAGTGATCATTCACTTTGATATTCCACAATTTTGGCTATTTGCTTTCTTGGCTTTGTTTGGTTTGGTTACATTGGGCGGTCAGTGACCACATCCCTTTTCATTAATTCACTTTTCTTCTTCCTTCTTTCTTTCTTCTTTCTCTCATCCGTCAGCTATTTTTGTGAGTGTCGAGGGTTTGAGCTTCAAGCTTAATTTGCGGACGATTTTATTACCCATTTTTAATTCCGACTCTGTAGGGGTGTTCTATGTGTTGAGGGCTACATTTACACCCGAATATTTTATGTTTTCATCGATATTTTCGGTAGAGGTAAGTTACTATCTCCTTCCCTTTGTATGTAATAATTGCATACATGTATTGTGGGCTACCCCCGCATGATTTGTTTTGAATTTAGAGTAAAAAATACTCTCGTTATTAATTATTGAATATTTGAACTGATATGTGTATTTAAATGCTTGAGATTATTATTTTGGCCGAATTAATTATCGGTGAGATTGTGTTGGGACGAATCCTGCAAATCGCAGTGATGCCCGGAATTTATAAATAATAAATAAATGACTCAACGGAGTCGATTTAGGAACAACAAAATATAATGAGTGTTGTATTGGGTTCCTACGATATTGAGGAATATTTTGGGTTAGATATTTTATATGAAATATCATATATTACTCCGGACCTATATATAAGCAAAATTAACTGATTTCACATAGATTAAGAAAGTAAGTTAAATTAGTTAAATTGGCTTGATTTTATATAAAACAAAAGTATACTTACTAAAATACCCTTAAGTATCACACTCAAAACTGATGATAATTAATGCAATATTAACTCATTGTCATTAATTCATTATAACTTCTTTTATAATTAGTGGCTCTTTGTGTATTGGGAATGTGCACACATCTTGAAAAACAAAAGAATTAACAAGGGGTATTTTTGGTACCAAACTTTTTGGAAGTTGTGAGTAGAGTTTAATATGGTGATTTTTGTTTATATTTAAGTCCACCAAAATTTGATATTTTTTGCTTATAAATAGGTCCGGAGGGAGTATGTGTTAATTGTGTTTAAGTAAATAAATGCTTCCATGTGTATTTTAAGCAAATAGATGCTTACGTGTTTTAATTCAAGCAAATAAGCATGCTTGTATGTGCGTCGAGCCCCCGTACTTGGAACTCGATGGTTGTGTTTAATTACAAGTATACAACAACTTGTGCATCGCATTGAATCCAGCTGGCATATGTGGTTGTGTCGACAATGGGACGACAGTAGTCTTTACGAGAGTTAAATCTCGTGATCGCTACAGGTCGTTGCATGGGTCTCTCCCTTGTTATTGGTCGTGACAAGGATGTAGCCTTGTCAGAGCAATTCACATGACAAACAGAAGGCTAGACTATTGGGTAAAACTCGGGGTAATGAGACTCCTGGTTAAGTCCCAAGGTCATTGGTTCTTGATACTATTTGATTCAGACATGATTTCAGCATGTGTACTGCAACAGCAACGCAACTACGACTCTTGGGTAAAACTCGGGGTAATGAGACTCCTGGTTAAGTCCCAAGGTCGGTATTTTCTGGATACTATTGGGTTCAGACATGACTTTGGTTTTCAGTTCTGGATACTATCAGACTCAAACAGTATATTATGTGCATCGCGACAACAACACATTTATAGTGTTCTTCTGGATTTCTGGCGCAGTTATATATGTGTATTGTTTTAGCAGCACAGCTACAGGGTTTATAGCTGGACAAGTCAAAAGCTCTCTTGCAGATTCAGCTCAGATACAAATCAGATTGAGATACTGATTTATATCCTGACTATGTGTTTATATTACGCTGAGTCAATGTGCATTATAACATGATCAACGTGAATTGTGTGCAAGTATATGAATTGCTATATTTGGTGTATCGTGTATTGTGTATTATATATTGGTTATATGTGCATAACAGCATGTCATATAGATCACGTAGTAACTTACTGAGTTTATCACTCACTCCGTTCCTTTTGTTTTCCTTAGATCCCAGTCAGGCAGGAAGTACGCGGTGAGGTCGGCGAGATTTATTAGACGTCGACAGTCTTTGGTATGCACCACTTCAGGAAGTTGTATTGTGTTTTATGAGGACATGAGTTTATAGAAGAGTTATGTAAACTCTTCCTTGGGTTTGTGTTTAGTATAGCCTTATTCATTTATTGTCAACGTGTAACGTCGTGCTTGTATATGATACTGTAGTGTTGGTTGGCTTTAGAGCCTGGTATAGTCTGGGCATTGGCTCGTTGACTTTGTTATTTTGTTTCTCGGCCTTTTGAGTTGTGGTGTTTTTAATTATCCTATTAGTGATTAATACTTTGTTAATCAGGTTTTGTTTAGCCCACTTTTAGTAGGGGCTTTTGCACGTATTTTATTTTAAACTAGTGTGTTTTGTTTTGATGTTACACGCTTGACCCAGATTTCGTATAGAGATTTGGGGTCGGGTCGTGTCAGCACTAGATCATATTTAATCATCTTCCAAACGCTTATACCTTTTAACGATTATGAGTAACTACATATATTCACATGTGTGAAGGTGGTTTCCCCTCTTGTACCTCACTCATTTCTCTTTCTATTACACAAACTATAACTACTATAATATAAATTCCTAAATTAATAATTAAAATATCCTTATACTCATATACATTGATCCGTTCCATACTAAGTACTAACAACGTGTCATACTAGAATATAAATTTCTAAATTTTTATCTTCCGAACTGTCGGGTTCCCAATTTGTCAGGATCCCGATTCGTCAGGTCCTGACACTTATCGGGAACGGGAACGGGATCAGGATGAGAGGTATTGGGAAGGGTCCTGTCCTGATTCCACCCCTAGGTACACGTGCTCAACCGCTACCTCATTTAAGAAAAAAATAAAGAAAGAAAAAAAATACTCCCTCCGTCCCTAAATTATCGTCCTCCTTTCCTTTTTCGTCCGTCCCAAAATAATTGTCCACTTTGAAACTTACATTTTTAGAACATCACTTTTACCACTTTACCCTTACTTTTTCACTCTACTTTAATTATGGGTCACATACACATGGACATTAAAGGAAACTACACATTAAATCAATATAAATAATCAAGTCAATTGTTTTTTCTTAAATTGTGTGCTGGGTCAACTAGGACGATTATTTAGGGACGGATGGAGTATTTAATTTGAGACAGAGGAACTATTATTGAGTTGAATAAATGTGAAATAAATCGTAGTTTAATTGCTCTAGGAACATATACGTACAATGACTCTAGTGGGGTGTGATTATGTATATGGACAAATAGCTGAGTATCATACTCTGTAAAATGTACAATGAATTGAGAGCAATCATAGTTTTAATGTCTATTTCATATTTTATTGAATTGAGCTTAAATATTTGTATATATAGTTATAATAATTAAGTACATACATTATCAGTGTCACCTCATTTGGGTGACATTATTAATGAAATAGTTTTTGAGTCTGGGATATTTTGGTCATTTCGGGGGAGGGATGACCATAGGAAGTATGTAATTTGAATCGTTTTTCTTTGGTTTATCGTCATTTGAATTTGTCGTGCAATTTTTATTATCTAACAAATATATATTCGTTTAAAGATGTATTCTAATATATATATATATATATTATTCATGTAATAAGTAATAATTAAATTCACTTATATTTGTATTGTTACATTTTAATTATGTGTTTAATTTTCATAACACACTAACTAAAAGATTAAAAAATTATATTAATATTGATTAATACAGATTACGTGCATTTTGTTATATGATAGATAGTAGTAGTAATTGTACATATTTAATCATAGTGATCGTAGTAGTAATCGTACATATTTAATGACAAATGTTGTATTTAAAAAAATATTTTAAAATTTATAAAATAATTTATTTATTTATTGTATTCTCTATTAATAATTTTACTTTTTCTTAATCGATGTGTTATAATAATTTCAATTATATACATTGAACTCACAATATTTACGTTACAATTATTTGTTTATTTTATTTATTATCGTTAAAGTTTTTAATCATGATATTAGTTTTACAATTATATATATATATATATATATATATATATATATATATATATATCAACAGTTCTCTTCACTTCATGTTGCTTATGTATAATTTAATAAAAAATATATATGACGTGCGTTTAACACAAGGGTGTAAAGCTAGTTTGAAGTAATATTAATGACCCATGATTTGTACAGTAATAAGACAATTGAATAACGTGAGTATAGTGTTGGTTCTCTCTGTTATGTTATGGATAGTAGGAGTAGTATTTGATTCTGATGTGAGCAATCACATTAAGATTTGGAGAGCATCCTCTCATGACTCATGATGCTGTTGTAATAGAGCTGTCGTAAGCAAGTGAATAAAGGATATGTTTGTCCAAAATCATATAAAAAGATTGTTATATTCCATATAGATTACTAAGTAACTAAATTCTTGCGCAATAGAGATGAACACATCAATTCTAACCCAGTCAAATCAATTGCCTTTCGTTAATTAATTAAACAAGAAACTAAAAAATACTACTCCCTTCGTTAAATTTTTGATCCACTAACATGATATTATAATTGAAAAAATCTTATATATTTGTTTTCAATTGTTAAAGTACATTTTTAGGGGAGAAATGACGAAGATACACTTAAAGAAGGAAAGACGCGCACACAAAGTCACTGTCTCAATTTGGGAATCAGTAAAAATAACTGGGCATTGTTCAAAAAATTTGGGCGTCACAATGTAAAAAATTGCTACCCAAATTTGGACATCAATGCACAAAACATTAGGCATCACTCAAAAAATTATCGTGCATTGAATTCGAAAAGTAGGAAGTTACGTTGTGCATCGCTCAAAGCTTTGTTCTTCTTTCTCAACACCATCAAAACCAGAAAGAGATGTTGGGAAAGACTCAATAAATTAAATAAAAAACCACAAGATGTAAAGGGAAGCTGAACAAGTAAAATAATGTTGTTGCGATGAATCGGTGACAGCAACACCAACATCGGAGGCAATGATACCCACATCGGAAGCAACGATGCCCAAATCGGAGACAACGATGCAGATTACTCTCTCAAAGAATCAATGACATAGGACAGAAGACGAGTTCTAAGGCATGAGTTCATTTACCCGACTATTCCATCCATGGGCGTCGAAGGTTTGGCAACCGTGGCTTCCGACAAAGGTTATTGGTTTTGCTTGAAAATTCTTTCATGTGGCTCTCCCGGTTGATTTAAATTTAGCATGTTGTTGTTTCAAAATATACATAAAACCATAAAAATTGATCTTGAAAATGGCTGGCAACCTACTTCAACAATAGTTTTGTTTTTTCTAATGTAGTGACGATGAATTCAAAGATGAAGAAGAGAGGGAGTGAGAGGGGAGACTATTTTCTTCTTCCCCAAACCGTTCACTCATTTTCCAAAAGTAATGGTTCGGTTTCCGAAAAGCATTGCTTCAGTTTTCAGCTGTTTTTCATTGGGGAGTGGAAACGATGGCATATAAGAAACAAAAAAGGAAAATGTACTTTTGCTGTTTAAAAAGAAAATAAAGCACTTCACGGATTAACATTTTAGAAAATGGTACCGCCAACAATTATTTCATTTTTTTTTAAATGCACTTTTAGGCCCGTTAATATTCACCCCAACGCATGTGCCTGAGCCCAAGCAGATGCACTTATAGGGAATGGTTCAGTCCACCGGTTTACTTGATTGAAAGTAATCATTTCAACATGGTACTCATTCCGTTCCTAAATAATCGTTATTTTTAACTCGATATCTCGTTCCTAAAAAAGTAATGCGTGATTTTCTTTAATAGCCGTGTGCATGACCATAATTAAAGGATGTATAAAAAGTAAGAGTAATGTCTCACATACTCAAAGAGTCCATATTTAAAAAGTCTGATAATTAAGAGATATATAACTGACATTAGAATTGCCCATGATTACAAAAATGTTTAAACATAATTAATATGTTTATATCAAATGTGAAGGGTAAAGTTGAAATGTTATGGAGATTGTAAACATAATTTTTTTTAAGTTGATTGTTAACGTGAAATGTCTCAAAACAGTATACTGGACTATTTGCCCGAAAGGGATGAATAAAAATGTTTTCGTTAAAAAAAAAAGTTTGAAAAAAGATAATTTTTTGGAACGGGAAAAAAAGTAAAGGAGGACAATTATTTAGGAATATAGGAAGTAATACATATAACTCGAGCATTATTTTTTTGGGAGAAATTCGGGCCGATACCCTCTGGATAATTTTTAACCACTTCAAATACATATCTTTCCATAATCGGAAAAAGGTACATTGTGATGTCATGCATCACAATGAACAAAGTAAGGCACTTTCACGCATCGTGATGTGAAAATGATGAATCGCAATGCATAATTTCGTGCACCGTTATGCATGAAACATATTTTTTTGGTTACAAAAAATAACGGGTGTAAAGTGTTTGAAAACTTAAAAAAAGGGACTAGCTTTCAATTTTTCCTTTTTCTTTTTTCATTGTGTTGGAATCCATTTCAATTGTGGATTCCAAACCATAAAGAAAACCCTACCGTATAAAACCTCCCCACCTCCCCAACAAAAAAATTAAAAAACAAAAAAACAAAAGATTCTGAGAAGTTGTATGTTACAAGTTGCAACTAAGGCAAAAGTTTCAGCCCTAAGTTATAAATATCCCCTCCTTCTTTAAACCCTTGACGTACAAAGAAAAACCCTACCTTAAAACCACCCCCGCCTCCTCAGCTAATCAAATCATATTCATGGCCTCCAAGAATCTCTTCCTTCTCAGGTACTGTATTTACTTTGTATCTATAGTGTATGTGTTGGTTTGGTACAAGTTGTTCGAATCCTCTCTATAATCTATATATATATATACATTAATACATAACGTAACCCACTTGCTGTAGTAGAAGAGCCTATACGGTTGTGGCGGAGATGAATGTGAGAGTGGAGGCCAAGGCCATGGCATCAAGCATAAGGAAGGCGGGTTCGGAGTCAGGAAGAGAAAAGGAGGTGTTCTGGATGAGAGATCCAAAAACTGGTAATTATATTCCGGAAAACCACTTTGACGAGGTTGATGTTGCTGAGCTTAGGGACAAGCTTCTATGCAAGAAACATGCATGATTAAGAATTAATCTCCCTTTTTCCTTTCCGGGTTAATTCTTCTGGTCCTCATCAGTCATCATCCTTTGTTGACTTAATGCAAACAATCAAAGTTTTGGGTATCCAGTATCCTATTCCGTTTGAATGAATCTCCTTTAGATTATTAGGGAAAGCTTTTTATATGCGTATTGATCTAAAGGATATGCTTTTTGTGGAGCCTAATTAAGCCCATAAAAGATGAACCTGGATTCTTCCGCCATGATATATAGCATGCAATGACTAATTAATAGTAGGTCTCTTGTAGGATCGTATTATGAATCATAATTTTTAAAATTGAGTCTCTCTCATAGTTCAGTCTTTGAACATACTATGGATCATTTGTGTGTGTGTAGCAGAGGAGGTGGGTCGAATCGGGGAGATCTTTCATATAAAAAAATATACCGACAAAATGATCTTTCCTAAGTTTTTGTCATTAATTAAAAGAGCTACCAACCTCCTAATCATCAACAAGGCTTAAGAAAGACATCTCAAATAATATAAATAAACATTCATCTTGCAAGTTTACGTTAGAACATGATAATGAAAAAAAAAATGTTAGAACTTTTTGGAATTTTTCATTCTTTTTTTTTTTTTTTCAAAAATACACTTATTTTGATTTTGAAAGTGATAGTGGCAAAAGTGGATTTGGTAACTTCCATTAAAAATGAATATTTATCTTGAAATACCACTCATCCCCACGCAAAAAAAAAAAAAAAAAAAAGGTCTTTCTTTCCTCTTTGGTTTGTTCCAAAAAAATATTCCAATGATAAAAATTGTGTATAATTTTTTGAAGGTACAAGTGTACAACCATGTATAAAATGAGTTTCTTTCAAAATAAAAATTACTCCCTTTGTTGCAAAAAAAAAAAGTAGTCTAGTTTGATCAGTCAAACTATTTAGAATCAAGGAATTACACGACCCGTTTGTTCGGGGCTATCCAAATTTTTACTGTGATAGTAATAAATAGGTCAAATTACATTTTACCCCAAAAGTTTACACAAAATCTCAGTTTGTCATCTAAACTAAGGTTTGTATTATTTTAGCATTCCAGGTTATCATTTCTCTCATTTAATCTCCTCTCGTCTGTTGCCGTTTGAAACTCAGCATTAAATTACACGTGGTCTTCACGTGTGGGGTTATTTTTGTATTTTTCTCTGTTGTCTCTCCCCTTCAAACCCACCACCATCTCCAACACATTCAAATCATAAAACTCCGATGAACGATTTCAATTTCCCATTGTTTGCTCTAATATCTCTTTGTTTCTTGAAGCAATTTAGATATACTTTAAAAACAAGGAACCAAACAAAGAAATAAATATAGGAAAAGCAAACCATTAACCCAATGAAATTTCTGGCACCAGAAAAAGTTTTGGAATTTATATCACAGAAAGAGAATCTTAACTGGAAGGAACCCAACACATACATATATGTGCCAATTATGGAGAGGGAGAGAGAGAGAGAAAAAAAAAACAATGATGGGGGCAGAGAGAGATGAGTGCTTGTTCACTTCCCCCAATTTCTTCCTCTATGCTTTGGCATCGCGTAAGTAGGTTTGAGTGGGAGCATTGGATGACTTGTCAGCTGAGTCGTTGGCGGAGTCGAGGATGCTGTACGAAGAGTGTGGAAGAGATGGGAGTCGAGGCCCGCTAGACGAATATCCATTCATCTCCTCTTTGAATTTGGGAACTGGGTTTCGGAGAATACAATCGATCAAGGGAAACATTGATTTCACAAACTGCAAGATGGCAGCAATGGGGCTAGAGATTTATGAGGGAGAGAAAGAAGCTTCGTGAGGGAGAGGGGAAAATTCTAGGGGTTTCCATTTTACTTCTCCAAAAGTCGCGAACACGGGACAATGCCAATAACTTGAAGCAAAGCAGAGCGGTGTTCGCTGGTGACTTTAGCGTCGGCGTTGTCAACGTTTTAATAGGACGTCTGGTGTTAGAGATGTCATAAATAGGAAATGGGTTGTCAAATTTGTTGTTCGATGAGCCTTTTGGAGGAAGAGAATCAAGACCGCCATGGCAGAGAAAAAGAGAAGAGAGTGGTTGGTTGGTACAAAAGGATTGAAAAGAGAGGGTGGGTGGAGTGGGGTGGGGTGGGGTTGGAGAGATCACTATCTTGCAAAGGAGTTTGGAATTAGAAGAGAGAGAAAGTGGAGGGGAATGGCTAATGGGGCTCGGGAAGAGAAACAACGAGAAAAAAAGACGAAAATAACCCCACACGTAAAGACCACGTGCAATTTAACGTCAAGTTTCAAACTGCAACAGACAGAAGGAAGTTAAATGGAACAAATGAAATGACAACCTTGAATGTTAAAATGGAACAAACCTTAGTTTAGATGACAAACTGGGATTTGGTGTAAACTTTAGGGGATAAAAAGTAATTTGACCTAATAAATAAAAACAAAAGTCGCATATCTGCAAGTCAACAAAACGTTGCTCCCGGATTTGACATTTCCCCAAGGCTCTACTCACATCACAGATTGCTTGAGAATGGAAAAAGAAAATGAAAAGTGAACAAAGATGTCTCTCAATGATCAACACATCTCTCCATCCTTCCCAAATTGTCATTACGTAATTTTGAGTAAAATGTTTATGAAATTGTGATACTGTTCTCAAAGCAATCTTTTATTTTTCTCGTGTTTTGTTTCAATTATCGACAAACCTAAAAATTGATTAGGATTATCCATTAAAAAAAATCAACAGAATTTGTTTTTATCCAGTTCCAAGCAGAACTACAAGTATAATTGGATGAGTTCATCACTAACAACAGATGGCGTCAAAACACCCAGATCTGTAAATAGTAGGGTAAGATATTGAGGAGGTGTGTAGTCCCTTGCAGATGTTTCTACCTCGACCTTCGATGGGATGGGTACACCAAAATCAATTGGCCGTAGTGCAGGGACCATGTCCTTCTGATCCAGTGGATAGAGTCGAGCAAACTGCAAAGCAACATGAATATGGTTACCTTTTTACCAGAGATTAAGACAATAGTTATTAATAGACAATTGCACTCCATGAAAAACACACGACCAGTCTCAAGTGTTTCTTATGATCGCTTTTCAACAGTCAAAGACATTACATTTGCTTTATACCTTGTAACTTTCAGCAGCCACATAAACCGGCTTGTTCATGCTTTTAGCCACCAACGCAATTTGGTAAGTACCCATCATGTTGATTATACCTCCACTTTCTACCACTCCATCAGCCCCAACAAACACCATGTCCACCTCATCCATACTATATGCCACTGCTGAGTCGATTAAGAGCTTCACTGGAACATCAAGCTTGGCTAGTTCATTGGACAATCTTAACCCTGTCCTGTCTGGCCTTCCCTCTGCAATTTGAAACAAGTAAACCCAACCTTCATATTGACAAAATTGAATTAAGCACAAGCATGTAAAGGCACATGCAGAAAGACCAGTTAAGCCGATAAATTCAGGCCCCTTGCTAAATGAGTTAAAATCAGTTACACTTTCAGCAGTGGATGGTCAGTGGTCACTACTAGCACCCTAGCATTAGTAGTATATAGCAGGCCAAGAGAATATATATAGCGAATCCACTGAAATAAATATAGTTGGGCTTCCAAGATAAACTGATTTAATGGATGCCAGCACCCTATAGTTATGTCATCTAATAGATTTTTTCATTCTTTATGTTTAATTCAAACAAGACTTTGTCAGCATAAAATCAAGATATGATAGGGTGATTTTAGAATTCACTACATGTTTTTTACCTATTACTACCAACAATTTTTTAAAACAAAAGCATATAAACATAGTTTTCAAAATGGGATTCGTATCATGTATCGAAATTCCATATCCATGATACGTATCGGGATATGCTTTGCGTATCATAAGATACTATATATATATATATATATATATATATTCGGGTTACACGTGTGCATTGACTGGAACTATTCAGAGGTTAGGATTTAGTCTTGGACCAAGATCCAACAGCCATTATGATTTAAGCAGAAGAGGAATGAGGAGAGAGAGACATTTGAGGTCAAAAGTGGTGGTGGAACTGGCACCTTTTTCTCTCCCCCACATGCACTGCGACAGATGTTGGTTTGCATAACAAGGCAGTCAGTTCTTACATGGCCTCCTATAACTCAATCCCTTTGCTTTGGCAAGATATTTTGGATGTTGGGAGTTGCTCTCACGCGCTATGGATATGCGTGGTTTCCCATCCCTTATATTACACCTCACCCATATCTCTTTTGTTAGAACCTGTTCGCATAAGGATAAATATAGACATTCTATGGAAACAGGGGAGTGGTTTGTATTTTCTTTTAGGGTAAAAAAGAATCAAATAATTATTTACCCTGAGCATGCATTGATCTGATCCCATACCAATACCGTGCCTATAGCACGAATACAAAAACTAGTATAAATATAAATAAATATATATATATATATATAGAGAGAGAGAGAGAGATAATCAGTTCAAAAAGAGAAGCAGCTGTTGAATAAATAAACACAATTCCAAGTTCTGAAAATAGACATGATCATCTGGTTCCACAGTTCCGGTTCCAAACTGGCGGTTTCAAAAACTGTGGGGGTGGAACCTTAACCCAACCGTATATGTATGATTTACAGTTCCGGTTTGGAATCGTATAATCCGGTTCCAAACCTTAAAATTTCAGGCCTTGGATCAAGGCAAAAAGGGTCAGTTTTTCTAGAACAGCCCAATGGAACAGGCGGTTCCACGGTTCCAGTTCCATGGTTTTTATAAATATACACTATGACCGAACCAGTGGACCGGTGGTTACGGTTTGAAAACAACAAGGAAAAACAGAAAAATAATGACTAGATTTTTGAAATCTTGAAGTTAACCCAAAAAATTACGAGAAAAGAAAACAGAGCAAAACAAATACCATACATAAATAAGTAAACCTTAAAGGTGAAAAAATTAGTATAACTATTAAAGTCATACCTTTCTGCAAAGAAAATTCCAAGATGTTAGTATTTTCCTCTAATTTTGTTTTTCACTTTACATGGACTCCATTATAACAAGGTTTTTTTTCTTGCATTGGAGAATCGTGGAACTGGATGATGGGTTTACAAGGCAAGGTAAGAGACTAAGGACTAACAGTGGAGAAACCCTTGAATAATCTTAAAGGGAAGCTTTTTCTTGGAGATTTTTTTGAGAAAAGGAGAAGTCATACTCAGTAATATGCCCTGACCTTTCGATTACTCGAAAATTATATAAATAGAAAAAAATTATGGACACCCAATTGAAGAAATAGAAAAATCATAGGATACACCAAAGTTGTGATACACTGAAGTATCGCACAATACAGTGTATCGATACGGAGTCCATTGCAATACAACCATGCGATACGTATCTTAATCGGTGATTTTCGACCCCAAGGGGTCGGATGGATAGCAAGGGCACTCGAGGTCCTTGGTTCCAATTCACATACCAACAAGGGGTCACCCTTACCTATCAAAAAAAAACCGCTGATTTTTTATACGTATCGCATATCGTACAATACTAACAACTATGCATATAGACATGGAGACATAAATCATTGCCACTTTACTTCAAAGCTAATATACTTGCTTTTGCACCTTAAATTCACGAGCAAGTTATGATTCATATGAAACAAAATTACCTGTGTGTGAGAGACAATGTGACTGGGGAAAAGAAGGGAATAAGGAGAATACCCCGAAGGAAGTCAAATCATTGCACCAAAATGCAAATCAGCTTTGAGCCTTGTGTGTTGGTGAATTTGAACTAATCCAGTGAAGTGATATATAATCAAACAATGTCCAAATACAAACCTGTACAGAGAACACGAAAGAGTTTCCTATTCTTGGCTGCAGTCTTCAAAACTTCCAACACGACTCTGGAGAAACCATGAACTAGAATTGTACACCCATCAAAAATAAAATCTTGACCAAGCATTGCAATTATTCTGCGAGCCTGCAATACCAAAGCTTAGTTAAGAGCTTCTAAAACATTATTCCTGAATCTAACAATAGGAAGCACACCTTATAAGATATCTCCCCAAACTTCTCTGCACGTTCAAGAAAGCGAGATTTGGCAGAATCGAAGTCCTCGTATTCCACAGCTGATGTTCGTGTGACATAGCGCATGAAAAGATCACATCCAGCCGTCAAAGAGATTGAAGTGGTGTCCCATGACTAAAGAGGAAATGCTTATCAGAATATATCAATTGCACTATGCGAATAATGTGTATTAAACCTGTCCATTGTTCACCTTCACAAATTTGTGCATGCTTTTGTTTGTTTAGCGTTCTTTCTTTCTCTACATGGTGGGTGCAGAATATTGAGTCAGGCAATCAGGACATTAATGAATTTACAATAAATAATAAACAAAATATGGCCACATGGGACATGCTACGACTATGTTCCGCATTCTGTAAAACTACTTGTCCCTTTTAGTGTCCTTATTCTGGTCACACCATCAACTTTTACATTCATTAATAGCTCTCGATTACCAAATGACAACGTTCTACGCATGTAGGAGACAAACAGAATATGGTAAGAAGTACATATCAAGTATTCCTTGGATTCACTTCATAACTTATACTCCCTTTGTTCCCAAATAATTGTCTTGCATTTCTTTTTCATCTGTTCCAAGAAAATTGTCTTATTTCCAAACTTACCTTTTTAGGAAAACTGTTTTACCACTTAACCCTTACTTTTTCTATCTACTTTAAATATGAGGGTGCTGGCATTTACGCTCATATGCATTTCTAACTCAGTGTTCTGTAAAATTGAAGGATCAATTAAGTGATCCTGCTCCAACAAACTTGTGACACTCAGCCAACCATGTTTGATCTCTTTGCAGACAAAGGGATTTCAAGCTTGAGCTCCACTTCACTATCTAAACTAGGCAGATCAATTTGAAGCTCACCAACAAACTCAGTTCTATTTAAAGACAATAATAAGCCAACAAACCATTAAGTCACCAAGTCATCCTAAAGCTTAAGCTCTAAAATGGGGGCCCAAAACCATAGCTGATACCTTGTTAAGTTACTGATGTAAAACCAAGAATGAATTCAAAGAGAACCAACTCACAAACAAATCAAGAACAATGAATGAACAAATTTAAAGAAGAGGATAAAGAGCTCCCTCAGCCCCAGGGCGAATTGATAAACCCTAGAACCTTGGGTGCAACTTAAGCCCGCTAGTTACAATAATTATGAACCAAAGCTACACGAACACCCACAAACTTGTAGCTCAACAAGTTTGATAAGTTCTCAATACCAAGAATTTCCTAGTAAGAAATTCTCACAATCTCACAAAATATGTGAAGATAAAAATTAATTCAATTCAAATTAATCATAATGTAAAAATGTCAATACAATGTTTTAAAAGCCCCTTATACAGGCTAAGTCAACTAGGGTAAATAAGACTCCAATAAGGAAACAAAGACGAAATCCCAAAACGAACAAAAATTGTCAAGAAGGAAACAAAAAACTGAATCGCGCCGCAGCGCCTTGGTGTTGTGCTATAGGGCCTTAGCATAGGCTCAAAGAACTTTTCAACAGACCCTGCGCCATAGGCCTATAGCACTATGCTTGAGCACCTTAGCGCGAGGCGCACTGAAGTTTTTCCAAACACAGTGTTAGGCGCTGGTTTTCTTGCGCCTTAGTGCTGTTCAACTTTGCAGCTTTGATAGTTTGACCCCTTGATGTCTGCAAATGATATTTTGAATTGGACTTCAAATACAAGATTCGTCAAAACTTCATGAATCTTCTTGGACCTTCCACGGGTGATTGAACCTCCACTAATTTTCAATGGATGACTTGATTTGGGCCTCAATCTTTGATCTCCAAATCAGTTACCAAGTCATCTAAAAGCTTAGGTTGTTAAATAGGGGTCCACCATAGTTGTCAAAGGCGAGCGCCTTTGGCGCCTGAGGCGAGAGGCGAGGCCAGCCCTTGACGCCTCAAAGAAGCTGGGCGAGTCGATGTGCTAAAAAGTCGATTGAAAGGATATTTTGCAACTAAGTCGACATGGAAGAACCGCTATGACCCGTAAAAACAAAGAAACGAGGAATAAAAATTTGATCAATGTCCAACGGATTACACTAAGCAAAAAGGGCGCCTTTGGTGCCTTTTTTTAGGCGAGAGGTGCCAAAAGTCGAATAAGTTGCTCGGTGTTTTTTATTGTTTTTTACTTTTTAACTAGGAAACGATGTAATTTTAGGTTAGTATAAATAGATTATAAAGCCTAAAATACCCAAAAGACTTCAATTATTCAGACGAATCAAATCGACATCGATACGAGCCCTAGGCGACATCGATACTAGCCCTAGCAGCTTTCCGACCTTACTGTAGCCTTCGACTTCTTCTTCCGACTTCAAGGAGGGTTCCAGCTTCAAGGAGGGTTTCGTCTTCAAGGAGAGCTTCATCTTCAGCTTTCTCGACTCCGTGTTCCAAGTTTTCTTCACTCTTCGACTTCTACTCGACTTCACTCGGTTCCAAGTTTTTTTTTTTTTTTGCTTCTTTAACTCTGTTTGACTGTGCTTGAACTCTGTTTGACTGTGTAGAGTCTGTAGACTTAATCTGTTCTTTTTAAAAAAATTATTTCTATTTTTGTTTTGTTTAAAAAATTTGTTTCTGTTTCTGACTTTCTGTTGTGTTTAATTGTTTAAAACATTTACTCTGTTAGACTGCGTAGACTTTACTCTGTTCTGGTTAAAAAATTTGTTTCTATTTCTGATTTTCTGTTGTGTTTAAAATTTTTGTTTCTATTTCTGTTCTGTTCAACTGTTTGAAAAAATTTCTCTGTTCTGTTTTAAAAAATCATAATTAAGATAATTGTCTCAATTAAAAAATTGTCTCAAAAATTAATATTGTGTACTCTGTTCTGTTCTGTTTCCTTTCATTAACCGTGTACTTTCTTAAAAATTAAATAAATGTTTTTTACTCTGTTCTCAAATTCTCTCTGTTCTATAATCCATACATTCCATGACTTTAGTTCTCTTTTGATTTCCATGACTTTGTTTTCATTTGCTTTGATAACTATTTATTTTCTTGTTTGAACTTTTAGTTAAGTCCATCTAATGCATTGAAATTTCAACTATGAATGAAAAATTTGTGTTATTGATATTATGTTAGAACTTAGTTACATGTATTATGCTCACTTATAACATGTTTTGTTGATATTTGTTAAGTTATATGTATTTTATGTATTTTTCCTTAGTAATTTTTCCGTGAGCGCCTTTTTAGCACCTCGGCTCTCGCCTCAAATTTGGACCTATCACCTTTTTAGCGTCTCTCAACTTTGACAACTTTAGGGTCACCAATATATATCGAGCCGAACACAAACTAGAAAACCAAAAATGATTATAAAGCTAATGTTTATTTTATTTATAGCAAGCATGTGTTTTACAACATCTCATTGGGGTGTTTCATGCTCAATCAAGTTAACAGTTGAATGAAGTCAATGAACTACACTCTCTCCAGGTTTGGATTGTAAATTGATGCCTAAATCGGTTTGTTAGCTAAGCAAGACAAATGAGATTGAGCTTAAACACTTGATCCTCTAATGAACAGTTCAGTTAATGGAAACGCTGCTATATGCACTATACTCAAGAGTAATGTTGATACAAAGCAGTATGGATAATGGATCACGACGTCTACTACAGAGATCATAGTTGTCAAAGGCGAGCTAGGCAAGCGTCTGAGGCGAGGGGGCGTCGGGGCAAGGAGCTAAAGGTGACCTGAGGTGAACGCCTTTCTCGCCTCGCCTCTTAAAAAAGCCAGTCGCACCTTTTTGAGAGGCGAGACGAGAAAAGGCGACCAAAGGGGAACAGAGAAAAAAACACTTATTTTAAAAGTTGGATGACCTAGTTTTTGGGTAATTTTCAAGAGATAACCCCCCCCCCCAACGTGAGAAAAAAACACTTATTTTAAAAGTTGGATGACGTAGTTTTTGGGTAATTTTCAAGAGATAACCCCCCACAAAAAATACCTAAAATTGACCAAGGACCTCAACGTGTTTGCTTGAGTGATCTTGCCATCTCTCTCACTCTTAATCGTATTATTAATTACTTTTAAACTTGCAATGTTTAATTACTTTCAACTATGATGAAATTTGTGTTATTGATGTTACGTTAGAGCTTAGTTTCAAGTATTATGCTTACTTATAACATGTTTCGTTGAGATATGTTAAGTTATAATGTGTTTTATTTATTTTTCCTTTTGCTCGCCCGCCTCTTGCTTTCAACTATGACAACTATGACAGAGATGCCATTAGACTAAGAGCAATGCTGGTATTCTTGTTTTTATTCGTTCCACTGTTTTGATTCTCAGAATTTTCACCCTAAAAGGAAATTAATGAGAGAGTGCTTTTCAAATTTCTTATGTATCAAAAAAACATGTCAGCTCCCCAAGGATAATAAGACAAGTACATAATGAAAAGTAAGTATTAATCAAGTGTGACTGAGATTGGCGAAATGAAGATAGGGATTCAAGCACTAGAGCAGAAAATATCTACAAGTACTGTTGAAAAAAGATCTATATCTAGGGTAACCCTCTCAACAAACTCTAGGCAATGGTCTCAACAATTCAGCCAGATAGCCACATCCTGGTTCATGTTGTATATACTCACATCCTAAGTTTCAAGCACATATTTTACACAATGATGTGCATGTCATTATTGTCATACTAAAAGTTTGGTGAAATACGTGAAGACCTTAAACTTAAAGTTTCCACGATTTTTAGGTAAAGGCTGTATTATGGACTTAGAGTTTGTATGTAAGCAAATATTGCGGAGAGTGGCACTAATCCACCCAATTTCATCTTTCGAAAAGTAATTGAGCATTATAGCCACATGGATTTCAAATGATCCGTAAGCTTTTTGAATTAACCTAGTGTAGTTGCATAAAAGATCAACTGGAAAACATTCCTACTCAAAATGACAATTATAGTGATACCATGCAAACTTGCTCATGCAAATGCTATTTTGAATTCGAAATCCACAGATAATCTGAAACCTTACAAAACAAATGGCAAGTTTAAGTAGGGAAAAGCCAAAAGAGAGTGAAGAGCAAGGGCATACCTTGAGAGAATCCGAAGCCTTCTTGAGCTCAATCTCGAGCTCCATCATAGTGGTGGCCTCACTTGACCTAATAACCGAAGCCAAAGCCCTAATTGCTGCCACGGCCTCGGCCAGATCAGGCTGCTTCCTCCAGTTATTGAACTCGTCAATCACGCTGAACGATTTTCCAGAATCGCTGGACTGGACAGGATTTTCCGGCGGGACATCGTCGGGGTTTCGGCCGACGGCAGCCTGAGCCTGGGCGAGCCAGTCGCTGGTGACAACTCCGTGGTGAGCCGCCCTGGTCTGATAGTAGGCGGATATGGTAGGATTAGGGTTTTGGAGAGTTTCGGCCATGGAGGAGGTTTGGGATGGAGAGAGTGGACGGCCTTCAGGCTTGGCTAAGGTGGCTGCTTCGGTTTGTAAATCGTTCTTGTCGAGAATGAAGGAAGCAGATCTCCACCACATTTATTGAAGCTTTAGGTGATAAAATTTGATTCGGTTAGTGAAAAATTTGAACGGTCGAAAGCGAATCCGTCGGCACGGCTTGGTAGATTCCGGTGATCTATTACCGACCAGTTGATTCTTCTACTTACGTACTCCTTGATTCATTGGTTTTTGATTTTTTGGTGTACAAGATACTTATTGTCAGGGTAGTGGGAACTGGAGAGACTTCGGAATCGGAAATGTTAATAGGGAGTAACAAATATGGAGGTTTTGAATAAATTGAGAAATTCTAATTATTAGTTCAACAAATATTGAGGTTTTGAATAAAGCTTTGAGTGTTTCACGATTATAAATCGAGTAATTTTTTGAACACCTACAAAAATACATGCCATCGGTAGTCCTACTTTTATACTTAAACTACTAACTCAATTATTGATTATATTATAAATATTAGTAAAATGTGTGATTTTTTTAATATTATTGAACATATGACCATAATTAAAATATATTAAAAATAAATTGTAAAAAAAATTACTTAAAATAAAATTTTTAAAAGAAGACAATTATTTTAGAACACACAAAAAATATTGAAGACGAATGAAATACCTTTTTTACTTCAAATAAACAAAGTTGGTATTTTGACCTAAACTTCCATCAAGTCGTTAATTTCATCATTCTTGGCTAGGATTGCAAAACATGCCAAGCTAATTGTGTTTGATTCTATATTAAAAAAAAAAATCATTTGAGATTGAAATTCATGAGCTTATCGAATAAAAAACTCACGATGAAGCTTTTCCATCGAAAAAATCAAGTTACTCGTGTTCAACTTGATTAATTGCAACCGGAATGGGATTGGTTCAAAATATGCAAACCAAGCTTCAAACATTTTTTTAAGGTCAACTATATCATCAAACAAAATTGACCATTCAAGAATTTGGTTTACAATGTTATGACAACTGCACATCAATGAGAATATCTAATTCGTCATTATTATTCATTTTAGTTGTGTTTCGACCACCATATTCACTAGGGTTGTAAATCGGAACCATCGAACCACGAAACCGAACCAAACCAAATCAAACCAGTCGGTTTGGTTCGGTTTTGGTCGAAGACGGTTCGGTTTCGGTTTCAAGAATTGAAAAACCACGCGGTTCGGTTCGGTTCACGGTTTTTGATATAAAACCAAACCAAACCGAACCGAACCGAACCAAGACACCCTATATATTTTTACTTATTTATTATATAATATATATTATATTACATTTATTAACGATTTTGAATCTTTGATTTATTCATTATATATATATATATATATATATATATATATATATATATATATATATATATATATATATATATATAGACGGATACTAAACCAAACAAAATCTTGATTATTGAAGAACTATTATATTTTCCATTTTTTGTGTTTATTTTAGAATTTGTATTGTTTTATTTATGATAATTTGTTGTTAGTAAATTATTTCCTAATTTTGATGTTAATTTCAAATTAAAATATTATTTTTATTGTTATTTTTAATGTTGGTTAATTTCATTAAAAATAATTTATATAAACCACAAAATCGAACCAAACCAAACCAAACCGAGTGGTTCGGTTCCAAGTCTTACTCGGTTCGGTTCGATTTGAGATTTTTGGAACCACTAGGAGGCGATTCGGTTTGTGGTTTTGGCATAAACCAAACCAAATCGAACCACTTACACCCCTAATATTCACTGCACCAATTTGACAACACCAAATGCTCTTTTCTATGTGGCCAAAATGGTAGATTGTATAACAAATCCAACAATAGGTTGGATGAAGTTTACGGAGGTTTGGTAGCCCAATTATAGTCAAGTTGCAGAGGTTATTGTATATTGAAGGGATGAAAATTGTTTGCAATTGTATAAACAAGAATATCATATACTGTAACACATTGAGGTCTGTTGGAAAACTAGTGTTTTAAGTAAAATAAATTGAGGTTTTGAGGCACTAATTTATTTGTGAAGTCATTTATTTAATGACTATGATAATTGTGGAATTATGTTCTTCTCCGTAAGTACATAAGAATTCTATATTTATTTGTCAAATTCGGATATCGAATGAATAAGTTATATAGTTTTAAAGTATGATATTGAAAATGTTGGAAGTGGGTTATCCCACATTGGAAAAATATGAAATGCTTAAATGGTTTATATACAAATGCTCCCTTTGTGTTGGGTAAGCTTGTATAGAGAGAATTATCCCTCCCGCGCCCGCAGGGGTGCAAATCAAGGTCCAATTTGGCTTGCGGACACGAATGTTGTGCCATTTTACGAAGCAACGTTACTGGAATTTCAACCTTCAAATTCAACTCATGATTTGAGATTCAAGAATTTGAAATTTCGTTTAAAAATTTACAGCAATTGGATCGTTGAATTCCTTAATCAACAGTTGATCGGGAATATCAACATAAACACCATCGTCATTTAGTTCACAAAATTTTCCATCGTCAATCTTCGCAATCCAATCAGCAAAAAAGTTCGAATTCTTCATAACTCTCGTTGGATCTCATACTTTGTAATCTCAAATTAGCTGTAAACCTTAATACAATACAATCCCTCCACAGATACGATGAATTTATAGTGGCATGAATTATGTCTTGTCTACTTCCCCAATATCTGTCGAAAATCTCCACCAAACATGTTTTATGTTGCATGTTGAATCTTCATTTAGATTAAAAGGAATTGAAAATCGTGAATGAACAGTTCTACCAATAGGTAACAAAAAGAAGCTATACTACTTGATGTTTCGTTTAATACGATCTTTCATTTTGCTCTCAAGTCTCAACCCAGTAGATAGAGTTTTCCATATGAATGTTTTTTCCCAATACCTTCATAACCATAAACAAAGAAAATCCTTCCAATAACTAAATTAACTGATTCAATAATAGCTTCATAAACATGGCGCTGCTCATCATTCAAATTTGACACAATTTTTTTGTTCTTATCCCAAGCTTAATCGATTGTAACACATTCCATCATTTAACAATCTATTACGCGAGAAATCGAAAAACTGATCATCTAGGAATTACATTGTTTAGAACTCACGGAGACTCCTTCCAATGCCCCTTAAAATCTTCTCAACTTCCAAAAATGCATAGTTTCGCATCAATGGATTTTACATAAGCATTCGCTAAGACAGATGGTAGGGACAATTGAGACTAACATGCAGACACGGTTCGAAAGTGTGCTTGAGATATATAAATGAGAAAAATCCAAGGGATCTAACTATCATGCAATTGACCCTAAGTCACAATTTAATGCAACAATTATGTTCGAATGGCTATGCATCATATTCTTGTGCATATCTTGTTGTAATGAAGTAGGTGCTATAAAATTTATAAAACTATTATAATCAATCCATAATTATGACTGGTGTGGGTGCATGAAGATTTTGGAGAAAAGTAAAAGTTTCGTAAAATCAAGTAAATTCCAGAGGGATCTACGGACTAGCTATGCGGTTCATTGCATTAATTCCTCATGGACTACAACTAGCATTACCACACGTAAACTTGAGGATGAAAATTTTGAAATATTTTATTTTTTTAATTTTGATTTTGATTTTGATTGATTTTTTTTAAAGAAAATTGGAGATGATGATGATGACTCAATTGATGATGGGTCCCCACAAGAGGAACCCACGAGCATCCAATGTGAGTGTATTCTGGTCAAGGCAACACCTCCGAAAATAAGAAAAAATTAAAAACATGAAAAATGGGTGAAGAGTTAAATGGTCATCAAGAAAAGAAATTTTCTTCACCCTAGAAACATAGCCCAACTCCATTCCTCCTTAGGCTAGGACCTGCTAGGACTCTAAGCTTAGAATCCCCCCAAACTTAATTTCTATTTTGTCCTCAAAATTGAGGAACATATGAGAGGATTGATGGGGACGGACAAATATAAAAAGGACGTAACAGGTCCACCTAACAAAAGAGGATGGAACTTGGGCCTCGACTCAAGGTGAGTCGGGCGGAAATAACGAATGAGAACGAAACTCGGGGATCGTGCCAGGAGGCAACCCATAATAAGTGGAGACATTTTCTCCCACTATGTTAAACCACCCAAATAGCCGCTCTTGGTCGGCACGAATTTGTGCCAACTGTTGAGTTGTCATTTGGGCTTCAAGGGAAACCTCTTCTAGCCTATTGGAGATCCCTACGAGCGGGTCCTCCTCCTCCTCGGGTTCCTCCCCGTGAGGAACCCTCACTCTCGGCTGCTGGTGGTGCTCAAACAAAATGGCCTTAGTAATGGCCGGACCAGCCTTAAGCCTCTCCGCGTGTCTGGGCCATCTCACGCCTGCCCTCATACACAACTCGGTGATCAAATGCGGGAACGCGAACGCCGCATTCGTGGCACCTCTAATAAGGGTCTTGATTTGGTCGTTGATCAGACGACCAACATCAACAGACCCACCGGACATAAAGGTGTAGGTTAAGACAGCCCTCTCCCAAGTCACCGTATGTTGGTGACTGGAGGGCATGAGACGACCACAAACAAATTTGAACACGGGTTTGGCCATATTCATAAGGAAGGACTCCTCCATGGTGCGTGGACCGAAGGGTGGATTACGGTTGTAGGTCCATACAACACCAGGGAGGGCAATGGTCACATTGACCACCTCGACAGGGATAGGGGGATGGAGGTGTGTGCTAAAATGATCGGCACCAACCGCAAAGTTGGAAGTGCCGAAATATTCGTTAATGCTTTGGGGCGAAAAGTCTACTGCAACGCCCCTAACACTAACGGTGTCTAAAACACCCCCATCTATGCCAATGCTGCCATTGGCATAGAACTCTCGGACAATAGGCACCACGGCTGCCTTTTCCGGAGAGTCGGTCAAACGCCCCCACCTACGGGCCGTAAAATTTGGACGGAGGCCAAATTCTTCAGCCTTAAATCCCCTCTCGGGCACCAAGGACTTGGAGAGTTTGGCCACATATTTTTCTGAGGCCTCGTAGGACACGAATTGGGTGTGGTCAAAATTAGGTTCCTCCTCCTGAACAGGGCGGGAGGACGAAGCACCGGTATTTCTACGTTTTCTAAACATTTTGTTTGAAAAATTAAAAACTAAGTATTAAAAATAAATTTTTGAAAATTTAAAATTTAAAATTATTCCTAAAGCATGCAAAATTTTATCTACGTGAAAGTATCTAACACCCTAGCATGCAAAAATTTTACATAAAAATTAAAGAAATGGGTTAGGATTACTTGTTAGTTGCAGCTTTAAAGTTGAGTGCAGCCGGAGTTTGAGCGGCATCGGCAACAATGGTGTTGTCTTCCTCTTTCTTCAAAGCTTCTTCAAGCTTCCATGGAGTGCAATGGGGTTGGTGGAGAGGTGTAGAAGATGAAGAGTTTAAAGAGGGAGGAGATCTTTGGGAGTAGGAGTCGAAATTGATGGAAGATTTAAGGATCTCGCCGAATTCTTGGAGAGGGAACTGGGCGGCTGCTGCTGTTTGTTTGAAAGGAGGAAGAATTCTGTGATTTCTGCAAATGGCCCGGCAATGTCTTATATAAAGGGACCTTGCGGTCGCAAGGTCTGCCACACCTTGCGACCGCAAGGTGGTCAGTCAAACCGTTTGATATTCCGATGATTCCCCATGTTTACGGCGATGCGATGCGAAATTTGCATTTATCGGGGCCTCGCAGGTCCTCCCACACTGCGTCGCAAGGTGTCCAGAATTGATCCCACTTGATTTCCTTTCTTTCTTTTCAACAGTTTTGCACTTCAGCCCTTTTCCGTTAACTTCCGTTATGTTTCTTAACTTTCCTGTACTACAAAAACTTAACAAAACTTAAACAAAAATTATTAGCAACATAAAAATACAACACTAAGATGCTTTTCTCCCCCAAACTTGAATTTTGGCATATTTAATTAAAAATTAAATGTCCAAAAATTAAATTTAACGGAGAATAGCATATTTAAACTAACTTCAAAAGAAATAACATTCAAAATAGTGGGTTGCCTCTCACTTAGCGCCTTTGTTTAACGTCTTTGGCTCGACCAAACTGCAAGCCTAATCCCGGGGTGGTTCATTGTCAGCCAAACGAATTAACTCAATTGTTCGTTCAACTGACATCGTCTCTAGGTATGGCTTGAGTCGGTGTCCATTAACTTTGAAAATTTCATTATTTTTAGGGTTTTGAATATCAACAGCTCCATGAGGATAAATTCGTACAATTATAAAGGGACCAGACCATTTAGATTTCAACTTTCCGGGAAATAACCTAAGTCTAGAATTAAAAAGTAATACTTTCATCCCTGAATGAAACATCTTGTTGGCTAACCCCATGTCATGATATTTCTTGGTCTTTTCTTTATATGTTTTCGCATTCTCATACGAATTCAACCTATGTTATTCTAATTCTTTCAACTGAAACAATCTTTCCTCTCCAGCCAAAGTTAAATCTAAGTTTAATTCTTTAACAGCCCAATAGGCTTTATGCTCAATTTCAACTGGTAAATGGCAAGCTTTGCCATATACCATTCTATATGGACTCATTCCTATGGGGGTTTTGAAAGCAGTTCGGTAAGCCCATAAAGCATCCTTAAGTTTAGATTCCCAATCTTTACGATTAGGCCTAACAGTCTTTTCTAATACTGCTTTTATTTGTCTATTGCTAACTTCTACTTGGCCAGATGTTTGAGGATGATAAGGTGTAGCTAACTTGTGAGTTACACCGTGTTTCTTAAGGACATTATTCAACAACTTATTGGTAAAATGAGTCCCTTGGTCACTTATTATGGCCTTAGGTACTCCATATCTAGCAAACAAATCCTCTACGAATTTAACCACTGTTTTGCCATCATTTGTCTTGGTTGCTACTGCTTCAATCCATTTAGATACGTAATCAATTGCTACTAAAATATATTCACAATTGTTTGACACTGGAAAAGGACCCATGAAATCAATACCCCAAACATCAAAGATTTCGACAACCAAATTAATATGCAAGGGCATCTCGTTTCTCTTTCCTATTCCACCTGTTCTTTGACACTTATCACGTGTTCTATAAAATAATTCACAATCTCTAAAAACAGTAGGCCAATATAAACCAGATTGCAAAATTTTTCTAGCAGTTTTGTTTCCACTAAAATGACCTCCACAAGAGTATCCATGGCAAAATTCCATAATACCTTGTTGGTCTTTTTCTAGAATACATCTCCTTATTAAAGAATCTGAACATATTTTGTATAAATGAGGTGCTTCCTAAAAATAATTTTTAGTTTCAGCCAAAAATTTATTCTTTGCATAATGATTAAAATCAGGATTAATGATATCAGACACATAATAATTGACAAAATCAGCATACCAAGGGTCTGAATCTTTAATGGCTAAAAGTTGTTCATCGGGAAAATCTTCATTTATGGGGACGGGATCATCAAGAAATTGACGTTCAAGCAAGGGTGAAAATTCTAATCTGGACAAATGGTCGGCTACGACATTCTCGGTTCCCTTTTTATCTTTGATTGTAATGTCAAATTCTTGTAACAATAATATCCATCTAATTAATCTTGGTTTAGCATCTTTCTTACTTAACAGATATTTTAATGCAGAATGATCAGAAAATATTATCACATTTGATCCTAACAGATATGATCTAAATTTTTCTAAAGCATATACTACTGCTAAAAACTCTTTTTCTGTAGTTGTATAATTCAATTGTGCATCATTTAGAGTTTTACTGGCATAGTGGATCACATGAGGCTTTCTATCTACCCTTTGTCCTAACACGGCTCCAATTGCAAAATCTGATGCATCACACACGATTTCAAAAGGAAGTGACCAATCAGGGCCGGATAAAATAGGGGCAGTAGTTAATTTTTCTTTTAATAAATTAAAAGCTTCCAAACACTCTTTATCAAAAACAAATTCTGTATCCTTTGCTAGCAAGTTACATAGAGGTTTTCAGATTTTGGAAAAATCTTTTATAAATCTTCGATAAAAACCAGCATACCCTAGAAAACTTCTAACACCTTTAACTGAAGTAAGAGGGGTAGTTGTGAAATGACTTCGATTTTAGCTTTATCAACTTCAATGCCTTTATTTGAAACAACATGCCCTAAGACAATTCCATGTTTGACCATGAAGTGACTTTTCTCCCAACTTAAAGTTAAATTTGTTTCACAGCATCTTTTCAGGACTGGTGTCAGATTTTCTAAACAGTGATCAAAAGAATTCCCAAAAACAGAAAAATCATCCATGAAAACTTCAACACATCTTTCAACTAAATCTGAAAATATAGAAATCATGCATCTTTGAAAAGTAGCTGGTGCATTACATAATCCAAATGGCATTCTCCTAAAAGCAAAAGTACCAAAGGGGCATGTAAAAGTTGTTTTCTCTTGGTCTTCGGGTGCAACAGGGATCTGATTGTAACCAGAAAAACCATCAAGAAAGCAGTAATATTCATGAACGGCTAGTCTTTCAAGGATTTAGTCAATAAATGGCAAAGGGAAGTGGTCTTTCCTAGTTGCCGCATTAAGTTTTCACAAATCAATGCACATTCTATATCCAGTTCTTGTAGGGACTAATTCATCTTTCTCATTTTTAACAACCGTAATTCCTGACTTTTTAGGAACTACTTGAACAAGACTAACCCATTTACTATCTGATATAGGGTAAATTATACCCGCATCTAAAAACTTAAGAACTTCTTTTCTTACGGCTTCTTCCATGTGTGGGTTAAGTCTTCTTTGCCTTTCTCTTGAAGGTTTACTACCTTCTTCTAGATGTATTTTATGCATGCACATAGATGGACTAATACCTTTTAAATCAGCTAAGGACCATCCTAAAGCTTCTCTATGTGTCCATAAAACTTTAAATAAACTAGCTTCTTGTTCTTCCGTTAAATCGACTGCTATAATAACAGGCAAAGTGTTACCTTCCCCTAAAAATGCATATTTTAAATGGGGTGGTAATGGCTTTAATTCTTCAACTTTAGGAGAATTAATGGATGACATAAATTCAGAATTTTATACTTTAATTGTTTCTTTTATTTTAGCCTCATCATTCTTTACTTTATCATCTTCTTTAGTTTCTACTTCGACATTCTCTATCTCAATTTCTTCAAAGAAATATTTCAGAATCTTTACTTCATCTTCCTTGATTTCATTACTTTCTTCTTCTACTTTTTTCAGATTTATCAGAATTATTTTCTGATTATTTCTCTATATCTTCTTTATCTTTCTTTTTACTGGCTTCTAATTTCTCTCTCTCTCTTGTCTTTCTTCCTCTTCTATTTCTCTTTCAATCTCATCAATGTCAATTTTTATGGGAGGGATAGGACTATCATCATAAACTATAAATCTATCTCTCTCATAATCTTCATCTTTATTATCTTCTTCAAAAGTTTCAAATGATAATTTTTCAATTTCATCTATTGAAAAACATGCATTTATATCACTAGGTCTACTCATAGCATCGAAAACAGAGATTTCAACAGTTTCACCTATGACTGACATTGTGAGTTTACCATTTTTCACATTAATCATTGTATTGGCAGTAGCCATGAATGGTCTGTCTAACAATATAAGGACTTCATTATTTGTGCATATCTTCCTTTCCATCTCTAGAACTACAAAGTCAACTGGAATGATTAGTTTATCAACCTGAACTAGGATGTCTTCCACTATACCCAAGGGATATTTAACTGAACGATCAGCTAATTGTAATTGCATAGTAGTGGGTTTTAGTTCTCCTAACCCTAACTGTTTATAGACCGCAAAAGGCATCAAATTAATACTTGCTCCTAAATCTAGCATTGCTTTCATCTTTTTAGAGCTTCCCAAGGAAACTTGGATATTAAAGCTACCAGGATCTTTTAACTTAGGGGGTAATTCGGGTTGTAAAACAGAACTTACATTTTCAGAAACAATAATATTTTCATTGTTTTCAAACTTGTGTTTCTTAGAATGAAGATCTTTGAAAAACTTTGCATAAGCTGTGATATTTTTAATAACATTAAGCAAATGAAGATTAACATTCACTTTGGATAACATATTATAAATTTCCGTAAATTGTTTGTCCATTCGTTTTTTCATAAGTCTTCTTGGGAATGGAATTGGAGGAACATAAGGTGGTGGAGCCACATAAGGTTCCTCTTCTTCTTGATCTACTTCTTTTTCAATTTCTACTGGATTCTCTTTATTTTGAATCTCTTTTTCTTGTTCCTTATTTGGGACTTCAATTTCAACTTCTACTTCTTGATTATTTAATTCATTATTCTCCTTACTATTATCACTATCTTTTCCAATTTCCTTTTCAGAATTTTCTACTGTAACAGGCATATTAGAAGAAGGATCAGGATCACTTACCTCTTCACCTATTACCTTACCGCTTCGCAAGACGGTGATTGACTTGGCTTGCTCGGTTTGACTAGGGATTAATAGCATAACATACAGAAACAGTTTTGTCGAGCAGAAGATCAATTGCTGAAGGCTGTCAATGTTGCAACATTGACAATAACAACAGTTTTCTTAAAAACTGTTTTGCTCTTCCTGTTTTGTTTTTAAGGAAGCTGTGTTTGTTTATTCCCCACGTTTTGTTTAACTGTTTATGTGGGATTTTTTATTCTCCAAGATATACTGTCTTGTGATAATTTTTGCTAGTAATTTCACTAAATTTTTTCCGTGTAAAACATTGATATTTTTAGTGAAATTTGTGTGGCCTTGAGGCTTGGTCTACAAGTATTAAACTTGTAGATTGTTTTTGGTATAAACTTGAGTTCTATCTTACTGTTTGGTGCTGTGACAATCTTTATCTTCCGCTGCTATTATTTGTTAATTCATTGTGTTTTGTCATTGTAGTTACAATCACAGCTACATTGGTAATCACATTGATCTCTTTTGAGAATATGTGCTATCACGTTCTTTCACCACCAGCTCTGATCGCTAGGTCGATGGGTCCTACGATAGTCGAGCTCATGATTGTCACGTGATGTGCGCTCGTGCTTTGCTCGTGACCGGGTTTGCGCCGGGCACATCAATAGTTGTTTTAGTTTTCATATTTGGTCTTTTAACAATTGGAATTTATAAAAATTGAGTTCTACTACTTGGAGAATAGTTTTAGAAATGGTGTACCCAAATCAAACTTAATTAAAAAATACTTGTATTTTTAAGCTAAACTGTATATTAAAAAATTAAACGTATTGTACTTCACATATAAAACTCTAGTATGTATTTTTTTTTATTGTTTTATTATTTCAATTCTTTGATTTACTCCACCCATTTTCAAATAATTGTCTTCTTTGACCCGGTACATCGTTTAAGAAAACTGTTTTTTTCAAAAGGAATGTTTTGAAATATGACAATTATTTTGGTACAGATAAAAAATGAAAGGAGAACAATTATTTAGGAACAGAAGGAGTATTAATCTTTTGCAAATGGATTAAATGGATACGTTTAGCACTAAAATATTACTTATGAAACCATCTTTGTAAGTCCAATAAACAACGAAATAAGGTTAGGGGGTGAATAGCATTTTAAAAACTTTAAGGGTTACTTTTAAAACCTTCAAAACTAGCAGCGGAAAGAATAAGTTATGATCATATAGACAAATTGTTCTATCAACTGATGTACAAAATACTCTATGTCAACTTGTTGACACATGTTTAAGTAGTAAAGACTTTAAGTAGATCACTTAATATAATAACAGAACTGAAAGACAATATATATATATATATATATATATATATATATATATATATATATATATATAACAATTAAGTAAATGATTTAAGAATATAACTGGCTGACACTTAAGTAGATTGAAGTTTTTTAAATGTGAGAAACAATTCTATCATCTAAAAGAATAAATGACAGAGTATTTAGGACTGGTTCATAGTGTAAAAACTGCTACGGACACTACCAAGTTGGTCAAACTTGGATTTTGAAGTACACAAAGATTATATATATTCTAAGTGATCATTAACGGATCAATGTACAACAAAAGCCAGTATTTGAGGAGTATGATTGAGAAACAATCAAATTCGTGCAACAATCAAAAGTTCCTTAAAGATTTGAAAGAATAAATGAGCAAACAGTCAGTGATTGTTTTAAAATATGAACTAGAAAAGAATAATATATGAAAGATCATCTAGTTGGTGTTTGAGAGAATTAAGAAGCTCTTCAAAGAAATAATGAAGTTCTTAAATCGAATGAAGGCTTCAATGTATTGTCTATGTCAGTGTGCTTTGAAGATTTGTAAGATTTATGAATTTTGTACACGTAATTCTACAAAAGGCGTCTTCTTGAATCCTTACTTCAAACATTTTATAGAGATCTTCAAGTTTTGGAACCGTTTGAGAGAGAGAGGTTGAAACTTGAATTTCTTAAAGACATGATGATGAAAAAATATTTCATTGAATGCACAGAGATCTTTGCAGAATGTTAGAGACAAAGGATATCACCTAGTATGAAATAATAAAGAGAGTGGTTAGCTAAGAGATATGATATACTTGAAAAATATTTAAAACATACACAAAAGTCTTTTATTGACAAGGCATATAAAGAAAAAGTCTTCTGTGAATAGTTCTTTTCTTTGAAATATAATGACCAAATAATAATTAAATATAAGACTAAGAGCGTGAAGACCAAACATTTCAACAATGTATATTTGAAATGTTAAGTGATCTTGACATTATGGTATTAGCAGCTGCTAGTTGCTGATGACTAAGCTTAAGTAGATGTAATATTTTATTTAACAAAGTTTGCTTAACGTAGTATGAGAGATATCTATCTGCTGTCAGTAGATAGATTCATACTTGCTAAAGCCTAAGTAAAACAATCTAAATGCATTTAATTAAAATATTTAAAACTAGTTGTTTTAACCTTAATGATTTTCAGTAAATCTAAAGTATGCAACTTTCTACAATCTCCAATCGTATCTTCATCCCTTCAAATAGAAGTATTTTGATACTATTTGGCCCTCCAATAGCAACTTCAAAAGTTGCTTCATTTTGAAGATTGACCTAGGAAATTTCAAGCCCAACGCACACTATTCCCCCACTTCATTTTCCCTTTCCTTTTTTCTTTTCTTTTTTGGTTTAGGTAATTATTTTTTATTTTATTCTTTTATTAGTATCATTAGTTTTGTTGTTTAGTTTAAATACTACTTTGATGTTTTGGTTTCAATAATAAAAAAATAATTAATTCAATTATTTTTATTTATATTGTTAGTTATTAGTTATATATAATATTAAAATAATTTATAATAAAGTTTATAATTATTAGACATTAATAAAAAATGAAAATTACATTACATTAAATTAAATTCACACAACATACATTTTAATAATATTAATACTAATACAAATTATGCAACAACATACATTTTAGTTGTATTTTCATAAGTCTATTTAGTTGTTTATTTAAGTTATTTTAATGTTTGTATTTTAGTCTTAATTAATATCTTGCATTTAATTATTAATTTTAATATATTTGTATTTTAGTCTCAATTAATTTTTTGCATTTAATTATTATTTTTAATGCATAGTATTTAATTTAATTTGATATTAATTCAATAGATAATACATTTGTTTTGCTAAAATAAATTAATACAAATTAAATGAAATAAAACATATACTTGGAATACAAATTAACTGAAATAATGAAATAATGAAGAATATACTTGGAATATTACTTTTAGAGTAAAATTTGAAGTAGAATTGTTAGAGATAGTGGAAGAAATTTGGTGTAGAAATTGCACCAGCTTAAATATTTGGTGCAATTTTTGCACCAAACTATATATTGGAGATGCCGAGATGGTGCAATTACTTGTTATGACTTCTATTTTTCGAAACTAGAAAAAGATACGTTATACATTGAGGCTCCGTTTGTGTAACATAAAATAATTTTCAGAAAACGTTTTCTTCATTTTCTGGTATTTGGTAATCTTATCTTATGAAAATGTAGTTAACGTAAAATATTTTCCGAGTCAACGAAAAATCAAGCCTTTCTTTTCCGAAAAATAACTAACAGATTTATTTTCCATAAGTCATTTTTCGAATGTTCAAGCACCCCTCTGCGCCTTTCCACAATTACACATATTTCCATACACGCACAATATTTTACTCAACAAATAAATTATTTAGAAATATAAATGGAGTTCGTGCATATTATTTATAAATTATAATTTTAATAAATATTCATTACGTCCTAAAATTAGTGTTCCCTATATTATTTAAGGACGTCCCAAACATTATCTATTTTATTTTTTAAAACTTTTTCATATCAATTTTATTATTTGTATTTGTGAGTTTGAAAAAAGATAGACCTTATTAATTTGACACCATTAATGATAAATTGGGGGTTGTTAAAAGAAAATTACTTAAAGTTCAACACTATTTTATATTCAATATGCCGTTCGGTTTTGCTCCGGTGCCTCTGCACTTTCAATGTTTGCCGCCGAAATTCTTATGTTTCCCACACCTTGCAGTTTAATCCTTTGTCACCTCCGTTAGCCATCCGTTAGCATCAATTGCCTTGTGATACTTGACGGACTCTAACGGACTTTGACGAAATGTTAAATGATACATTTAAAGCCAAACGTGACACATTGAAAAGACAAAAGTAATACATTTTAAGGTTAAAAGTGACACTATAAAGGGAAATTTATTATAATTCTCATTAAAATACAAAATAACACTCTTAATACTAAAAAGTGACACATTTAATATTAAAAAGTATCACTTTAAAACTAACGTTGACTGCTAAAACTGACACATTTAATACTAAAACGTGACACTTTTAAGGTCAATAACGACGATTTTTATTTATAAGGAAAAATGATACTTGTAGGGTCAAAAGTAACACATTTAATGCTAAAAAATGACACTTTTAATGCGTTATAAAGTAACACTTTAATGTCAAACGTAATAATTTTCATTTATAAAAAAATGAGACACTTTTCAAAATGAAAGTAACACGTTTAAGACTAAAAGTGACACATTTAAGCCTCAAAAGTAATACTTTTTTAGGGAAAAATTATAATTTTCATTGAAAATACAAAGTGACACTTTTAAGGCCAAAAGTGACACATTTTATACTATTAAGTGACACTGCTAATAGTAAAAAGTGACACTCTGCATATATAAACATGAGGGGTGGCACTGTAATTTTCAAAAACTAAGGGGTTGCATTGAGATTTATGAATTTTGCCCCATTTAACCTGGATAGATCCATCTTACGGATAAGGATCTGTAAGACCGTATTACAGGAGACTATCTCTTATAAAGTGGTAATCATCAAGTACAACCTTTTGACTCATGTAATATACTTTGATGGCCTTTGGAACAGTCAATATCGAAACAGTCAAAAATACCCTTAAGATTTAATGTCGATCAACTCGACCTTTTCTTTCTTTGAGGGATATTGTACATACCGTATATAATACGGTCAATTAACTCGACCTTAAGGGTTGATCAATTCGACCACCTTAAAATGTTTGTGGTTCCCGCCTGTCTTCATCTTCATTAACTTCAAACAAGAAGTCGATTAACTCGATGTTGATAGCAGACAAACTCGACCTCCTAATCACGTCAACTGAATTGGTATTTTCAGAGGCAAACTCAACCCTAAGTTTCTCATCATCAAGGTAAATTATAATTTTCTTATGATTTAGGGTTTAAGGTTATTTTCATCATTCTTAGTAGACCAACTCAATTTTTGATCAACTATGATGAAAATTAGTCATAACCATGTATATTTTGACTATTATAATCTCATTTTTTATTAATTTGACTCAATTAACAGTCAATTTAATATTAGAGTGATGAACATTGTTTAAAAAAACTACGGAATAATGTTCGGTCGGCACACCGAACATGCTTAAAAATGTTCGGTGAAGGTAACCAAACATTTCTTAGAATTTTCGGTGGTGTGGACCGAACATTACTCAAATTTTGTGTTTGTGTTTTAATTAATATTTAATGTTTTATGTTTCTAATACGACAAAATGACATTGTATTTGACCAAAAAGATGAATGGTACAATGCAAAGATCAGTTGTAGAGAGGATTTGAAAGTAGTTGATTATGTGCATTCCAATCTTGACGATGCACAGTGTACACAAAGAATTGTTTAGGAATTCTGCATTTGGAAAACTGTGTACCATCAACAAAAATATTAAGAGGAGCAATGTGTTATTCCATGTAGGATATGTTCTTGATCGAGTCACCCACCGCGTAAAGGATGAGCTCTGGTTTCATATAGGTGGGAAAAATGTAAGATTTTTGTTATCCGACTACACCTTAATCACCAACTTATCTGCTGGATCGGAAGAAGACTGCTGGGAACAAATTCTAACTATGAAGAGGTTGGTCAACCAATATAAAATGGTACGAAGTGCTGTGAAGCAATCGGTTTTGAAAACAGTATTTGACAATGCAGATAATGTGGATGATAAATATAAATTGGGCTTAGCCCATATATATGAGTCTGTATTGAGATTTAAGGAAACGAATACTTCAATTGACATGATTGTTTTGGATATTGTGGATGATTTGGAGTTGTTTAACATATATTCATGGGGGACAAGGTCATATTCTTACCTTAGCAATTCGATTAAGAATATTGCTGAGAAAAAAACTCATACTACTAGGAATGTATGCTATGGCTTCTGTTCTGCATTACAGGTAAACAATTGTAATTTGAAATATTCTAAAATTTATATTGATTAACTAATTATTTGATGTTTCTAACATGTAACTTATTTGTAGGTTTGGGCATTTGAGATGTTCGATGAATTTAATGGATTTCGATATCTATTTCAACTGTCAACCTTTAGATCTGATGATGATGTGGTCATTCTTCCAAGAATGTGCATTGGGTAAATGTAAATTGGGTAAATGTTTTCAATTTTTTGTGATAGTTTCTTAAATTTAATTTTGTTTTTATAGTTGTTGATTAATGATGGTGTTCTTTAATTTGGGTAAATTGGGTAAATTTAATTTTGTTTTGTACTGTTGTTGATTAATGATTAATTTGATCAATTGCCATGATGGTGTTCTTGTTCCATTGACCCCGACGGCGGCCGAACAAAATAAGCCTTACGTTCTTGCTTTTCAGCACTGTTTTGGTGAAGTTTGGGAAACATCATTTGATGTTGAGGCTGAAAATTCTAGAAATGATGAAGCCCAGCCGTCTCCACCACGCAACGATGAAGCCCAACAGTCGCCACCACGCAACTCCTCCCTAGTCCGATCCCCACGAGACCACTTATTGCCAGACCACTCCCTACCACGACGTGGTGAAACTCATGCCACCACTTCTTCTAATGACATGCTTATTTCCATTCTTGATACGTTGCGGGAGTTGAACCAAAAGATTGATCAACAAAGCATTCAAATAAGTGGTTTGAAGAATGAGGTCTCCGCTTTGGATGAAAAAGTGGTAAAAATTTTACCCATTATGGTTTGAGTAAGTATTTGTGATATTTATTCATTTTTACCTACTTACTTAATTTTGTTTTAAATGGTAGTTTAATGCAATGACAATGATAGAGGAATTGAGGGAACATGCACCATTCTCACACGATGATAATATGATGTGGACTCCCACTAATACTCCCAACACCACTCCTAACACAGCCTTCACATAATCTGATATAAACCCGGAAATAATCGGGTCGTCGTCTTGATCGGTCGCTCACATAATTTGATATAAACCACGAAATAAGCGGTCGTAAATCGGTCGGTGCGCATAATCTAATATAAACCATGGAAATAACTAGTCGTAGTAGTGGTCGTTATAATTGATATAAACCACGAAATAACCGAGTCGTCATCTTGCACTCGGTCATCGTATAATCTCATATAAACCACGGAACACTAAACCTAAACCCTAAACCATAAACCCTAAACCCTAACTCTAAACCCAAAACCCCACCTAAACCATAAACCAAATATAAATCCTAACCCAAAACCATAAACCGAAACCATAAACTCTAAACCCTAAACCCTAAACTAACTATTTGAGTATAATAACCGAACGTTTCAACAAAGGTTTGGTCCGCTACCCAAACTCTTTGAAAAAGATTCGGCCAGGAATCGAACAATTATTGAATATTTAGGTTTTTTTTCTTGCATTCAATCCGTGAATGGTATGACCTTCCTGACTTGTGTAACATGTTTATAATTTGATCAATTTCAGTACAATTTCACGGTTTGAGGCCAATTTGAGTAAATTGCATTAATAAGAGTACAAGTTCATTAATTTGAGCACAATTTGAGTACAATATTATCATTAAAGGGGTATTTTACATACATAATAAACTCCCAAAACTAACCATTACATCCAACCTATTGCAAAAACCCTAAAATTAAATGCTCTTACAAGCATTCATTAGCAACAACAATAAAATAAAATAACAACTACGACATTAACGGTGGTTGTTGCTGCTGTCGCTATCCTTCACTCGCACCACAACAAGTAAGAACATCAACAATGTAATAAAAACTAAAACACCCAAATAATAGGCGAATGAAAACTTTTCGCCTCCCAAGCACGTGTGATTTTCATTTCACTATCTCATTTTTCATGGCGATTGATGGCCTTTAGCGACTAGAATAACCACGATTGAGGGCACATTGAGGATCATGCCAAGAAAAGTAATCACATCCTCCATTATCCTCAGAAATAATTGAAATTAGAAAATTGAATGTTGATGTTCCGCATCAAGATTTTGATGGTCAAACTTACTGGGTGTAATTTGGGTAACCAAAGAACATTCGCCAGATTTGCCTCCAGCCTGGAAAGCACCCTATTATCACCACGAGCATTCAGCCATGGATGAAGAAGAAGCAACTTGGTCGAGCAAGAGAAGTTCATTGTAGTAGCTCGAGTCGAGGTAGTAACTCATGAAAGTATTGGGGCTTTATGGTCAATGATACATAAACCCTCAATTTTCCTCCGCTTTTGTGAAGGCATGCGCTGAAATATCTATTTTACCCCACATGTTCTCTATTGCATTTGCTATTTATCTATTTCGATTGTTCAGTATATTGGCCGAACTGTTGCAATAGGTTCGGTCCACCAAACGAACGTTGCTATAAGTTCTCGCCCAGTAACCTAATCTGAAATTCAATTCGGGTACACTTGGACAATTTTTTGTACACCTTCTGCTTTTTAATGAAATTAATACAAACAATAATCGCGTATAAACCGATTAAAATCAAATATAATACATTTGAACAACTCAAGGTTGATGTTAACATTAGTTCAATGTCAAATGGATGAGAAATTTGAAATTCTACATACTACAAACCAAAACTAAACTTGTGATTGCCTATCACTCAGAGAGTTGGATCAGTTGTGATTGTCTATGACTCATAGGAGTTTGATCAGACATGAAAGTTGGTTGTGTCCTACTTTTTGACATCTACCGTATTTTTGTCTTCTACGCTACTCTCCAATTGAAGGGATTATGTTTGTCCTCCGAAGACCGCTCATAGTCGGACTAAAGGTGGCAAGATCGTCATTTCTTTGATCGATTGTGGAATTTCCCAATCCTCTTCACCGATGTGGTAGATGTTTTCATCATATGCCAATCTCTAACAATCGTTGTATATAATGGTGAACACAATCGATGCATCAAAAATTCTCCTGTTGGCAATCGCAATCGCATGTTCGCATGACACGTGGTCCAACCGAAACTTATCGCAATCAAGCATTAGTACCAAAGTCCATCGTAATGC
>CM028382.1:55293667-55331286 GCA_013146195.2 Codonopsis lanceolata | reverse complement strand
ACTAATATGTATTCGAAAGTGAACATTCGATGGATATCGAATAGCTCATCCAAATTGTTCAAGATAATATATGGCTCTCAAGAAGGTTCCAAGATGCCGCAAGTGCTATCCACATTGTCAAATCGCGAGGGTTTTTCTAACGGGGTTGTCATGTGCGATAGGGATGGATGAAATTAGTGCACGTGTCCGAACGAAAGCCCTCGATAGTAGGTAGGGCTCCACATTGGCTCCCATGACTATGCATTCATGATATAAGGAGATTTGATGAAATGGAAAATCCTCCTTGATTGTGTCGTCGTAAAGGGGTCCACGCAACCTTCAACATATTTAAAATTTTATTAAATACAAGAGTTTAATAACGAATGATGAAGCACGAGCATAAATAAATGAAAAGGATGAATACTAACGCCACGACGTAACCATGTCAATATTTTCACGTATAGCCCGTAACCGATTTGTGCTTGTTCCTTGATTTCTGACCGGTTTCCACATACGAGCAAGCTTGTGCCTGGTACCCCACATTATGATCGTGGCTCAAATGTGGAAATTGTAAGTATATCCATGCCTATATGCAATAATACATTCAATTAGATGTGAAATATTCAGCTATATATTAAACATGTCAAATAAACTATAAATTATAAATATACATCTAATAATGTGAAATATCCAATATCTGCTTCATCTCATATCTAGACGCTTCGCCTAGATGTCTATTTAGATAAGCTGGTGGTAACTCCCCACGCATAAGTATGTTCATCATCAAGATCGCCGACCACTTCAAGTATGAGAGCATCACTCGTGAGTCGCTCTTATCCGTGAAGATGTTGCAACCCAAGAGGTACAACATGTAAGTCCTCACCGAACATGTCACCTTGTCGAAATCATTAGGGCTGGCATCTTCATTGAACCTATTACGCACTCTAGCTTGATTGAAGAACCCTTCTACCTCTCTTTCCTCAATCATCTCACATGTGAACACTCCCAATATCTAGCTAGCAGACTCCAAATTGATGTTCCGTGTAGCAAATAATGGCGACCTTGATATCGGAAGTCCAGTAATACAAAAAACATCGTCCAATGTGATTGTCCTTTCATCGAAGGGCATAGCTCACGCTCAGGCTCGGGCTCGGGCTCGGGCTCAAGCTCAGGATGATGAAAATGTACTGGCTCTTGATCAACATGCTCCGGGGGCACTTCTACGTCACGCGCATGTTGAATTTCTCGTCCGGCCGATGCTGTGACACGCCGTCTAATATATTTATTGCAGAACCTATCAATTGCGCCTCCTGTAATCAACAACAAATAAGTAATATTATATGTTACATAGAATCAATTCATGGCTAAATAAGTAAATAGATCAGTCATAAAAAATTGGAATGTAGACAAATTTGAGGGTTGTGCGGTAGAGATTCAATGCACCGAAGGCAGGTTGTGTGGTAGGATCTGAACGCATAGGAAGGGCAGTGTGCAGTGTAAGATTTGTGCATAGTAAGGGTAGTGTGCGGTGGAAGGTTAATGCACAATAAGTGAAGTGTGTGGCAATTATCAACCGAACGCAGAGGTTTGTGTGTGCTTAACCAGGGCCGCATATCGCATTGTCAAATTTTCAGCAATTTCAAACCATTATCATCCAATTCTTTGAATTAGAAACCAAATTTCGTCTAACAACCAACCTATATTATACAATAAAAAATAGTTCAAAATAAAGTGAGAGAGAATAATTCGGTTTGAGTGAGAGATAATGCTTCGGTTAGAAAATTGGTTAAATATGTGGGGTGTAGGTAGAATTGGGGTGTAGAGAATAGATGTTGGTATGTGGTTAGCATGACCCATTTACAAATTCCTTTCAATTAAAAACGTAGGCTTAAATCGCAATTTGGTCACTCTACTTTGACGAATTATTTTTTAAGATCACTATATTATTTTTTTCCCTCACTTTAATCACTATAGTTGGCATGTAAAGTGTGACGACCCGACCCAGACCCCGAGAAGGAATCGCGAGTCGAACCGTCCAAATAGGACTAAAATTCATGCAAGGACTCAATTATTAAAACGAGCGTACACATTGTAGACGTAACACGACTCGGCACCAAAAGGCCGAAATATTTTAAAATTTTTCAAACCTAATATAACAGTTTAAACATTTAAATCGGTTCATCGGCGACTTTACAACTGGAACCCAACACTAAACAGTTTATAACAAGAGCTAATCAAATGCTCAGCGGAAGAGAAAACATAGTGAACCAACTATAAAACTATACAAGGCTTGGCGTACATGCGCCAACACTCAAATAAAATACAAATGGCTACAAGTTATAAATATAACGACAACAAGTTCAAGCTTCCCAAAGCGAAGTCTACATGACTTGCTAAACCCAACGTCATTTCCAAAAGAGAACAAAAGAAAGGCATCTCTAAACAACCTCGTCGCGGCGATCTCGGAAAAGCACGAACTCAAGCAACACTTTAGCGGGAAGGACTTGGACGACTCGGATCTAAAGTAGTAAAAGGGAGGGGGTAAGTCATAAAGACTTTGTAATTTACCAATCATGCATGTCATGGCATCATGCAATATACATAGCAAGATATCATCATTAATATTAAGGCAATCAAAACATACACCCATATAAACACTTAGTTCACATATCCATGGTAGCACGTTGTTTTCACATAAGTGCTACAAAGTAAACCACATATAAAGAGAATATGATATAGAACCGGTGTCGCTACGTAGCTCCTGTAATGCACAACGTTAAACTTTATCGTGCCAGAGATACCAGTGATGGATGTATCAAAGTACCGAGCTCTCTACTTGGTTACCAAGTTCTCTACTTGTTAATTAGAACTAGAATAGCATTCATTATTAACAAACAGAGGAGAAACATTTTTAGGAATGCAGTAAATGGAATGAGTAGTGTTGATATGGTTCATATTGATCTTTACATGAGAGAGACAAGGCTCAAATTTATATAGACCTTTCAGCAAGTTTACCAAACACCTTGGTGGCTTTCTTGGCAGGGTCCTGAACATAGCAGAGATTGGAAGAGAAAGTGAGGTTACATTTATTATCATATGTGAACTTACTTCTGGATAGAAGGTTGAATTTAAATTCAGGAACATAAAAGACATTGTATAAGATGATGTCATTGGATAATTTTACAGTTCCTTTGTAGGTGATTTTAGAGCACTTCCCATTGGGTAATTGAATAGAAGATTGAATGGCAATAGGATTAAAGAGAATATTGAGGGAGTTTGTTATGTGATGAGAAGCACTAGTATCTATAATCTAGTTGGTTTTAAAATTAGCCAAGCAAGAAGGATTGGTGGATTTGTATATAATGGAGAGATTACTTGCCATCTGAACATCACTATTACCAAGAGGTGAATCAGTTTCAATACAGCTTGCCTTAGGTGTGATCATAGAAAGGATTTGAGAAAATTGTTCATTGGTGAACTGACCACTGTGGTTGTTGAAGTTGTCTCTTGAGGGCACGCAATTGCTAGAGGTAGTAGTTTTGCCTTTCCCTTTGTTCTTTGGCATGTGAGAGAGATTAGGTTTGTTTCCATGTTGAGGGTGCCATTCAAGATAGCCATTGAGGAAGAAACACTTTTCTTTAGGATGGGAGTCTCCATGGCAAAAGTCACAAAAAAACTTACGTCTGGAAACATTGCCATTGTACTAAACATTCTTACTAGGTTTGTTGAATCTATTCCCCCCATTATAATTTTTATTTCCAATTTTGCCAAGCAAGGCTGTTGACAGGTTAGGTTGACTTGGAGAGGTACTACACTGTCTTTGGCCCTCTTCTTAAATGAGCATATATAGACATTGTTTTGGATAAGGAGGGCAGGGGAGTCATCCTTAATATCTGGCCTCTTACATTAGTGTAAGAGTCAGATAAAACCCATAAGAAATTGTGTAATCTTGTAAGCATGGTCATATTCCTCACAAAGCTTAGAAGCACCACAAACACAATTACAGATACAGTTAGGAAGAGGAAGAAGATTCTGTAATTCATCCCATAGGCCACGAAACTTGGTAAAGTAGGCATTAACATATAGAGTTTCTTGAGTACAAAGAGCAATGGTCTTCCTAATTTGATAGAGTTTTGGTATATCATTTTGGGAACTTGGTGATCAGATCTTCCCACATTTCGTAGGAGGTGGGAAAGTAAACTATACTTTGACGAATTTCAAGAGTAACAGAATTAAGGATCCAAGAAATAACCATAGAGTTGCATCTGTCCCATGTACTGGGGTATTTGGATTTAGATTCAGGTTTCTTGAAAGAACCATTAATCATGCCAAGTTTGTTCTTGGCAGATAGGGCAATGGTGATTGCAAGCTTCCATTGGGTGAAGTTACAATTAGTAAGGGGATCGGAGACAAGGTTCATCCCTGAGTGATCATGGGGGTGAAGAAAGAGAGGGTGACCAGAGGGTAATTGGGTAATTGGAAAGTTGAATCAGTGAAATCATAGAATTCAGAAGTGGAAGTTTGAGTGGTGTTTTTGGTAGATTTAAAAGGGGAAGTTTCAGACATGATAGATAAACAGAGAAAGAACAAGAAGGAGAAAGAAACCTCTTACCAGATAAGGTAGAGTCGAGGGGATTCAGAAGATCAATGGAAAGCTTGAAGGACTATTGGCATGGATGATGTTGATCAATGAATTGAGGACCAAGAATGCAAACAATTTGCAGGCTCTGATACCATGATAAAACTACAACCGAAGCACTGATAGAAGAGAGAGTCTTGTCTTATTAATTTCAAGAACTGAAGAAAATTCACTTGATTGATTAAACAAGAGAGGAAATCCTATCTATATATATGAAGGAAAAACAAGAAGCATAACCAAACTAAGAAATAACGGCTAACATAAAAAGAAAAGAAATTACAGGAATGCCATTAATTAAACCAACTGCTGCCAAACAAACAAAATTTAACACACGACACCCCTACAGTTTGAGAAACAAGGGATTGAGAAGAGAACTCATTGACCCTTGTAGTTTCATTTGTCTTGATGATTTTTCTTGTCTTTAGCAGTATCATGTTATAGCATCAGTAATATGGAAATTCAATGCCATTTGGATCTAGAGACGTAGCGTATCAAAATGCAAGCACCATTGGATATTTAAGCTCGGAACAAGCTTTGGTTGACTATGCCGAACAATCCTTTCAATTTTGTTTTGTGAACTGATGTATTGTTTCAAATAATTTATCCAAAGTGGTTGTTAGAAAAATGAAGGCAGAGATATATGAATGATTTATATAAGTGGTTAACTCTGTGTTTGAACTTAACTCTAGATCTTGAATTACTGCTGATATTTGTAAAACACTTATTTTTTTAAAGTTCTCATGGAAGAGGGTAAATCATATATGGAGTGCCTTTCAAAGCCTAATCAAATACAAGCATCCGCTACATATTGTGTTCAACATTCCTTTGAATGGAAATTACAGTTGCACAGATTTTTCATTTGGATCTGGTGAATTCTGTCCTGAGGGAGTGTGTGCATGCATTCTGGATCTGTGACTCTAGGTGTGCTTTTAAGGTGCATTGCACCCTAGTCCTTTAGATCAGAAATTGACGATATCTCTTCACTGCAGGAACTTTGTGCAGGTGATAGCTAACACCAGGAAAACTACTTAACTGTGAGTTTGGACTACGGACTACCATCATTCGAGATTCTTGATATAATAGTAGTTTATTGTGCACAACGGAAGACTTTGCAAACAAATTAACAAAGTATAACAAGATCAATAGTAAAGAAGAGTGAGAGAGATTAAGGCCAACGGACTGTTGAAATTTTATCAGAGCCAACCTTGAAAACGTGTTAGGGATACAACTATTTATATGGATACAATAGAAACCCTAAAACCCTTAAATAAGGAAATCGGACAAAACTGAAAAACTGGACCAGGTGGTCGCCTAGTCCTCCACACTAGGCGATCGCTTAAATTCCAGTAGCGCACTGAAAACCAACAACGAGTAAGCGATCGCCTAATCCTTGACACTAAGCGACCGCCTTGTTTTTAGTAGCTCGGTCTCAAGTAATCATGACTAAGCGGTCGCCTAGTCCTTAACACTAAGTGACCTCCTTGCCCAAACTTTGGAAATCCGTAATCGAACCATGCCATTCACAACAATTTCCACCTTTGCGAGTATTCAACCAACCCCTTAGAAGACAGAACACGAACTAGAAACCATCTTGGGCACCTTGTAAAACTTTACCTCCCATATCTCTAATATCTAGTGATGTGCAACAAATCCAAGCAACGCTCGAACTTGTCAGTTACAATTAGTTTTGTCAACATGTCTTCATCATTTTTTGTGGTGTGAATCTACTCTAGCAGAATATCCCCATTATAAATCAACTCGATCACGAATCTTGTGAAACCTCACATCAATGTGCTTCGTCCTTGAATGATAAATCTGATTCTTCGCTAAGTAGATTGCACTTTGACTGTCACCATGCAACAAAACTCCACCTTACTGAACACCGAACTCCTTGACTAAGCCCCTAAGCCATAGGGCTTCCTTTGCAGCTTCAACAGCTGCCACGTATTCCGCCTCGATCGTAGACAATGCAATAATGGCCTAAAGCATAGCTCTCCAACATATAGGTCCACCTGCTAGGGTAAACACATAGCATGTGGTCGATCTCCTACGATCATTATTGCCTGTATAATCTGAATCAACATACCCTACGACTGAAAGCCCTACACTCTGCTTCTCAAACATAATGCCATAGTCCACAGCGCCCTTCAAATATCTGAAAATCCACTTGACTGCCTCCCAATGCTGTCTGCCTGGATTAGCCATATACTTGCTTACCACACTGATTGCCTGTGCCAAATTTGGTCTAGTACATACCATGGCATAAATGAGACATCCCACTGCACTTCCATAGGGAAGCTTTGACATGTGTTGAATTTCTTCAACTGTAGTTGGGGAATCTAAGGTAGATAAACTGAAGTGATTGCAAACGGTGTTTTCACTGGTTTTGCATCTCACATGTTAAACCTTTCTAACACCTTCTCAACATAGTCGGCTTGAGACAACAAAAATCTTCTAGATTTTCTGTCTCGATGAATCTCCATACCAAGAATCTTCTTGGCAACCCCCAAAACCTTCATGTCAAATTCCTTGCTTAAGAAGGTCTTTAATTTATTGACCTCATTAACACTTCTACTAGAAATAAGCATATCATCCAGATACAGTAACAGAAAAATAATAGAGCCATCATCAATGCTTTTCACATACACGCAACAATCATACTCACACCTCTTATAGCCAATAATAACCATATAAGTGTCGAACCTGGTGTACCACTGTCGCAGAGACTGCTGTAGCCCATAAAGTGACTTCTTCATTTTACAAACTAAATGCTCCTGTCCAGGATGACTGAACCCACTTGGCTGCTCCATGAAGATTTGTTCTTCTAACTCACAGTGTAGAAAAGCAGCCTTCACATCCATCTGCTCCAACACCATATCATAGTGTGTTACAAGACCCAACACAATTCTGATCGAAGTGTGTCTCATAACGGGTGAAAAGATCTCATTATAATCTATCCTTTGTTGATGCGAGTACCCGTTTGCCACTAACCGTGCATTGAACTTTTCACCTTCTTTTGTTGATACTGCTTCCTTTTGCTTGAATACCCATTTACAACCAATTACTCCCTTCCCCTTGGCAAGTTCCACCAACTCCCATGTGTTATTCTTGTGAAGTGATTCCATCTCTTCCGCCATAGCAGTCACCCACTTATCTTTTTCTGGACTTTTTGTTGCCTCCTGATAAGTATTTGGATCTCCACCACTGAGAACAAGAGTATATGAAACCAAATCTTCAAACCCATACATGACTGGTGGTCTGATTGCTTTCTTGGATCTTCCACTTGAAGGATTTTATTCTTCAACTTCTTGTGCAGTTACATCGGGATTGGGAAGAGTGCGATCCAAATCCACCTCCGGTAGCTCCACCTCAATGACATGCTCATTACCCCTTTCGTTTTCTGGCACATGTTTCTCCTTTTCTTCATGAGTACACTTTAACATAGCTTTCTCATCAAAAACCATTTCCCCACTGATCACCACCTTGCTTGACTTAGGGTCCCAAAGTTTGTAACCCTTTACCCCTTTCGCGAAACCGAGAAAAATACATTGTTTGGACTTTAGATCAAGTTTCGACCTTTCTTCACTAGGTATATGCACATAGGATGGACACCCAAACACCCGAATATTGGAGTAGTCTACCTCAGAACCCGTCCATACCTCTTCTGGAACCTTGCAATCTTGTGACGCCCTTGGTGATCTATTTATTAAGAAACAAGCCATACTCACTGCATCTGCCCAAAAATTATTTGCTAACCCTGCATTTAATCGTAGACACCGTGCCCTTCCACAATAGATCGGTTCAACCTTTCCGCCACACCATTTTGCTGTGGTGTCCTGCATACTGTATAGTGCATTTTGATTCCATGCTTCACGCAAAACTTCTTTAACCCCTTATACGTGTACTCTATACCGTTATCATTTCTCAAACATTTAACTTTTTTATCCGTTTGATTTTCCACTTCAGCCTTCCACAATTTGAACTTCTCAAAAGTCTCATTCTTGTGCTTCATGAAGTAAACCCAAACCTTCTTCGAAAAGTCATCAATAAATGTCACGAAGTATAAATGTCCATACCTTGATGCCATTCTCACTGGCCCTCAAACATCAGTATGTATGTAGTCAAGGATTCCCTCTGTTGTGTGTTTAGCCTTCTTGAATTGCATTTTGTTTTACTTTCCAAGAACACAATACTTTGTAAGTTTTAACACCCTTCAATAGTTTCTTCTTATGAAGCTCCTTCATACCCCTTTCCCCCATGTGACCTAATCTCATGTGCCAAAGAGTAGTAGCCTCATCTACTTCAGGTTCAGACTCCACAAAACTAGTTCCACCTACAACAGTGCTACCGAGTAATCTATAAATGTTTTTAGATCCCCTCTCACCCTTCACCACCACCAATGCACCCTTACAAACTCTCATCATACTATCTTTAGATCATTAACTACAACCATTACAATCTAAAACACCCAATGAGATCATATTTTTGGAGACTTCTGGTACATGTCTAACATCACACAACGTTCGTACCACACCATCAAACATTTTAATTCTAATAGTACCTATGCCGGTAATTTTACAAGATGCACCATTACCCATAGTAACTACACCAGATGACATGTAGGTATCAAACCAATCACGATTGGACGTTACGTGAAATGAACATGCTGAATCCAGAATCCAGAAATCTGCGGAGTGATCTACTGTTGATGAAATTGAGAGCATATCATCATCTTCATCTGAACCATCCATAACCACATTAGCTGACTTCAATGAATCAACAACATTATTGCCCTTCTCCGAACAATCCTGCCTCTTGTGCCCTTTCTTCCCACACTTGTAACAATTCCCCTTGTACTTCTTCCCTAACTGCGACCGGGAATTCTGATTATTCTTTGAGTTGTCTCTGGATTGTGATCTCTCACGTTCCTTGTTCTCCTTCACATACAGCCCTTCTCCTACAGGTCCATCAACAGTTTTCTTTCGTTGATGAAACGCCAAGAGAGCCTCTGTAACAGGTCCCAACTCAATAGTATCTTTCCCCCACGTCAACGTAGTCACAAGATTTTTATACGTTGTGGAAGACGACAACGAGTTTAGCAGCTTCAATGCCCAGTCTTCTTCCTCAAACGTCACCTCCCCCCGTAGCAAATCATTAATGATTTGCGTAAACACGTTTATGTGACCATTAAGATCAGCCCCTTCTGCCATCTTAAGCCCATACAACCTTTGCTTAAGATGCAACTTATTTGACAAGGATTTTGACATGTATTTCACCTCCAAAATTTCCCACATCGTTGCGGCTGATTCCTCATCAATAATAGGATATATCAATTCGTCTGCAAGACACGAACGAATTGTAGAAACAACGTTTAGTTTTGTTCCGAAGAACCTTCCCTAAACCTGCCTCTACCAGGGCATCCTTAACCCGTCTTTGCCACAACGCGAAATTCCCCGTTCCATAACCTCGTGTTTGGAATGAGAGGTGCATATTCCTGAAACAGACATGTTGACCTATGCTCTGACACCAGTTGTTGTGCACAACGGAAGACTTTGCAAAAAAGTTAACATAGCATAACAAGATCAATAGTAAAGAAGAGAGAGTGATTGGGGCCAACGAAATGTCGAAATTTTATTAGAGCCAACCTTGAAAACATTCTAAGGATACAATTATTTATATGGATACAAAAGAAACCCTAAAACCCTTAAATAAGGAAACCGGACGAAATTGAAAAACGGGACTAGGCGGTCACCTAGTCCTCGACATTGGGCGACCGCTTAAATTCCAGTAGCGTGTTAAAAACCAACAACAATTTGGTGGTCGCCTAATCCTTGATACTAAGCGACCGCCTTGTTTCCAGTAGCTCGGTCCGAAGTAATCATGACTAAGTGGTCGCCTAGTCCTTAACACTAAGCGACTGCCTTGTCCAAATTAACTTTGACACTCTGTACCATCCCATTCTCAACATAGTTCATATAAACTCCTAGTTTAGTAGTTTTCATGGTGTTAGTGATGCTTGGATGGAGCATTACAGTAGCCGATTGCTAGCAATGAACTTTCAAATGCAAAAGTTGCAGTACTAGTAACAATATCGATCTTTTTTTAATAGCTGTGAATCTACATAGCACATACATCTATTTATATTCACTCACATGATAACCTGCCTGTACACAGTTGCATCATGGATGCAGTGGAGAATACATGAACAATGACATCCTATTTTCCAACTCTCCATTATGTTGAGTTGATATTAAGAACTGACCACTTTCATGAACTAAAGTTATATTTAGAAGAAATATTTTTTGTGGCACTCGTGGCATATAAGTTGAATGGAATAGATAACAAGAATGAGTCAATTGTACTGTTCTGTGAGTATGTTTTGGAATATGATGCTTCGATTTGAGGAAGCATACACTAAGTGCCTCGATTTGAGGAAGCATACACTAAGTGCCCATCAATTTTGGAATATGATGCTTCGAGTCCCCATCAATTTGAGGAAGCATACACTAAGTGCCTCGAACACAAACTTCTAGAAGATCAAACAAAATCCATTAACTTTTAGCAGATCAAATAATTCATAAGCTTGACTAAAAATTTCTACTTGGTACCCACCAGTTTTAACTTTGAAGGATCAGAAAGTTCAAGTTTGATAGCAACTTGGGAGGCTGATAAGACTTTAAAACAAATCAAATTTTAGAAAACCTCATTATATGCAGATACCACACACTACAGAACACCGCACTAGCATACAAACAGCAAATATACATTTCATTCTATACTATATATGACCATATAGATCAACGTTTAGTCTACCTCATGTAGCCAGAGCAACAATATTCCAAACTAAAATAACTCATCTGTATTTAGTATTTAGACCAAAAAGCTGAGCTTTTTCGGCATGTCAACAATGGCTGCTCGATTATCTTCCTCTCTCCTACCATATTTGCTGGTACTTCTACTAGCAGGAACATGTTATGTTAGCAAGGGTTATCCCAAGGCGAGAAGATTTAAAATGGCTAAGGGTGATGGCTTGGATACATCTCTTCAGGTAGAGTATGGAATATACAATTACACGCAAACGCTGGATCATTTCAACTATAAACCAGAAAGTTATGCCACCTTCCAACAGAGGTATCTAGTGAATTCAAAGTATTGGGGTGGGCCCCATAAGAAATCGCCTATCTTTGTCTATACCGGCGAAGAGGATGAAGTTGTTGAAGATGCTGATTTTTTTGGATTCATCCCTCGACTAGCTTCACGATTCCGTGGTCTCCTGGTGTATATAGAGGTAAGTTTCCCTCTTTAACATCACTAGATTGATGATTTACAGTAGGAGTTCCCTATTCTCCACAATATGAATGATAACATTTAACAATATCTGCTTATTGCATGTTTTAGCATCGATACTATGGAACTTCAATGCCGTTTGGATCCAAAGACAAAGCATATCAAAATGCAAGCACCCTCGGGTATTTTAGCTCGGAACAAGCTTTGGCTGACTATGCCCAATTAATCATAGATGTTAAAAGGAATTTGTCTGCTGAGAATTGCCCTGTCATTGCAATTGGCGCATCCTATGGTGGAAGTAAGTTCCATTGCACTTAAGTTGTTTCCATAGTGTTTTTATTTTGGTTTTCGTTGCCATTTTCTATTTTTTAAGATACGCAATGAGAATCCATAGATAAATAGGCTTATGAGTTAAGAGTTAAGACCACTCGAATGAGGCTTGAAGTTCTAACAGAAAAGTTTAGTAAGTCTATTGACATTTGTTTTTCACTATTCTTATACAGTGCTTGCTTCATGGTTCCGCTTGAAATACCCCCATATAGCATATGGTGCTTTGGCAGTTTCGGCTCCAATTCTCTATTTTGAGGACATTACTCCGCAAAATGGATATGATGCCAAAGTTAGCAAGTATTTTAGAGTAAGCAACTAGTAGCAATATACGTTCAACTTTCTATTTTGATCTCATTTCGTAAATTGCTAATAATAATGCCAACGAGGACCTAATGGCAGGATACTAGCAGGAACTGCTACAACACCATAAGACGTTCTTGGTTTGAAATTGATAATGTCGCTGCTCGACCTAATGGCCTTATGAACCTTGCCCAAACATTCAACACATGCAAGTAACTATTTTTCAAATTTAATTCCTTTTTCTTTCTCAATAGATGTATGAATTTACCTATTTTCAAGTTTCTAACATAACTCACAGGACTTTTTCTGGCTTTTTTTTTTTGGTATTCAATCCATTTTAAAGACCTTTGCATTCATCTCAAGAGCTAAAGGACAGCCTAGAGAATACATACGATGCTGCAGCACAATACGACAATCCTTCCGATAATTGGGCTGAGAAGTTATGCAGAGGCATCAATGGAGCATCAAAGGAGAAAAATGTGCTTGGTAAAATTGTGACCGGATTCAAAACTCTCTTCGGACAACAATGCCTTCATATAGATGATGTCAAACCTAACAACAAGAATGGATGGAGTTGGCAGGTGTTACGATATCTTAAGATTATGATGGCTTATTTACCAGGCCATTGTTATTTAATCTCTTAACGTGAAAATCAAATATTTGTGTGTTTTGTAGACATGTACAGAGATGGTAATGCCACTTGGACGCGGGGCAAATGATACAATGTTTCAGGCATCCCCTTTCAATATAGAACATTTCATCCGGAACTGTGTCTACTTGTTTGGTGTCTCGCCAAGACCTTATAGGATCACAACAGAGTTCGGAGGCCATGTATGCTTCCTTTATAATTTCAATCAATATCTGATCTAAAATCATCCGATTTCTTACGCACTAAGAAACTTACAGTTGAGGTTTCTAATGAGATTTGCAGAGTATAAAATCCGTGCTTAAGAATTTCGCAAGCAACATCATATTCTCGAACGGACTACAAGACCCTTATAGTGCCGGAGGGTGAAGCAAAACTGAACCTTTTGATCAACCTTCTATTCCTTTCGAGTTATACAAACAATATCTTTTTTTCAACTGATGAATTGTTTGTTGAAATGACAGTGTTCTGAAAAACATATCAGATACAATCTTGGCTATCCATACTGAAAAAGGTAGGTTCCTTCTCCTTCTTCTTCTTATTCTTCTTCTTCTTCCACTTGGTTTTGGTCATAGTTCATTGATGAATTTCATTATATGAGTTTGATTTGGTGGGTTTAATGGGCATTAGGAAGCCATTGCTTGGATTTACATACTCCCAAAGCAAGTGACCCTGACTGGTTGGCCTCAATGCGAGAATCGGAGATCACTATTATTGAAGGATGGCTTTCAGAATATGGTAGAAGTGATTAGCTAGCTAGAAATCCTTTTCTGGTTTTGTTCTGTTGTATGGTTTCAAATCATTTGTTCAAAGTGGTTGCCATGAAAATGAAGGAAATATTTGAATGCTTGATAAGAGTAGTAACTACTCTCTCCGTTTCGCGAAAGTGTTTATGTTTGAAAAGTCTAATAATTAAAAGATATTCTCTCCGTTCGAGTAAAGAGTTCTCGTTTGAAAGCAATTTTTTTACGAAAATTACACTTTTAGTAGTTAATTAGTAATAAAATGACACTTTTATGCCTTAATTTTTGAAATTAAACTATTTAATTGAAATATCTCAAAATATAATAGTGAACTCTTTGTTCGGAACGGAGGGAATATAAAACTAGCATTGGAGTTGGTCATAATGCTCATTATTTTTTGAACGTTATCAATATGTTAATATTAATTGTGGAGGGTAAAGTTGAATTATTATAAAGAATTGTAGACATAATTTTTAAAATGGACTATTCTAAATGAAACTTCCTAAAATAATATAGTAGACTTTTTGTTTGGAATGGAGCGCGTCATATTTTTGAACTCAACTCGAGAGCCCAAATCACTGCTAATACTTGTCATGGGATCAAAAAACTTAGGCAAAAACTTAATTGTTGTAATCATTTTTCATTTAGATATCGTAAATTTGCCCCGAGGTAGTGTGGGCATGCCTTCTGGATTTAACTTTAGTTGTTCTATAAGGTGCACTAGTGGTGGATCTAGAAAAAAATTAGTGGGGGCGGAAATTTAGTAATATATATATATATATAAAATGGCAACGTATATTTTTCCCTTCAAAATTTCACTTTTGAATTATTGATTTTTTAGTTACTATTTCATTATTTCTCTCTCTTATTTTCTCTTTTTGTATTTCTCTTTCTCTCTCCCGTCTCCTCCTTATTTTCTCTCTCATCACCACCATCTTCTCTCTTTTAATTATCTTTAAATATTTTTCTCTCTTTAAACCTAAAAAATAGTAACTAAAACAAAAATAATAGTTCCGGAGTCAAGAAAACAAAAATATAAGAGGTTAGTAAAAATAAAAATAATTTATGGAACACGTCACTATAAAAATAAAGGTTATAGAATCAACAAAAAAAAATAATTTAATGTGGAAGTTAGTAAAATAAAATAATTTACCAAACAAAAGTTTAAAACAAATTTTTAAAAATATATATGTAAAACAAAAATACGTTATTAAAATATAAAATATTTGATGGAACAAAAATAATAGTTACAAAGTCAATAAAAACAAAAAAATTTAAATTGAGGTTACTAAAATAATAAAAATAATTTACAGAACAAAAGTTTAAAACAAATTTTAAAAAATAGTTATGTAAAACAAATATACATTAGTTAAATAAAAATATTTGATGGAACAAAAATAATAGTTACGGAGTCAATAAAACAAAAATAATTTAAACTTAGGTTAGTAGAATTATAAAAATAATTTACAGAAAAAAAAATTTAAGACAAAATTTTAAAAGTTGTTATGTAAAACAAAAATACGTTAGTAAAATAAAAATATGTGATGAAACAAAAATAATAGTTACATAGTCAATTAAACAAAACAATTTAAACTGAGGTTAGCAAAATAATAATAAAAAATTACGGAACAAAAGTTTTCCGTTAAACTAATTCTTAAAAATAAAAAAAAATAATAGTTACGAAGTCAATAAAACAAAAAAATTAATGGAAATTATTAAAATCAAAATAATTTACAAAACAAAAATAATAGTTAACGGTAAAAATAATTTCGTTATTTTGATTTTAGCTTATTTTCTTCTCAAAAATTTCTTTATTCAAAAAATACGAATATAATTTAATAAAAGTAATCATTCAAAAGGAAGAACTTGTTTGAGTTCAGATTCTATTTGCAGAACGGAAAAAATTCAAGTTTGTTCGAAGATATTTATTATACAGAGTTTTTGAATAATATAAAGTGATCGCGGTTGTCAGGCCATAAATGGACAGTTAAAATAAGTGTTCCAGTAATGTTATTGAAAAACATTGACCATGCTGCAAGGTTGTACAATGGAACAAGACTAATCATCATAAATCTTGCGGAACACATTGTTGAAACAAAATTTTTAAAAGTAAGCAATATTGGAGAAAATGTTTTTATCCCAAGATTGTCATTAACTCTATCCGATGTAAGACTGTCTTTCAAGTTTCAGAGAAGACAATTTCGATTGTTGGTATCATATGCAATGACAATTAACAAGTTTCAAACTTAATAATTGCACATATGTCTCTTTTTGAAAAAAACCAGTATTTAGCCATGGACAGTTATGTGTCATAGTTTCTAGAGTAATAAATTATTTTGGTTTGAAGATATTAATATGCGATGAAGATGAAAAATCAACTAATAAGACAACAAATATTGTGTATAATTTTTTTTATAATCTATAATGATTAGAGATATAATTATGTGTAAATGTTAATAAACCGATCCTTCTTATTTTGTTTATGTATAATTTAGTTGACGTGCGTTTAACGCACGGGTTAAAAAAAACTAGTTTTATAATAATACAAAGCTTATAAATTTTATTCCATCTGTCCCAAAATGTACGATGTTTTGGAAACATATTGGAAAGGCTAAACTGTCTCTATCCAAATATTAATGAGGTGTCTTGATATTCTTGCCCAAATGGACCAAATACGAGTTACGAAATCAATAAATATATGTATTGGAAAAAAGGGAAAAAGTTCCTTAAAAATTACAAAATGTTATTTATTTTGGAACAAAAAAATTCTCCTAAAACGTCATATATTTTGAGACAGATATTTTGAGACGGAGGGAGAAATTGTAAAGAAAAATTGTATAAAATCCATACTTTTCAGGCTTCAAGGTGTGCCACCTATCAAACTTTTGGTTTCTCTTGATTCTCGTACATTTGGCTTTTCATCTTCTAAGTGGTTCCATTAGACAATAACATTAGCTAATTACTATAATTAGGATATGGGTCAGCCTAACCACACACTAACATCTTCTATTTACACTCTAAGTTCTAAAATGGTAAAAATATCATTGTATAAAATGACAAAATACACCCTTCAACCTTAATAATTTCTTTCAACACCCCAGAACCTAATTACAGTGATGTCATTCTATAAAATGTGAAGATTCTAATTGTACTCCAAAATTTGTAAACGTGTTGTAGCTCTTCATTTCCCTCCATTCTCACTTTTGTTTAGTTCCTTATCAACCCTACATCATATTGTTGAAAATATCAAACATGGAGCTTAAAGAAGTAATGGAAACAAATAATGTAAGTATTACTTCCATGTTATTCGATTAAAACTTCACTTTTCATCATTTTTTTGGTCAAAATTCCAAACCTGCTTGATGTTTGTCGTGTGCGGCATAGCCGCACAAGCTTCCTTGTGTGTGCAAAGGACTCACCGCACACGTCTCTCATTGTGCACCAAACGTTGACCGCACATTCCTCATTGTGTGTGCAAAGCACTTACCGCACACTCTTTTTGTGCACCAAGTATTGGCCGCACAAGCCTGGATGTGTGCATTTGTGTGCAAACCTGACAGTGTGTAATTGACATATAATTTTTTTTCCAGGATTCAAAGGCATCCCCTATGGAGCCTAGTGTTGTAAATTCAGGTCTAATTCAAGATATTGTTGTAGATTACACCGATGTGTTCACAATGCATGCCAATTTTCCATCTCGAGAGGATTTGTGTGATTAGTGCGTGCCACGGGGAAAGAAACATGGTTTTGTGATAGTTACTACTAGGTCGGGACAGTGGAACGGGTAAGAGAGGAGCACGACTGTATTTGGGTTGCGAACGTAATGGGTATCAATGTCAATCCAAATCCAAGGTTGTTGATAATTTGAGTAAATCTACAACGGAAGTAACAAATGAATTAATAAAGGAAGATAGTAGGAGAGAACGTTCAAAGAAGTGTGGATGTCCATTTCGCTTTGAGGGGCGGCATATGTAGTATCCAAATGATGAAGAATGGGAACTTTCGGTTGAATAAGGGGTGCATAATCATTCACAGGAGCCTCATATGCATGACCACTTATATGTTGGTCGATTAGTACGGAAGGAGAACGAATATGTTCAGTACATGTCACATGGAAATACTTGACCAAAGGACATTTTGACGGGTTTACACAAAAAATTTAAATATAATAAGTCCTCATTAAAGACCGTCTACAATTGTCGTATGAAGAATAGATTTGTGGAGCATGATGGTCGATCGCAGATGCAGCAGCTTGTGTCGAAATTGTTGAGCATAGATATTATTATCATCATAGGAGATGTGAGTCAACTAACATTGTGAAAGATTTGTTCTTTGCTCACCCTATGAGAATTGACTTATTGCGTTCTTTTCCAAACGTTCTCTTGATGGATTGTACTCACAAGACAAACAGGTGCAAGTTACCCTTATTAGAGATTGTTGGTGTCACGTCGACACACATGACTTTTTTGGTTGCATATGTTTACATGGGGTTTGAGCAACAATAGAGCTATATTTGAGCACTTACTATCTTGAAATCATTGATGAATCAATCTTCTTTATCCACTGTGATTGTAAGTGACCGAGAACTTGCGTTGTTGAATACAGTTGAGGTAACTTTTCCAACCTCAAAACATTTTCTTTATGAGTGGCATATTAATAAAAACATTGTGGCAAATTGTAAGAAAATGTTTTGAACGAAAGAATTATGAGATCAATTTATCGTTTCTTGGAATACGTTGGTGGTCGCAAAGACTGAGTCATCATATGAAGAATACCGTCGAAGACTACAGTCAGAATTCACTGATTATCTGGCAATCGTTCTATATGTCATGAAGAAATGGTTAGGGCCGTACAAGGAAAGATTTATGTCTTCTGCACAATGGGATGTGAAATTCGCAAGTACCAATCCATGTATTCGGGTGAACATTCAGATGCATATCGAGTAGCTCGTCCAAATTGTTATGAAGATAATATATGGCTCTCAAGAAGGTTCTAGTATGCCGCAAGTGCTATCCACATTGTCAAATCGCATGGGTTATTTCTAACAGGGTTGTCATGTGCGATAGGGATGGATGAAATAGTATGCACGCGTCCGAACTGTCGAAGCCCTTGGTCTGGTAAGTATGGCTCCACATTGGCTCTCATGACTATGCATTCATGATATAAGGAGATTTGATGAAATGGAAAATCTTCCCTAATTGGTCATCGTAAGGGGTCCATGCAGCCTACAACATATTTGAAATTTTATTAAATACAAGAATTTAATAACGAATGACTGAAGCACGAGCATAAATAAATGAAAAGGATGAATACTAACGATAGTCGTCGTAACCATGACAATATTTTCACGTATAGCACATAGCTGATCTGTGCTTTTTCCTTGATTTCCGACCGGTTTCCACATACGAGCAAGCGCTTGTGTGTTCTGGTACCCCACATTATGATCAGGGCTCAAATGTAGAAATCGTAAGTATATCAATGCCTATATGCAATAAAACATTCAATTAGATGTGAAATATTCAGCTATAAATTAAACATGTCAAATAAACTATAAATTATAAATATACCTCTAATAATGTGAAGTATCCAGCTATCTGCTTCATCTCATATCTAGACGCTTCGCCTAGATGTCTATATAGATAAGCCAAGGTGGCAACTCCCCACGCATAGGTATGTACATCATCAAGATCGTCCAGCCACTGCAAGTATGAGAGCATCACTCGTGAGCCGCTCTTTTCCGTGAAGATGGTACAACCCAAGAGGTATAACATGTAAGCCCTCACCGAACATGTCACCTTGTCGAAATCATTAGGGCTGGCATCTTCACTGAACCTATTACGTAGCCACTCTAGCTTGATTGAAGCACCCCTTCTACCTCTCTTTCCCTCGATCATCTCACATGTGACCACTACCAATATCTCGCTAGCAGACTCCAAATTGATGTTCCGTGTAGCAAATAATGGCGACCTTGATATCAGAAGTCTAGTAATACAGAAAACATCGTCCAATGTGATTGTCATTTCATTGAAGGGCATAGCTCATGCTCACGCTCAGGCTCAGGCTCAGGCTCGGGCTCGGGCTCGGGCTCGGGCTCAGGCTCAGGATGATGAAAATGTATTGGCTCTTGATCAACATGCTCCAGGAGCACTTCTGCGTCACGTGCATATTGAATTTCTCGTTTGGCCGATGCGGTGACACGACGCCTAATATATTTATTGCAGAACCTATCAATTGCACCTCTTGTAATCAACAACAAATAAGTAATATTATATGTTATATAGAATCAATTCATGGCTAAATAAGTAAATAGAGCAGTCATAAAAAATTGGAATGTAGACAAATTTGAGGGTTATGCGGTAGAGATTTATTGCACAGAAGGCAGGTTGTGCAGTAGGATCTGAATGCATAGGAAGGGGAGTGTTGAGTGTAACATTTGTGCATAGTAAGGGTAGTGTGCGGTGGAAGGTTAGCACACAATAAGTGAAGTGTGCGACAGTTATCAACCGCACGCAGAGCTTTGTGTGTGCTTAACCAGGGCCGCACATCGCATTGTCGAATTTTCAGCAATTTCAAACCATTATCATCCAATTCTTTGAATTAGAATCCAAATTTCATCTAACAACCAACCTATATTATACAATAAAAAAGAGTTCAAAATAAAGTGAGAGAGAATACTTCAGTTTGAGTGAGAGATAATGCTACGGTTTGAAGACAACATTGTGGACGGTTTCTTCTTCTTCTGTGCGCAACCTTTTGTGTGCGAAGGCCTTGTGTCGTTGTGCGTTAGCTGGGTTTTGGGGTGTTAATTGGGTGGAGGTTGGTTTGTAAATTAAGTGTGGGGTGTAGATAGAGTAGGATGAGTGAGATAGGAAATTTAAAAGGGTAAAATAGGAAGTTAGGGTGGGGGTAAAGAGTAAAGTTAGAAAATTGGTTAAATATGTGGGGTGTAGGTAGAAGTGGGGTGTAGAGAATAGATGTTGGTGTGTGGTTAGCATGACCCATTTACAAATTCCTTTCAATTAAAAAAAGTAGGCTTAAATCGCAATTTGGTCTCTCTACTTTGACGAATTATTTTTTAAGCTTATTCTACTATTTTTTCCCCTCACTTTAATTACTATAGTTGGCATGTAAACTGTGACGACCCGACCTAGACCCCGAGGAGGAATCGCGAGTCGGACCGTCCAAATAGGACTACAATTCATGCAAGGACTCAATTATTAAAACGAACGTACACATTGTAGACGTAACATGACTCAGCACCAAAAGGCCGGAATATTTTAAAACTTTTCAAACCTGATATAACAGTTTAAATATTTAAATCAATTCATCGGCGACTTTACAACTGGAACCCAACACTAAACAGTTTATAACAATAGCTAATCAAATGCTCAGCAAAAGACAAAACATAGTGAACCAACTATAAAACTATACAAGGCTTGGCATACATGCGTCGGCACTTAAAATAAAATACAAATGGCTACAAGTTATAAATATAATGACAACAAGTTCAAGCTTCCCAAAGCGAAGTCTACATGACTTTCTAAACCCAACGTCATTTCCAAAAGAGAACAAAAGAAAGACATCTCTAAAACAACCTCGTCGCGAGCGATCTTAGACAAGCACGAACTCAGTAACACTTTAGCGGGAAGGACTTGGACGACTCGGATCTAAAGCAGTAAAAGGGAGGGGATAAGTCATAAAAACTTTGTAAGCTACCAATCATGCATGTCATGGCATCATGCAACATACATAGCAAGATATCATCATTAATATCAAGGCAATCATACACCCATATAAACACTTAGTTCACATATCCATGGTAGCACGTTGTTTTCACATAAGTGCTAGAAAGTAAACCACATATAAAAAGGATATGATATAGAACCGATGCCGCTACGTAGCTCCTGCAATACACAGCGTTAAACTTTATCGTTTAATTTCAGAGATACCCGTAATGGATGTATCAAAGTACCGAGCTCTCTACTCGGGTACCAAGTTCTCTACTTGGTAATTAGACTTGCCAATGTGCTCTGTTGATTACAGCAAAGGGGTTACTTTCCCACTGTGGCCAACAGTGGAGGGGTGTGTGATAAAAACCCGGTATAACGATCCATTACTACCACGAGTCCCATAACTCGTGACGGCAATGCATCGTCCTACCATCGACTCAACCAAATACTCCAGCTAGACTCAAATGCAATGCCAAATAGATGTTTACTCGTCATTTAAACCAAATAAGGAATAAGCTCGACAAGAGCGAACTTATTCATAACAAGTAGGTATTTACTTATCATGGAATCAAATAGGAATTCGGCAAGAGTGAATCCATCATGTCAAATAGGTATAATACTCTACAACATGTTTTCAATTATGCATATCTTTGTCATGATCATATAAATCACATAAAAGCTCATTTGAGTCTCACAAGCACACATATCAAGGAATGCACTTCAATTCATCCCAAAGTCTCGTAAGATAATGTATTAGTCTAACGAACTACAAAAGCCGTAGAGATTGAATGTGGAGTCGGTATCCTTCAATAGCTCCCTAAACTCGACTCCGACGAGTCATTACTAAAACTGCAACTAAATAGAGCTTGAATGCTATATGCATTCTAAGACTCTTTTCTAAGTTCTCGAAGGGATTAAAGCTAGATTAACAAGTCCAATAGCAATCCTAGCCAAACTAGTTCATAATTCCACATTTGGTGAAACCCAAGATTTCTCAATTCAAAAGAGTTGTTGATTACCATAATTGCAAGAACAATAGTTATTCCATATAAAGCATAGAACATAATTAATTCTTGGATTAGAACCAAAACAATCAAAATGAGTTCATTACTCAAAATTTTCATACTTTCAAATCATTCCAAAACATGTTATTTACATGGTAGAAGGCATGATTTCAACATGAAACAAGGGTAGCATGTTATAATTTAACATACAAATCCTAAGGGGATTAATGGCTTACCTTTAGCCAAGAAAAAGATGAAGAAAACGGAAATTAATCGAAGACTATCGAGCTTCACTTTGGTGACTTCGTTTTGGTTGTCTCAGAATTGAAATCGGAACTCGGGTGCTCTTGGAAATAAGGAAACACACATTAATCTGACCCGACCATACACACACCCAAGCTCAAGAACAAAGGAAGAAATGAAAAAGGAAATGGAGTCTCTTTGTGATAGCCACTGGTGGAAGTAAATATCACATGCAATTAGCTTAATGGAATACACATGTCAAGAGAAGAGGGTGTAGGATTAAGCTCTAACTAGTGATTAGGATTAGTTCAGCCTTGTTAGGGTCTAATAAAGTTAATTAGGGTCACTAATGGTTGAGGTCAAAGGGGTAAACAACCAACCAAAAACAAAATCTCGTATTGCTGGAACAGGGGGCATGTGATCGCATGCTCCCCCAAGCCATGCGACCGCATGGTCCAACCCAAAACTCAATGTTTCTGTCTACCTTGTGAGGGCATGCCAAAACCACCTTGCAATCGCAAGGTCCACATACCTGAAAACTCCAAAAATAAGCCTAGGTTGAACCACAAACAACTCAAGCAATCAAAGAGGGTAAACCAACACTCAAAACACAATCAAAACTCTCCAGAAACAAGTCAAAATGAAAGGAAACGTAAGTCAAGAACAATGTAAACAACTAACGATCACAACGCCAATTCAATCAAGCATTCATACTTAGTCAAAGCATGTTAAAGTCTAAGTTTGATACCAATAAACATATAACAATGATTTTAAGACTCTCATTGACTTAGGAAAGACTAGGATTGTCAATGTATGAACTAAAACACTCAAAACAAAAATGTGCAAAGTATAGAAATCTTATAAGACAACTAGTACTCAACCAAAAGAATTACAATCAAGGCAAACATGTTAAGCTTATATTTAGCATGTTAAACAACAATAATGAACACATTAAGCAAGTAGGGTTTGGGTTCTCACAGTCAATAAGGTCGCTAAAAGTTACTTTCGTTAGTTAAGTTGGATGGAATGTCCAAAAAGACAAAAATACCCCTTACATTTGGTCTAGAATGTCAATAAGATTTAATACTTGGCCTTTAGAGTCAATAAGGTCACTCTAAATTATCAAACTAAGAAAAAACAAATTATTAAGCTCCCATATGTGTAAAATAAATACTAAGTTTAATAAAATTAATTTATTTAAATTTTAGTTAATTTTATTCATTTCAATTACTTATTTGACATATTATATGTTTTATTTTTTCCGAATATTTACAAAATAAAGAAATCGTCAAAAATACATCATTAATAAAATGAAGACCAATAAAAATCCACTTTGTCTAAAAAATGTTTTGAGTTCTCAAGGTTTAAAAAAGTTTTAAAAGGAAAATAAATAGTCATAATACATCTTTCTAAAAAGTTATAAAAATTAAACTATAAAATATATGTTATTTATAAAGTTAATCTGTCTAAATTTTAATTATTTTTTATTTGTTTCAATTTCTTATTTGACTTATTATAAGATTTTTTTTACAGAATATATACGAAATAAATAAATAGTAAAAATATTATTATCATCCATATGTGATTAGTCAAGAATTCGCAAAATTTGCCCAAATTTGAAGTCCTAATTTTAGAAATTGGATTCGCAAAGCTTACTTCAATGTCGTATTGCTCCCAACATGCTTTGAACTTGTCTTTCGCCCATAACCTCCATTGATGTTGTTTGCCGCCATCGATAATTGAGTAGCGTGTTGAATCCTCCATGGTGGTGGGACAATAGTCGGGTTGCCGACGAATCTTTCTTAATTGTAAGGGCAAAATAGGCATGACATATTTTGGTCTTGTTTCACCTTTCTTGGTCAAAATAGGATTTTTGATAAGTTTGTGTTAATTTAGGACTTAGTATATTTTATTAGATTTAGTTTAGTTATTTTTGGTAGCATAATCTTTTTGTAGATTTCAAGCGCACATATTTGGTAACAAAATCTTAGCATAAATCCTAGTCTAACCATGATTGTTGACCACTTTCATATTTGGTAATCAAATCCCATCCTAGTCTAACCATGATTGTTGACCACTTTCATATTTGGTAACAAAATCCCATTAGTTTGGTAAGTTGTTGATTTTTTCCTTAAGTTCTAATCCTTTTCCTTGTAGTAGACGAACTGTTTTTGGGTGTGTGTAGGAGACGCATACTATATATTCAGGAGCTGGGATTCGGGGTTCTTGCAGAGCTCCAGAAAGAGAACAAAAACCATAGAGGGTGTGAGCAGATCCAAGCAGTTTCTGAAGCAGTTTTGAAGTGCCGAAGTTCAGCAGTCCGAATGTGTTATCCAATGCAGCAACATTGGCAGACACATCAGAAGTTCTGAAACTGTTTTGTTTAAAGGAGGCTGTTTTTGTTTCTTCCCACGTTTTGTTTAACTTGTTTATGTGGGGTTTTTGTTCTCCAAGATTCATTATCTTGTGAGAATATTTTTGTGTGATTTCACATAGTTTTTGTAAAATAATTCATCGTTTTTAGTGAAATCTTTTTGGCCATGAGGCTAGATCTACAAGTATAAGCTTGTAGATTGTTTAGTAAACTTTTGTGATTAATTTCGTGCTTTTGTATTAAGTCTTCCGCTGTTTTTGTTTTTTTGTTTTTTTTTTGAGAATCCTAGCTACTCGTGTTCTTTCATTAATTTTATAAAGTACTCTCATATTTTAGTAGCTTTTGTCGCCTCTTTGTTTATGGAATCTACTCACTCTAGTTTCATTTCTTGTTAGATTTGTATTAGCTAAGACATGAGGTAGTTTATGTCACGCCCTAGAGATCGTGATTACACATCTCATGATAGGTTGAAGAACACAACCAAAAACAAATCTAAAACAAAAAGCCAAATCAAGAAAGTATCCTTGTCAAAATAAACCAAAATATCATATATATATATATATATATATATATATATATATATATATATATATATATATATATATATATATACAACCGAATTCAACAAATATCCTCTAGATACATGCAAACCCAAACAGCCCGTTGGCAACCCAAATATTTTCAAACCTCCAAAAGCTTTACACACTCTATTATACAAATAGACAAAAAAAAATTAAAAACAAATAAAAACAAAGTTCAAAAGTAAGCTGACTCACACATCACCATACAACTCATACATGTAAAACTCAAGCCAAACTCCAAGCTTCCCTTAAATATCACCTAGAAGGAAGAAAAGAAAAATGGGTGATAAGCAAAAAATTTCCAGTACGGAACCTAGCAACATTTAAGGATGTGACAGAGTATCGAAATTGCTTTATCGATCTGATAACAATAGTTGTGAAACAAAACTAAAGAATCATAATTTTCTATAGAAGAAGTGAGGAACAAAAACAATCAACAATGATATCAAGTTAAATTCCATTATACTAAGTCGGCCAAATGCCCAAACCTGCAAACAATCTACTCAAACATCAAAATGTCACTGCAGATGTCACTTTGACCAAGAGCCGCAAATACAAATACCAACAACCGTTGATGGAACAATCAACTTGTGATGGGAACAAAATGACTCGATTACCTTGGCAACAAGCCAAATATCGTGGATAGACAATGTGACGGCATCGAGAAGTAGTTGCATCCTTGGGTAGTGTGAGCGCATCACTAAGGGAGAAATCTGGAAGATGTTTCTGTCGTCAATGCGGTCACACTTAGGAGAGGAATGCAACTGCACCCGATGGCAATGCAATCGTATTGTGTAGAGCAATACGACCGCATCGATGTGACGTATTTGTTTTTGTGTTTCCTTGTTTAGGCAATTTAGGGTTTGGTTTTGTATCCCTACATAAGTGTGACCATATAACGTGTTTAAGGTTGGCATAATAAAATTTCAAGAGTCCATTAGCCCCAGTCTTTCTCTGTCTTCTCTGTGATTAATCTTGCTATTACTCTGTGTTTGTTTGCAAAGTCTTCCATTATACATAACAAGTAACAACTCAAAGTGTATATGGAAGAGTATCAACAACAAAAAATATGAATCATCGATTCCAAATGAGGTGAACGAATAAATGATAACAAGCTCAAATTCAAACATGGTAATAACAATATTCATTGGAGGTGCTAAGTAACAAGAATCGAATGGTAACTTGGTTAGCAAGAACCCTTACCTTAAGGTGAGACAACTCAAATACTGAAATACCCAACCAGCTAAAACACCTCAATCTAAGCATATAACACAATAAAATGATTTAAGAACTAACTTTAAGTACTTTGTTTCAACAATGAACAATAACTACTATCACTATAATTACAGTCAGTGATATTCAATCATAATTCAAAATAGACACAATATGATTATGAAACTAATTCATTAGTACGCAGAAAATAAACAATTTAGGCTTTTGAATAACTCAATTCCGATTTAAAATGAATAAGATATGACCATTTAAAGTTAGTAACATTTCTTAAAAACTCATAAGGGCCATTTCAAAAATTTATAAATTGTGAGGACCTAGCCTTCCTTCAACAAGCTAAAATTACAAGGACTAAATTGCAATTTTTGAAATTGATCACTTTCTACCTCTACAACCCAGCTATAGCATGTGTAAATTCCTTTTTTTAATTTTTTTATTCTTTCTTTCCTCCTTTCCTTTCCTTCAATTTCTATATATTATTAAACACTTGCCAATTTCACAGCATCACTCTAATCACACACACACCCACACACACACACACAGATAACACATAGAAACTAACACAAGCGCGCACACACCAGCGCACACACGCACGTAATACTTTTAGCAGCAGACTTGAAGGCTTGTAAATCACAATTACTAACCGATGACAATTACTACGATGAAGATAAACAAGTAAAGCAGTTTGTAAAGATGAACTCAAAGATATTGAGATGGTTCATACGGTGAAAAGTGTCACGTCCACCACCAAAGTGGTCGGCCTTAGATTTTGAAATGGACACTATTTTTTCCAATATGAGATCTATTATATTGATTACTAATGGATCATGTACAAAAATCCTTCAACCTAGTTTTTGGTGGTGTTGAGAATGAGATGACTCGATTACCCAATGCTAGCACCGGAAAATGCGCGATCGCCCAATGCTTTGGACTAAGCGACCGCTTGGTCCCGTTTTTTGGGTTTTGCTGCTTTGTCTGTTTTGTCTTGTTTTAAGGGTATTAGGGTTTCTATTGTATCCATATAAATAGTTGTATCCCCAGAACGTTTTTAAGGTTGGCTCTAATAAAATTTCAACTGTTCGTTGGCCCCAATCTCTCTCTTTTATTTGTAATTGATCCTATTATACTCTGTTAATTTGTTCACAAGTATTTCGATGTGCACAACAACTGGTATAAAAGAATAGGTTAGCATGTCTGCTTTAGGATCAGGTATCTTTTCTTCCAAACAAGAAGTTCAGAAGTTCGATGGAATGGGGAATTTCGCTTTGTGGCAGAGAAGGGTTAAGGATGCTTTAGTGCAAGATGGTTTAGGGAAGGTTCTTCGGAACAAAACTAGACCTGATGATGTAAAGGAGGATGATTGAAGGAACTCCAATGGAGGGTCGTCTCAACAATTCATTCATGCCTTGCTGACGAATTGGTGTATCCTGTAATTGATGAAGAGTCGGCTACATAGGTATGAGAAATTTTAGAGGCGAAATATATGTCAAAATCCTTGTCAAATAAGTTGCATCTCAAGCAAAGGTTATATGGGCTTAAGATGGTAGAAGGGGTTGATCTCAACGCTCACATAAACACGCTTACGCAAATCATCAATGATTTGCTACGGTGGAGGTGACGCTTGAGGAGGAAGACAAGACGTTGATGTCGCTAAACTCATTGTCGCTTCCACAAAGATATGAAAATATTGTAACTACGTTAACGTGGGGAAAAGATATTCTTGAGTTGGGACTTGTTACAGAGGCTCTCTTAGCTTTTCATCAACGAAAGAAAGCAGTTCTTTATGAACCGCTAGGAAAAGGGATGTATATGAAGGAGAACAATGATCGTGGGAGGTCACAATCCAGAGACAACTCAAAGAATAATCATAATTCCTGGTCGCAGTCAAGGAAGAAGTACAAGGGAAATTGCTACAAGTGTGGGAACAAGGGACACAAGAGGCAGGATTGTCCAGAAAAGGGCAATAATGGTGCTGGTTTGTCGAAGTCAGCTAATGTGGTTATGGATGGTTTAGATGAAGATGATGATATGCTCTCGATTTCATCAACGAGATCGCTTGCATTTCTAGATTCTAGATTCAAAGATGTTCGCTTTCATGTAACGCCCAATCCAATCGTGATTGGTTTGACACTGTAGGTCGGTTAATTCTTGAGTAGTTACTATGGGTAATGGTGCATTTTGTAAAATTTCCGGCATAGGTACTATTAGAATTAAAATGTTTGATGGTGTGGTATGAATGTTGTGTGATGTTAGACATGTACCAAAAGTTTCTAAAAATCTGATCTCATTGGGTGCTTTAGATTGTAATGACTGTAGTTATAGATCTAAAGATGGTATGATGAGAGTTTGTAAGGGTGTATTGGTGGTGATGAAGGGTGAGAGAGGATCCAAAAATATCTATAGATTGCTCGGTAGCACTGTTGTAGGTGAAGCTAGTTATGTAGAATCGGAACCTGAAGTAGATAAGGCTACTGTTGAATCTTGCCTTGTTGCTTAAAATCATTCTACTTTTTGTCAGCCAAGAACCTAAAAGTTCTAAAGTATATTGGTCAGCTTGCAGCGTAATTTTTATCAAATACTTAGAATGACCATAGTTTTAAAACTGTCAGTTTCTTTACCTTCTTTGCTTGAACATTTCTTTGTACTAACACTTTCCTATTTTGTGTTTTGTTAGATCTTTTGTACGTTAACTTTTTAACAGGATCCCTGTAATCTTGTGAGAAGATACGTCTGTAATGCTTAACACATTTCAAATCCAAATGTGTTCCTAACGAGCTGCACTTCAAGATCATCTATAAATACCCTTAGGAATCACTTGAAGAATACAGAAATCTGAAACATTCATACTCTCAAAGCAATTCTCACTGTGCCTCAGCTTTTATAACTTTAGCTAGATATTCTTCACTGATATTTTCACTCTAGTTATTGTTTAGACAAGCACTGAGTTACTTTTTTCATATTCTTCAAGAAATCAGTTAGTTTGTCTCATGAGTGTGATTGTCTTTCAATCACCATAAACACTGGTCTTTTGTTGTGCACTGATCCATTAGAGATCACCTAGATTTTTAATAAAATTAATGCACTTCAAAAATTCAAGTTTGACCAACTTGGTAGTGGACGCTTTGAACACACTGAACCACTCAATTTCTGCCGCTTATTTCATCGCCTCACAAACTGATCTAACACTTAAGAAGTTTTGATCTACTGAAGTGTCAGCTAGTTACTTACATAAATTGTTTACTTATTTGTTTTGATAAATTGTTTTTCAGGTTCTTTATATTCAGTTATCTATTTTCAAAGCAATTATTTGTGTCAGCCAGCTGACCAATTTCTTGACAATGTCAGCATCCTTGAAACTTCATCTAGCTGACCATATCAGCTGACTGAAAAAAATTACATTTTCCGCTGCAATTTTTTAAGCTTTTCAAAACTATCCTTAAAGATTTTAAAAGGCTATTCACCCCCCTCTAGCCTTGTCAGTTGCTAACTGGACTTACAACTACTACTCTTTGGCACATGAGATTAGGTCATATGGGGGAAAGAGGTATGAATGAGCTTCATAAGAGGAAACTGTTAAAGGGTGTTAAAACTTGCAAACTTGATTTTTGTAAGTATTGTGTTCTTGGAAAGCAAAACAAAGTGCAATTCAAGACGTCTAAACACACAATAGAGGGAATCCTTCACTACATGCATACTGATGTTTGGGGGCCAGTGAGAACGGCATCAAGGTATGTACATTTGTAATTCATGACATTTATTGATGATTATTCAAATAAGGTTTGGGTTTATGTAAGACCCCGAACCTTCGTGTAATTGACCTTCTTGCCTTGTGTGTCGTTTAATCGTGACCTTGCTTACGTGGATTGAGGAAAAGAACCTTGATTGGTGTAGGTAGGCTATCTAGAGGCCAATACCTTAGTTCCATATGTTCCATAGACCTTAACTAGTTAATGTTACAAGTCGCATACCGACGCTGTTCGTTACTTGACTCGGTTTAGAGTTTTCTCGCGTAGTTCTTTCGTGAGACCTCGATTGTACTCTTATTCATTCCTCCACTTGTCTTGAGGGTTATTTGAGTCTCATAAGGCCTTGGTACACAAGTTTTATGCTTGTTGGAGTTGCATTCACCCAACCGGTGCATCACTTTCAGTCCTATACCCATTCGGCTTCGTTTTAGACTTAAACCATCGTTCCAACGCGACAAACGAACATCTTGGGAGATGTTCGGCCAGCCAAACTGAACTCCTTGGGGAGTGTTCGGCCATAGAAACCGAACAAGTGATGTAAAGTTCGGTCCAGACAACCGAACAGCGCTCCCGACATCAGCTTTGTGCTGGTTTGATTTCTGGCGTGAAACTCCTATTCTACCCTTACTTAACCTTTGCCCTTTCACTTATTTGAGGGTATATTAGTCCTTAATCACCCTTATAACCCCAAACACTCCTCTCCTCTCTTCATTAGTGATCGTCTTCAGCCGCGAACGGGAAGGAGAGAGTGCGGGAGATTGAGCGTGCGACTAGTGCATGTTCCGGCGATTCCCGGAGTTCCGGTCATCCGTTTGACGAGCCGAGACCACCGTCGCGAAGCCCTTGACGAGTAGATCATTTCCCTTAGGTTTTTTTTCCCTCTTCCTAGTCTTTTGTGGCTCGATAAAGGTACGTTACCGAAACCCTAGTTTCTCTCTCTAACTCAATGTTGATGTTAGGTTGCTAGAGACTTGTTCCTTGTGATTTGTCGTGGTAATACATGCCAAAATGAGATGTTATTGATGGATATCAATCTATGAAAGTTAGGTTTGAACCCAAACGATTATGATGGGTATATTGGAATAGTTATGGTTTAAGATTTATTGTGGTTGGGTTTAGAAACCCGGATAAATTGGAAATCCTGAAATTATGCCTTGACCTAGAGTTTGAGACTTTGAAATTTGGCTCAAATGGAATCATTGAATTATAAAAGTTGCTATTCGAGTCTTAGGATAAACCCCTATGACTACTTGTAATCGTTGAATCTAAATCATGAAATCTTGAGGTTTGGTCGGGTGAGGCCGAATTGGTGTTAAGATCGATTTGTGGCTTAGGACTCTAATAGAGGACCTTTAGTGATTTTAAGTACAAGATTATCGCTAGTATTTGGATTGGGTTTGTGTGGGTCACAAATGCATGACTTGAATGAAAGACCTTTGGATTGTTTTGATTATGAATTAGAACTGTTGGTACTTGTTGGACTTCAATGAAGTCCCGAAACTTGTAAGGATGTGATCTATGGTTGTATGAAACCTAAGGAATCATGATGGTTGTTATTGAATGACGACTCTCTAAGGTCGCCTTGTGAATAATTTGGGAAAGACCAAGATAACGAAATTGAGGACCATTCTATGAGATGATTTGAATTGGGACTTTTCTTAGTACAATACACATGGAGTCTACTTGTATAAGTCGCTAGGATGACTAAGTTGTTATCTAAGACTCACCAGTACGGTTGACCTTACGAATGATCATCACTCTAGTCTTTACCTAAGTATTGGACTACCATAGACCTTTGGGTTATAGAATGAAGTATTATTCTCGGAAGACATTATTACCTACAAGTAAATGACTTATGATCCTAGACTAGCTGTATGATGGATTGAGGGATGAGTTACAACCTAACTTGGTTTCACATTTAAATACGGAATACCATGTACAATTGATATTATGGCTAAAAGCATGATTTCATACCTTGTCATGAATTGATTCTTCTACATGTATCTATAATATGAATTATAAGCATATTGAATGTACTTGCCCCCATGCTTGATCGTTCGCGATTAATGATTTATACTGAACTTGGATTCTACTATTAAGTGGAATTATGAATTGGAATTGAACTAAGCTTGACTTGATAATGATCAACTTAGGCTTCCCTTATATACTTGACTTAGTGACTTTGCACTAAGGTTCCTAATTGGAACAAGAACCTAGTCATGCTTCAAGCGAGAACATAGAAAGAGTCTTGGAACACATATAGTGTTCCCACTCTACTTGGTTGAAATTATAGAAATGACTCAACGGAGTCGACATTGGTGAGCTATTGAACAATACCGGCTCAAGATCAATCCCTACGACGTTATTACATGCGTTCCACTAGAAACTAATTCTAGACTCTTGAAATGGATTGACTGTCATGCTTGTATCTTTATGACATAATAAATGCATACTTGAAATATCGAGTTCACTCTTGAAATGGATTGACTGTCATGCTTGTATCTTTATGACATAATAAATGCATACTTGATAATTGATATATTGAGTTCGCTCTTGTCGAGCTCAATCTTGATTGTTTATTGATGAGATTAAATACTAATCTTGAACGAGGACGCTCTTGTCGGACTCGTTCCATCTTGATTGATTGTTGAGTAAATACTACTTGGCATTGCATAAGTAAGTCGGTGGCATACTTGTCTTGTCTTGTCTACCCCGGTTTGACAATGCATTGCCGTTACGAATCGTAAGATTCGTGATAGTGATGGGTTCTTGAACCGGATATTGCACACACCCTCCACTATTGGCCACAGTGGGGAAGAGCTCTCTCTGGCCAACCAATACGCGACCATTGAGAATGACTACTTGTTTTCCCGAGCATGCCTCGGAGATCGATGTATTATCACACCCATCGATTCTTGCACGTCATGAAGGTGTCTGTTTTGCAGGTCTACGTAGCGGCCCGGCTCTATATCCTCACATTATGTGAACTATGTGCAATAATGTGCATCTTGAATATATGATCTATATGCTCATATATACTTGTCCTTGATTGCTTGACAATTGTGATGAGTTTATACATCTCCACCTAATGATTCTACAAGAGACTTGATACGTGTATACATGTAAATATGCATACTTTTACTTAATTGTTCTATAAGATACCTGGGATGATTCATGTCAAGACATACGTCCCTAAGCATGCGATTATTCTTGTCACTTGCCTCTGACTTACGATTGTTTGTGAGCAGGGAATTCACCTAGTTCATCTTGGTAGCTTTGGTAAAGGCAACGTTCATGCAGTACAACCCGACTTATGGTTCTTCGTCGTAACCCGATTTCATTTCTACTTATGAAAATGTTACGATTATGTTATATTGTTTAGTGGTAGCGCATCTTGGGTCATTATGACTCATCCCCGTACTTGTTTTCTAGTTGCGCCGTTTCGATGGCGTGTTGGTAGGCCGAGTAGATCGTGGTATGCGGATCGCGGTTGATCGATAGATCGAGACTTGATCGTGTAGTTCGTGATTCTAGTAGTGACTTCCCAGCGATAGTTTGTGGAGTTTTACTCCCTTTATCATTGTCTCTTGTTCATGTACCTTGCTATTCTTGTGAGACCGATATCTTGTAAAGTTATTTAGACTTTGATCGGGTAGATACTTTTACGTATTAGTTCGTTCTTGGGCCGGCGTGTTGTGTCGCCTTGTTCATGTTTTCATATCTATTTCGATTGTCTCCAGGACACGCAGTAGCCTTGGGGCTTTTCTCTATTTTAGTCACTATTGTTGTTGGTTAACCCCGGTATGCCTTGGCGTGGGTAATTGTTATCGGGTTTGTTCTTCGTTGAAGCTGTCTTAGATGGTTTGTTCGGCGTGCAATGTTGCGGCACGCGAGTTTTGTTTTCCCCTTCGGAAGAATATTGTCTCTTTTGATTTCTTGACTTTGTTTTCGAGCCTTAAGCTTGGGACTTCTTTCCCCTACCGCTTCCGCAGATTCGTTTCTTCCTGACCCGTATTTTTGTATACGACTTCTCTACCTTTGTTGAGCTCGTTAGCTCAATTGTCTTACTCGCACTACTGTTTTGCAAGTGCTTGTCCTCTTCTTGCCTTGTCCTTGCGGCACGACTTTGGGATTCCGTTCCGGAATCCGGGTCGGGTCGCCATAGTTTACTTCATGAAGCACAAGAATGAGACTTTTGAGAAGTTCAAATTGTGGAAGGCTGGAGTGGAAAATCAAACGGGCAGAAAGGTTAAATGTTTGAGAAGTGACAATGGTACAGAGTACACGTATAAAGGGATTCAAGAAGTTTTTGCGTAAAGCATGGAATCAAAAGGCACTATACAAGATACACAAGACACCCTGACAAAAATGGTGTGGCATAAAGGTTAAACCGATCTATTACGGAAAGGGCTCGGTGTCTACGATTGAATGCAGGGTTAGCAAAGAGTTTTTGGTCAGATGCAGTGAGTATGGCTTGTTTCTTAATAAATAGATCACCAAGGGCGTCACTAGATTGCAAGGTTCCAGAAGAGGTATGGACGGGTTCTGAGGTAGACTACTCCGATATTCGGGTGTTTGGGTGTCCATCCTATGTGCATATACCTAGTGAAGAAAGATCGAAGCTTGTTCTAAAATCCAAACAATGTATCTTTCTCGGTTTCGTGAAAGGGGTAAAGGGTTACAGACTTTTGGATCCCAAGTCAAGCAAGGTGGTGATCAGCAGGGATGTGGTTTTCGATGAGAAAGCTACGTTAAAGTGTACTCATGAAGAAAAGGAGAAACAGGTGCCAGAAAACGAAAGTGGTAATGAGCATGTTATTGAGGTGGAGCTACCGGAGGTGGATTTGGATCGCACTCTTCCCGATCCCGAGGTAACTACACAAGAAGTTGAAGAAGAAAATCCTTCAAGTGGAAGACCCAAGAGAACAATCAGACCACCAGTCAGGTATGGGTTTGAAGATTTGGTTTCATATACTCTTGTTCTCAGTGGTGGAGATCCAAATACTTATCAGAAGGTGATAAAAAGTCCAGAAAAGATAAGTGGGTGACTACTATGGCGGAAGAGATGGAATCACTTCATAAGAATAACACATGGGAGTTGGTCGAACTTCCTAAGGGGAAGCGAGTAATTGGTTGTAAATGGGCATTCAAGCGAAAGAGCGAGCGTATCAATAAAAGAGGGGAAAGTTCAAAGCATGAGTGGCAAAGGGGTACTCGACAACAAGGATAGATTATAATGAGTTCTTTTGGCTCGTTGTGAGGCACACTTCGATCAGAATTGTGTTGGGTCTTGTAACACACTATGATATGGTGTTGGAGCAGATGGATGTAAAGACGGCTTTTCTACATGGTGAGTTAGAAGAACAAATCTTCATGGAACAGCCAAGTGGGTTCAGTCATCCTGGACATGAGCATTTAGTTTGTAAGCCCAGAAGAAGTCACTTTATGGGCGGCGATCTCAGCGATAGTGGTACACCAGTTCGACACTTATATGGTTAGTATTGGTTATAAGAGGTGTGAATATGATTGTTGCGTGTATGTGAGAAGCATTGATGATGGCTCTATTATTTTTCTGTTACTGTATGTGGATAATATGCTTATTTCTAGTAGGTGTTAATGAGGTCAAGAAATTAAAGACCTTGTTAAGTAAAGAATTTGACATATGAAGGATTTGGGGGCTGTAAGGAGTTCATTGTGTATGGAGATTCGTCGAGGCAGAAAATCTAGAAGATTATGGTTGTTTCAAGCTAGGCTATGTTAAGAAGGTGTTAGAGGGTTCAACATACGAGATCTGAAAGGCCCGGTGAAAACACCGTTAGCGAATCACTTCGGTTTATCTACCTCGAGATTCCCCAACTACGAGTTGAAGAAATTCAACACATGCAAAGGTTCCATATCTCGCAAGTGCGGTGGGGCGTGTCATGTATATGGTATGTACTAGACAATTTGTATGCAGACAATCGGTGTAATAAGCAAGTATATGGCTAATCCGGGGAAGACAACATTGGGAGCGTCAAGTGGATTTTCGAGATATTGAAGGGCCCGTGGACTATGGTATTATGTTTGAGAAAGAATGTAGGGGCTTTCGATCGTAGGGTATGTTGATTCGAGATTATGCGGGCGATAATGATCGTAGGAGATCTACCACGAGGTTATGTGTTTACCTTAGTAGGTGGACCCATATGTTGGAATGTTATGCTTGAGCCATTATTGCATTGTCTCGACCTATCACGAGAATATCTGGTATGGCATTTGTTGAAGCTGCAAAAGCTAATGGCGGGGCTTAGTCAGGGAGTTAGGTGTTCAACAAGGTGGAGTTACATTGCATGGTGATAGTCAAAGTGCAATATACTTAGCGAAGAATCAGATTTTATCACTCAGAACAAAACACATCTATATGCGGTTTCACAAGATTCGTGAGTTGATTGATAATGGGGATATTACGCTTGAGAAGATTCACACCCGGATAATCTTTGAGACATGTTGGCGAAGCCGGTTGTGGCGACAAGTTCAAGCATTGCTTGGTTTGTTGCACATCACATTTATCGAGAGATGTGGGGGTCGGTTCTGAGGTGCTCAAGGTGGTTTCGAGTTCGTATTCTATGTTTTCTAAGAGGTTGGGTGAATACTCGCCAAGGTGGAGATTGTTGAGAATGGGATGGCTCGATTACCCAGGCGGTCGCTCGGTGCTTTGGACTAGGCAGCCCATTTAGTGAGATTCTTTGAGTCGTGCTCTTTGGAAAATCTTGTGATCGCTAGTGCTTTGGACTAACGACCATTTGGTCCG
>CM028382.1:55199105-55293567 GCA_013146195.2 Codonopsis lanceolata | reverse complement strand
TAATATTTTTACGAAAATTACACTTTTAGTAGTCAATTAGTAATAAAATGACACTTTTATGCCTTAATTTTTGAAATTAAACTATTTAATTGAAACATCTCAAAAATAATAGTGAACTCGTGTTCGAACGGAGGTATAAAACTAGCATTGAGTTGGTCATAATGCTCACTATTTTTGAACGTTATCAATATGTTAATATTAATTGTGGAGTAAGGTGAATTATTATAAAAAGAATTGTAGACATAATTTTTAAAATGGACTATTCTAAATGAAACTTCCTAAAATAATATAGTAGACTTTTTTTTGTTTGGAGCGAGATGGCGTCATATTTTTGAACTCAACTCGAGAGCCCAAATCACTGCTAATACTTCTCATGGGATCAAAAAACTTAGGCAAAAACTTAATTGTTGTAAACATTTTTCATTTAGGTAGTGTGGGCATGCCTTCTGGATTTAACTTTAGTTGTTCTATAAGGTGCACTAGTGGTGGATCTAGAAAAAAATTAGTGGGGGCGGAAATTTAGTAATATATATATATATATATATATATATATATATATATATATATATATATATATATATATATATATATATCTATATATAATGGCAACGTATATTTTTCCTTTAAAATTTCACTTTTGAATTATTGATTTTTGAGTTACTATTTCATTATTTCTCTCTCTTATTTTCTCTTTTTGTATTTCTCTTTCTCTCTCCCGTCTCCTCCTTATTTTCTTTCTCATCACCACCATCTTCTCTCTTTTAATTATCTTTAAATATTTTTCTCTCTTTAAACCTAAAAAATAGTAACTAAAACAAAAATAATAGTTCCTGAGTCAAAAAACAAAAATATAAGAGGTTAGTAAAAATAAAAATAATTTATGGAACAAGTCACTATAAAAATAAAGGTTATAGAATCAACAAAAAAAATAATTTAATGTGGAAGTTAGTAAAATAAAATAATTTACTAAACAAAAGTTTAAAACAAATTTTTAAAAATATATATGTAAAACAAAAATACGTTATTAAAATATAAAATATTTGATGGAACAAAAATAATAGTTACAAAGTCAATAAAAACAAAAACAATTTAAATTGAGGTTACTAAAATAATAAAAATAATTTACAGAACAAAAGTTTAAAACAAATTTTAAAAAATAGTTATGTAAAACAAATATACATTAGTTAAATAAAAATATTTGATGGAACAAAAATAATAGTTACGGAGTCAATAAAACAAAAATAATTTAAACTTAGGTTAGTAGAATTATAAAAATAATTTACAGAAAAAAAAAGTTTAAGACAAAATTTTAAAAGTTGTTACGTAAAACAAAAATACGTTAGTAAAATAAAAATATGTGATGAAACAAAAATAATAGTTACATAGTCAATTAAACAAAACAATTTAAACTGAGGTTAGCAAAATAATAATAAAAAATTACGAAACAAAAGTTTTCCGTTAAACTAATTCTTAAAAATAAAACAAAAATAATAGTTACGAAGTCAATAAAACAAAAAAAATAATGGAAATTATTAAAATCAAAATAATTTACAAAACAAAAATAATAGTTAACAGTAAAAATAATTTCGTTATTTTGATTTTAGCTTATTTTCTTCTCAAAAATTTCTTTATTCAAAAAATACGAATATAATTTAATAAAAGTAATCATTCAAAACGAAGAACTTGTTTGAGTTCAGATTCTATTTGCAGAACGGAAAAAATTCAAGTTTGTTCGAAGAGATTTATTATACAGAGTTTTTGAATAATATAAAGTTATCGCGGTTGTCAGGCCATAAATGGACAGTTAAAATAAGTGTTCCAGTAATGTTATTGAAAAACATTGACCATCTTTGCAGGTTGTACAATGGAACAAGACTAATCATCATAAATCTTGCGGAACACATTGTTGAAACAAAATTTTTAAAAGTAAACAATATTGGAGAAAATGTTTTTATCCCAAGATTGTCATTAACTCTATCCGATGTAAGACTGTCCTTCAAGTTTCAGAGAAGACAATTTCGATTGTTGGTATCATATGCAATGACAATTAACAAGTTTCAAACTTAATAATTGCACATATGTCTCTTTTTGAAAAAAAACAGGATTTAGCGTAGACAGGTTATGTGTCATAGTTTCAGAGTAACAAAATTGGTTTGAAGATATTAATATGCGATGAAGATGAAAAATCAACTAATAAGACAACAAATATTGTGTATAATTTTTTTTATAATCTATAATGATTAGAGATATAATTATGTGTAAATGTTAATAAAGATCCTTCTTATTTTGTTTATGTATAATTTAGTTGTGCGTTTAACATACGGGTTAAAAAAACTAGTTTTATAATAATACAAAGCTTATAAATTTTATTCCATCCGTCCCAAAATATACGATGTTTGGAAACATATTGGAAATGCTAAAAGCGTATCTATCCAAATATTAATGAGGTGTCTTGATATTCTTGCCCAAAGGACCAAATACAAGTTACGAAATCAATAAATATATGTATTGGAAAAAAGGGAAAAAGTTCCTTAAAAATTACAAAATGTTATTTATTTTGGAACAAAAAAATTCTCCTAAAACGTCATATATTTTGAGACAGATATTTTGAGACGGAGGGAGAAATTGTAAAGAAAAATTGTATAAAATCCATACTTTTCAGGCTTCAAGGTGTGCCACCTATCAAACTTTTGGTTTCTCTTGATTCTCGTACATTTGGCTTTTCATCTTCTAAGTGGTTCCATTAGACAATAACATTAGCTAATTACTATAATTAGGATATGGGTCAGCCTAACCACACACTAACATCTTCTCTTTACACTCTAAGTTCTAAAATGGTAAAAATATCATTGTATAAAATGACAAAATACACCCTTCAACCTCAATAATTTCTTTCAACACCCCAGAACCTAATTACAGTGATGTCATTCTATAAAATGTGAAGATTCTAATTGTACTCCAAAATTTGTAAATGTACTGTAGCTCTTTATTTCCCTCCATTCTCACTTTTGTTTAGTTCCTTATCAACCCTATATCATATTGTTGAAAATATCAAATATGGAGCTTAAAGAAGTAATGGAAACAAATAATGTAAGTATTACTTCCATGTTATTCGATTAAAACTTCACTTTTCATCATTTTTTTGTCAAAATTCCAAACCTGCTTGATGTTTGTCATGTGCGGCATAGCCGCACAAGCTTCCTTGTGTGTGCAAAGGACTCACCGCACACGTCTCTCATTGTGCACCAAACGTTGACCGCACACTCCTCATTGTGTGTGCAAAGCACTTACCGCACACTCTTTTTGTGCACCAAGTATTGGCCGCACAAGCCTGGATGTGTGCAAACCTGACAGTGTGTAATTGACATATAATTATTTTTTTTCAGGATTCAAAGGCATCCCCTATGGAGCCTAGTGTTGTAAATTCAGGTCTAATTCAAGATATTGTTGTAGATTACACCGATGTGTTCACAATGCATGCCAATTTTCCATCTCGAGAGGATTTGTGTGATTGGGTACGTGCCACGGGAAAGAAACATGGTTTTGTGATAGTTACTACTAGGTCGGACAGTGAAACGGGTAAGAGAGGAGCACGACTGTATTTGGGTTGCGAACGTAATGGGTATCAATGTCAATCCAAATCCAAGGTTATTGATAATTTGATTAAAGCTACAACGGAAGTAACAAATGAATTAATAAAGGAAGATAGTAGGAGAGAATGTTCAAAGAAGTGTGGATGTCCATTTCGTTTGAGGGGCAGACAAGTATCCAGTGATGAAGAATGGGAACTTTCGGTTGAATAAGGGGTGAATAATCATTCACAGGAGCCTCATATGCATGACCACTTATATGTTGGTCGATTAGTACGGAAGGAGAACGAATATGTTCAGTACATGTCACATGGAAATACTTGACCAAAGGACATTTTGACGGGTTTACACAAAAAATTTAAAGATAATAAGTCCTCATTAAAGACCGTCTACAATTGTCGTATGAAGAATTGATTTGTGGAGCATGATGGTTGATCGCAGATGCAGCAGCTTGTGTCGAAATTGTTGAGCATAGATATTATTATCATCATAGGAGATGTGAGTCAACTAACATTGTGAAAGATTTGTTCTTTGCTCACCCTATGAGAATTGACTTATTGCGTTCTTTTCCAAACGTTCTCTTGATGGATTGTACTCACAAGACAAACAGGTGCAAGTTACCCTTATTAGAGATTGTTGGTGTCACGTCGACACACATGACTTTTTTGGTTGCATATGTTTACATGGGGTTTGAGCAACAATAGAACTATATTTGAGCACTTACTATCTTGAAATCATTGATGAATCAATCTTCTTTATCCACTGTGATTGTAAGTGATCGAGAACTTGCGTTGTTGAATACAGTTGAGGTAACTTTTCCAACCTAAAAACATTTTCTTTATCAGTGGCATATTAATAAAAACATTGTGGCAAATTGTAAGAAAATGTTTTGAACGAAAGAATTATGAGATCAATTTATCGTTTCTTGGAATACGTTGGTGGTCGCAAAGACTGAGTCATCATATGGACGAAGCGTATTCCACGCGCTTAAGTTTTGAAATCACTCGTGTTTCACGCGAGGGGAGTTTCGAAACGGGGTTCTCACAATAACACTTCTCTTAATAAGTGTTTTGAACGGGATGATTCGATTACCTTGGCAAACAGGCCAAGTCCTCCGAGGACTTTGAGTTTTGGGCGAGAAGGCGGCCGCGGTTTCGTTGTACAAGGCGACCGCGTTGCAAGGCGGTCATGTGCTAGGTGAAGGCAACCATGTTCCCAAGGAAGAAATTCGGACAATGTTTCTGTCAAATATTGTGTGGTCGCGTTCAGAAGGGAAAGCGACCGGCGTCTGATGACAAGGCGGTTGCGTTCAGTAGTTGAAGTCGACCGCGTTCGTGGGGCAAATTTGTTTTGTCAGTTTCATGCTTAGGATGTTTTAAGATTTGATATTGTATTCCTATATATAATTGCAATCCTAAAACATGTACAAGATTGACTTGACGTAATAAAATTTTAAAAGTCTATTGGTTCTAATTTTTCTCTCTCTCTCTTCTTTGTAATTGATTTTGCTATACTCTTTTATATGTTTGTAAAGTCTTCGTTTTGCAAAGCTCAGATCAATTTATGTGAAAAGTTGCATCAACAATGTGAAGATACATCAACACTTTTTGGCAGCTGGATTCCTGGATACGTCGACAAAATCTTCAAAGCAGATTTCAAGCAACTGGTGTATGTACTTTTGTACATTGATTTACGTGGGCATACGCCTATATTCACGTAATGGATGTTTTGTACCCTGATTTATTCAATAATGATAATATGTTTATTTGAACAATGGTTTGCTCTGTCGAGATTCATATATTTTTTGGACTTTTTGTACAAAAATGTTAAAGGCAGTGCTATTGCTTTTGCGAAGATGTGGTTTGTTATGTTGGGATTTAGATTCAAAACTCATTCATTGCCTTGGTTTAGTGAATCTGTCATCATTAGGGCCTTGTGAGTTGGGTTACAAAGAGAGTAATTACAAGTTTAATTGCTGGTAATTACTCTTCAAATTTGTGACGCCCATGGCTAGTTTTGGTTCATCGACATACAATATATTACTCTCTCTCTCTCTCTCTCGGGCAGTACGTATCTTTTTTCCCTCACTAATGCAATATCCCTCTCTCGTTTTCCCGCTTGCTTTGATCAAAGGAAAAACTAGCTTCGATCAGGTAAAATTCATTGTTGTTCTCTCTCTTGGTGGTGACTGAAGCAGTAATCCTGAAAGGCCAGAAAAGTTGTGTGAAAGTTCGGGCTTGTAAATTTCATCCTACTCGGTGAAGCATCAAAACCTGACGGCTGACTTTATGTCGTAGAGGTTTTTGACCACTGGCCATGGACGTGGGCCTGGTGGGAGGTTGCATCTTAGTTTTTGGTAGATGTAATATGCTATGAAGATGACAGAAAATGCAAGAGGGAGAAGGAGATGTGCCATGATTGACCGAACAACTAATGCTCCGAAATATTCAACAACCTGAAAGTGCTCAAGCATTTAGTACATTAAAGATATCGAACATTCAAGCCTACCAAGCAACGAAAAAGCTGCTCCAATCATTCTACGGCCTTAACTGCTTCTTTATTGTTTGAATCACTTTATGTTCCTATTCTTTTTCTCACCACCTGTTGTGCACAACGGAAGACTTGCGAACAAATTACCAGAATATAATAGGATCAATCATAAGAGAGAGAGAGAGAGAGAGATTAGGCCAACGGACTGTCGAAATTTTATTAGAGCCAACCTTAAAAACGTTCTAGGGATACAACTATTTGTATGAATACAATAAAAACCCTAAAACCCTTAAAACAAGACAAAACGAACAAAGCAGCAAAACCCAAAAAACGGGACCAAATGGTCGCTTAGTCCAAAGCACTAGGCGACCGCACATTTTCCAGTAGCACGACTCAAAGAATCCTTGACTAAGCGGTCGTCTAGTCCAAAGCACTGAGCGACCGTCTGGGTAATCGAGCCATCCCATTCTCAACAATCTCCACCTTGGCGAGTATTCACCCAACCTCTTAGAAAACATAGAATACGAACTCGAAAACACCTTGAGCACCTGTAGAACTGGACCCCCCACATCTCTGACAGCTAGTGATGTGCAACAAATCCAAGCAATGCTTGAACTTTTCAGTTACAACTGGCTTCGTCAACATGTCTGCAGCATTATCTGTGGTGTGCATCTTCTCAAGCAGAATATCCCCATTATCAATCAACTCACGAATCTTGTGAAACCGCATATAGATGTGCTTTGTTTTTGAGTGATAAATCTGATTCTTCGCTAAGTATATTGCACTTTGACTATCACCATGCAACAGAACTCCACCTTGTTGAACACCTAACTCCTTGACTAAGCCCCTAAGCCATAGGGTTTCCTTTTGCAGCTTCAACAGCTGCCATGTATTCTGCATAGGTCGTAGACAATGCAATAATGGCCTGAAGCATAACATTCCAACATATGGGTCCACCTACTAAGGTAAACACATAACCTGTGGTAGATCTCCTACGATCGCTATCGCCTGCATAATCTGAATCAACATACCCTACGACTGAAAGCCCCACACTCTGCTTCTCAAACATAATACTATAGTCCACAGTGCCCTTCAAATATCTGAAAATCCACTTGACTGCCTCCCAATGTTGTTTGCCTGGATTAGCCATATACTTGCTTATTACACTGATTGTCTGTGCCAAATCTGGTCTAGTACATACCATGGCATACATGACACGTCCCACTGCACTTGCATAGGGAACCTTTGACATGTGTTGAATTTCTTCAACTGTAGTTGGGGAATCTGAGGTAGATAAACTGAAGTGATTCGCTAACGGTGTTTTCACGGGTTTTGCATCTCGTATGTTGAACCTCTCTAACACCTTCTTAACATAGCCGGCTTGAAACAACCATAATCTTCTAGATTTTCTGTCTCGACGAATCTCCATACCAAGAATCTTCTTGGCAGCCCCCAAATCCTTCATGTCAAATTCCTTACTTAACAAGGTCTTTAATTTCTTGACCTCATTAACACTCCTACTAGAAATAAGCATATTATCCACATACAGTAACAGAAAAATAATAGAGCCATCATCAATGCTTCTCACATACACGCAACAATCATATTCACACCTCTTATAGCCAATACTAACCATATAAGTGTCGAACTTGGTGTACCACTATCGCGGAGACTGCTTTCGCCCATAAAGTGACTTCTTCAGTTTACAAACTAAATGCTCATGTCCAGGATGACTGAACCCACTTGGCTGCTCCATGAAGATTTGTTCTTCTAACTCACCATGTAGAAAAGCCGTCTTTACATCCATCTGCTCCAACACCATATCATAGTGTGTTACAAGACCCAACACAATTATGATCGAAGTGTGCCTCACAACGAGCCAAAAGAACTCATTATAATCTATCCCTTGTTGCTGCGAGTACCCCTTTGCCACTCATTGTGCTTTGAACTTTTCCCCCTCTTTTATTGATACTGCTTCCTTTCGCTTGAATGCCCATTTACAACCAATTACTCGCTTCCCCTTAGGAAGTTCCACCAACTCCCATGTGTTATTCTTATGAAGTGATTCCATCTCTTCCGCCATAGTAGTCACCCACTTATCTTTTCTGGACTTTTTATCACCTTCTGATAAGTATTTGGATCTCCACCAGAGAACAAGTAGTATGATGAACCAAATCTTCAAACCCATACCTGACCGGTGGTCTGATTGTTCTCTTGGGTCTTTCACTTGAAGGATTTTCGTCTTCAACTTCTTGTGTAGTTACCTCGGGATCGGGAAGAGTGCGATCCAAATCCACCTCCAGTAGCTCCACCTCAATAACATGTTCATTACCACTTTCGTTTTCTGGCACCTGTTTCTCCTTTTCTTCATGAGTACACTTTAACATCGCTTTCTCATCGAAAACCACATCCCTGCTGATCACCACCTTGCTTGACTTGGGATCCAAAAGTCTGTAACCCTTTACCCCTTTCACGAAACCGAGAAAGATACATTGTTTGGACTTTGGAACAAGCTTCGATCTTTCTTCACTAGGTATATGCACATAGGATGGACACCCAAACACCCGAATATCGGAGTCGTCTACCTCAGAACCCGTCCATACCTCTTCTGGAACCTTGCAATCTTGTGACGCCCTTGGTGATCTATTTATTAAGAAACAAGCCATACTTACTGCATCTGCCCAAAAACTCTTTGCTAACCCTGCATTCAATCGTAGACACCGAGCCCTTTCCGTAATAGATCGGTTTAACCTTTATGCCACACCATTTTGCTGTGGTGTCTTGTGTACTGTATAGTGCCTTTTGATTCCATGCTTTACGCAAAACTTCTTGAATCCCTTATACGTGTACTCTGTACCATTGTCACTTCTCAAACATTTAACCTTTCTGCCCGTTTGATTTTCCACTCCAGCCTTCCACAATTTGAACTTCTCAAAAGTCTTATTCTTGTGCTTCATGAAGTAAACCCAAACCTTATTCGAATAATCATCAATAAATGTCATGAATTACAAATGTCCATACCTTGATGCCGTTCTCACTAGCCCCCAAACATCAGTATGCATGTAGTGAAGGATTCCCTCTATTGTGTGTTTAGACGTCTTGAATTGCACTTTGTTTTGCTTTCCAAGAACACAATACTTACAAATATCAAGTTTGCAAGTTTTAACACCCTTTAACAGTTTCCTCTTATGAAGCTCATTCATACCTCTTTCCCCCATATGACCTAATCTCATGTGCCAAAGAGTAGTAGCTGTAAGTCCAGTTAGCAACTGACAAGGCTAGAGGGGGGTGAATAGCCTTTTAAAATCTTTAAGGATAGTTTTGAAAAGCTTAAAAAATTGCAGCGGAAAATGTAATTTTTTCAGTCAGCTGATATGGTCAGCTGGATGAAGTTTCAAGGATGCTGACATTGTCAAGAAATTGGTCAGCTGGCTGACACAAATAATTGCTTTGAAAATAGATAACTGAATATAAAGAACCTGAAGAACAATTTATCAAAACAAATAAGTAAACAATTTATGTAAGTAACTAGCTGACACTTCAGTAGATCAAGACTTCTTAAGTGTTAGATCAGTTTGTGAGAGCTGATGAAATAACTGACCGAGAAATTGAAGTGGTTCACAGTGAAACTGCTACGTCCACTACCAAGTTGGTAAAACTTGAATTTTTGAAGTGCATTAATTTTATTAAAAATCTAGGTGATCTCTAATGGATCAGTGCACAACAAAAGACCAGTGTTTATGGTGATTGAAAGACAATCACACTCATGAGACAAACTAACTGATTTCTTGAAGAATATGAAAGAAGTAACTCAGTGCTTGTCTAAACAATAACTAGAGTGAAAATATCAGTGAAGAATATCTAGCTAAAGTTATAAAAGCTGAGGCACAGTGAGAATTGCTTTGAGAGTATGAATGTTTCAGATTTTTGTATTCTTCAAGTGATTCCTAAGGGTATTTATAGATGATCTTGAATAGAGGTGACAATTTTTGCCCGCGCCCATTTGTCCGCCCAGACCGCCTAATAAATAATGGGTATGGACACACCCAAAATTTTAAATGGGCACAAATGGGCATGCCCACTTGGGCACATTAATTATGATGGGCTAAATGGGCGCCCACTTGGGCACCCATACTAAAACTCATTTACTTTCTCTTCTAATTTTGTTTTATCAATTACATACATAATTATAAAATACTTAAGATTAATAATGACATTTAACATAATTAATATATTTATATTGTACACTCACTCTTCCAACCACACACACACACACACACACACACACACACATATATATATATATATATATATATATATATATATATATATATATATATATATATATAGTACGCCCATCCAATAAATAATAGGTATGGGCACACCCAAAATTTTAAATGGGCACAAATGTGCATGCTCACTTTGACACATTAATTATGATGGGTTAAATGTGCGCCCACTTGGGCACCCATACTAAAACTCATTTACTTTCTCTTCTAATTTTGTTTTATCAATTACATACATAATTATAAAATACTTAAGATTAATAATGACATTTAACATAATTAATATATTTATATTGTACACACACTCTTCCAACCACACACACACACACACACACACACACATATATATATATAGTACACCCGCCCTTCCAACCGCCACCGCCACCCCAAAATTGCAAAGCAAAGCATGTAATGTTATTCTATGACTCTGTACCCTTAAATGAAACACAACATCACTCTCGACACAACATTGTTCAAATTTCAAATATCCGTCTCTGTTACACTATAAATGGATTTATAGCGGTTTTGTGAGCAGTGTGCAACATACGTCATTCTTATTTGCTCGAACCTTCTCATATAGATTTGTACATGTGGCTTAGTTAGCTTGTTTAGTTTTTGGTCAGGTTTCCACTCGTGTGTTTGTCTATTGGGTTTCAAAATAAATTAAAAATATAACCACAAAATAGAATATTGAATTGAGGATTACAACAACAAAAATACATTTTTACATACCAATACATAAAACTATTAGTAAAAATTAAAATGCAATTTCGAAGAAAAGTTATTTTCTTCACAAACTATTACTTCCGTTCTTAGTTCATTTGTCACATTTTATTAGATCCCTATCATTTTCCTTTTATTAGTGTCATACGTGTTCAAGATAAGAGAACATAGAACTCTAATACTAACCACTCCATCTATTCCACCTAAACGTCCACGTTTGAAAAGTTTAATTAATAAGAAGATATATTAATATCATTAGAGTTAGTCTTAATTACAAAAATATACTTTAGCACAAGCAATATGTCGGCTTTTTCCAATTATTGTGATTGTAATTATATATATATATATATATATATATATATATATATATATATATATATATATATATATATATATATATATATATAGTTAGTTGTAACTTTTGATAATTTTTTGTAAAAAAAATTATTTTTTTGTAATTTGTATATTTATTTGATAAATGCATGTTAATGAGTAAATGGGCGCCCATGGGCGCCCATGCCCATTTAGTGCCCGCCCATATATGTCCATACTATTAAATGGGCACTTACTTGCCCGCCCATTTGAGCCCGCCGCCCATTTACGCCCGCCCATGCCCGCCCATTTGCCACCTCTAATCTTGAAGTGCAGCTCGTTAGGAACACATTTGGATTTGAAATGTGTTAAGCAATACAGACGTATCTTCTCACAAGATTATAGGGATCCTGTTAAAAAGTTAACGTACAAAAGATCTAACAAAACACAAAATAGGAAAGTGTTAGTACAAAGAAATGTTCAAGCAAAGAAGGTAAAGAAACTGACAGTTTTAAAACTATGGTCAGCTGTTCTAAGTGACTGATAAAAATTACGCTGCAAGCTGACCAATATACTTTAGAACTTTTAGGTTCTTGGATGACAAAAAGTAGAATGATTTTAAGAAACAAGGCAAGATTCAACATTAGCCTCATCTACTTCAGGTTCCAATTCTACAGAACTAGCTTCACCTACAACAGTGCTACCGAGCAATCTATAGATATTTTTGGATCCTCTCTCACCCTTCATCACCACCAATACACCCTTACAAACTCTCATCATACCATCTTTAGATCTATAACTACATTCATTACAATCTAAAGCACCCAATGAGATCAGATTTTTAGAAACTTTTGGTACATGTCTAACATCACACAACATTCGTACCACACCATCAAACATTTTAATTCTAATAGTACCTATGCCGGAAATTTTACAAAATGCACCATTACCCATAGTAACTACTCAAGAATTAACTGACCTACAGGTGTCAAACCAATCACGATTGGACGTTACATGAAACGAACATGCTGAATCTAGAATCTAGAAATCTGCAGAGCGGTCTACTGTTGATGAAATCGAGAGCATATCATCATCTTCATCTAAACCATCCATAACCACATTAGCTGACTTCGACGAACCAGCACCATTATTGCCCTTTTCTGGACAATCCTGCCTCTTGTGTCCCTTGTTCCCACACTTGTAGCAATTTCCCTTGTACTTCTTCCTTGACTGCGACCAGGAATTATGATTATTCTTTGAGTTGTCTCTGGATTGTGACCTCCCACGATCATTGTTCTCCTTCATATACATCCCTTTTCCTAGCGGTTCATAAACAAATGCTTTCTTTCGTTGATGAAAAGCTAAGAGAGCCTCTGTAACAAGTCCCAACTTAAGAATATCTTTTCCCCACGTTAACGTAGTTACAAGATTTTCATATGTTGTGGAAGATGACAACGAGTTTAGCAGCATCAACGTCTTGTCTTCCTCCTCAAACGTCACCTCCACCCGTAGCAAATCATTGATGATTTGCGTAAACGTGTTTATGTGAGCATTGAGATCAGCCCCTTCTACCATCTTAAGCCCATATAACCTTTGCTTGAGATGCAACTTATTTGACAAGGATTTTGACATATATTTCGCCTCTAAAATTTCTCATACCTATGTAGCCGACTCTTCATCAATTACAAGATACACCAATTCGTCAGCAAGGCACGAATGAATTGTTGAGACGACCCTCCATTGGAGTTCCTTCAATCATCCTCCTTTACATCATCAGGTCTAGTTTTGTTCCGAAGAACCTTCCCTAAACCATCTTGCACTAAAGCATCCTTAACCCTTCTCTGCCACAAAGCGAAATTCCCCGTTCCATCGAACTTCTGAACTTCTTTTTTGGAAGAAAAGATACCTGATCCTAAAGCAGACATGCTAACCTATTCTTTTATACCAGTTGTTGTGCACATCGAAATACTTGTGAACAAATTAACATAGTATAATAGGATCAATTACAAATAAAAGAGAGAGATTGGGGCCAATGAACAGTTGAAATTTTATTAGAGCCAACCTTAAAAACGTTCTAGGGATACAACTATTTATATGGATACAATAGAAACCCTAATACCCTTAAAACAAGACAAAACAGACAAAGCAGCAAAACCTAAAAAACGGGACCAAGCGGTCGCTTAGTCCAAAGCATTGGGCGATCACGCATTTTCCGGTGCTAGCATTGGGTAATCGAGTCATCTCATTCTCAACACCACCAAAAACTAGGTTGAAGGATTTTTGTACATGATCCATTAGTAATCAATATAATAGATCTCATATTGGAAAAAAATAGTGTCCATTTCAAAATCTAAGGCCGACCACTTTGGTGGTGGACGTGACACTTTTCACCGTATGAACCATCTCAATATCTTTGAGTTCATCTTTACAAACTGCTTTACTTGTTTATCTTCATCAGTTAATAATTGTGCTTTACAAGCCTTCAAGTCTGCTGCTAAAAGTATTACGTGCGTGTGTGTGCTGGTGTGTGCGCGCTTGTGTTAGTTTCTATGTGTTATCTGTGTGTGTGTGTGTGTGTGTGATTAGAGTGATGCTGTGAAATTGGCAAGTGTTTAATAATATATAGAAATTGAAGGAAAGGAAAGGAGGAAAGAAAGAATAAAAAATTAAAAAAAGGAATTTACACATGCTATAGCTGGGTTGTAGAGGTAGAAAGTGATCAATTTCAAAAATTGCAATTTAGTCCTTGTAATTTTAGCTTGTTGAAGGAAGGCTAGGTCCTCACAATTTATAAATTTTTGAAATGGCCCTTATGAGTTTTTAAGAAATGTTACTAACTTTAAATGGTCATATCTTATTCATTTTAAATCGGAATTGAGTTATTCAAAAGCCTAAATTGTTTATTTTCTGTGTACTAATGAATAAGTTTCATAATCATATTGTGTCTATTTTGAATTATGATTGAATATCACTGACTGTAATTGTAGTGATAGTAGTTATTGTTCATTGTTGAAACAAAGTACTTAAAGTTAGTTCTTAAATCATTTTATTGTGTTATATGCTTAGATTGAGGTGTGTTAGCTGGTTGGGTATTTCAGTATTTGAGTTGTCTCACCTTAAGGTAATGGTTCTTGCTAACCAAGTTACCATTCGATTCTTGTTACTTAGCACCTCCAATGAATATTGTTATTACCATGTTTGAATTTGAGCTTGTTATCATTTATTCGTTCACCTCATTTGAAATCGATGATTCGTATTTTTTTTTGTTGATACTCTTCCATATACACTTTGAGTTGTTACTTGTTGTGTATAATGGAAGACTTTGCAAACAAACACAGAGTAATAGCAAGATTAATCACAGAGAAGACAGAGAAAGACTAGGGCTAATGGACTCTTGAAATTTTATTATGTCAACCTTAAACACGTTATATGGTTACATTTATGTAGGGATACAAAACCAAACCCTAAATTGCCTAAACAAGGAAACACAAAAACAAATACGTCACATCGATGCGGTCGTATTGCTCTACACAATACGATTGCATTGCCATCGGGTGCGATTGCATTCCTCTCTGAATGTGACCGCATTGACGGCGAAACATCTTCAGATTTCTCCCTTAGTGATGCGCTCACACTACCCAAGGATGCAACTACTTCTTGATGCCGTCACATTGTCTATCCACGATATTTGGCTTGTTGCCAAGGTAATCGAGTCATTTTGTTCCCATCACAAGTTGATTGTTCCATCAACGGTTGTTGGTATTTGTATTTGCGGCTCTTGGTCAAAGTGACATCTGCAGTGACACTTTGATGTTTGAGTAGATTGTTTGCAGGTTTGGGCATTTGGCCGACTTAGTATAATGGAATTTAACTTGATATCATTGTTGATTGTTTTTGTTCCTCACTTCTTCTATAGAAAATTATGATTCTTTAGTTTTGTTTCACAACTATTGTTATCAGATCGATAAAGCAATTTCGATACACTGTCACATCCTTAAATGTTGCTAGGTTCCGTACTGGAAATTTTTGCTTATCACCCATTTTCCTTTTCTTCCTTCTAGGTGATATTTAAGGGAAGCTTGGAGTTTGGCTTGAGTTTTACATGTATGAGTTGTATGGTGATGTGTGAGTCAGCTTACTTTTGAACTTTGTTTTTTTGTTTTTTTTTTTTTTTTTGTCTATTTGTATAATAGAGTGTGTAAAGCTTTTGGAGGTTTGAAAATATTTGGGTTGCCAACGGGCTGTTTGGGTTTGCATGTATCTAGAGGATATTTGTTGAATTTGGTTGTATATATATATATATATATATATATATATATATATATATATATATGATATTTTGGTTTATTTTGACAAGGATACTTTCTTGATTTGGTTTTTGTTTTAGATTTGTTTTTGGTTGTGTTCTTCAACCTATCATGAGATGTGTAATCACGATCTCTAGGGCGTGACATAAACTACCTCATGTCTTAGATAATACAAATCTAACAAGAAATGAAACTAGAGTGAGTAGATTCCATAAACAAAGAGGCAACAAAAGCTACTAAAATATGAGAGTACTTTATAAAATTAATGAAAGAACACGAGTAGCTAGGATTCTCCAAAAAACAAAAAAACAAAAACAGCGGAAGACTTAATACAAAAGCACGAAATTAATCACAAAAGTTTACCAAACAATCTACAAGCTTATACTTGTAGATCTAGCCTCATGACCAAAAAGATTTCACTAAAAACGATGAATTGTTTTACAAAAACTATGTGAAATCACACAAAAATATTCTCACAAGATAATGAATCTTGGAGAACAAAAACCCCACATAAACAAGTTAAACAAAACGTGGGAAGAAACAAAAACGGCCTCCTTTAAACAAAACAGAAGCACAATTTGAGACTTCGTGTGTACGCCAATGTTCTTTGCATTAGATAACACATTCGGACTGGCGAACCGGCACTTCAAAGCTGCCGGCGCTTGGATCTGCTCACACCCTCTATGGTTTTTGTTCTCTTTCTGGAGCTCTGCAAGAACCCCGAATCCCAGCTCCTGAATATATAGTATGCGTCTCCTACACACACCCATAAACAGTCCGTCTACTACAAGGAAAAGGATTAGAACTTAAGGAAAAAATCAACAACTTACCAAACTAATGGGATTTTGTTACCAAATATGAAAGTGGTCAACAATCATGGTTAGACTAGGATGTGATTTGATTACCAAATATGAAAGTGGTCAACAATCATGGTTAGACTAGGATTTATGCTAAGATTTTGTTACCAAATATGAGCGCTTGAAATCTACAAAAAGATTATGCTACCAAAAATAACTAAACTAAATCTAATAAAATATTCTAAGTCCTAAATTAACATAAACTTATCAAAAATCCTATTTTGACCAAGAAAGGTGAAACAAGACCAAAATAGGTCATGCCTATTTTGCCCTTACAATTAAGAAAGATTCGTCGGCAACCCGACTATTGTCCCAGCACCATGGAGGATTCAACACACTACTCAATTATCGATGGCGGCAAACAACATCAACGGAGGTTATGGGCGAAAGACAAGTTCAAAGCATGTTGGGAGCAATACGACATTGAAGTAAGCTTTGCGAATCCACTTTCTAAAATTAGGACTTCAAATTTGGGCAAATTTTGTGAATTCTTGACTAATCACATATGGATGATAATAATATTTTTACTATTTATTTATTTCGTAATGTATATACAGAATCGTCACCTCTATTTTAAGGATAAACATATAAAAACCAAATATACCAAAAATTATGGGTTCGGGGGCTAAGTTATGAGTTTGGAAGGAGTTAAACACCCAACTCACTCTTTCGGTCTCAAAACTGAGGTTTGCTAAAAAGGCTTATTTTTATACACATATTTAGTCTAGAAAATACATTTGTACACACACACAGCTATATATATATATATATATATATATATATATATATATATATATATATATATATATATATATATATATATATATATATATCATACTAACAACATCACTTTTTATATTATATAAACTGACCTAATTAAACAATAACATATTTTATACCAACAAAATGTAAATAGAAAAGAAAATAAACTTTAAAAATATATATACTAACATATATAATATTTACAGATGCATAAAGTATAAATATCTACATTTTATTTACAAACTGAAATAAATAACTACGGGGACAGAACCTACCTCTTGAATCGTGAGTGTCTGAACCTGAGTACGTCTAAGTTTAGGTGATCTACGTGTGCTTCCCCTGTCCTTCCAAAAAAGGAAGTCTTTTTGTTGTTGTTGCTGTGTGTAGAGGCGGGTATGCTACGCTCTGCCAAAATAGGCAAAGGCGATGGGTATGGGTATGTGTGTGTTGCTGTGTATGTTGTGTGTGTTTATGTGTATGTGTTTTGGCGGAATTACGGCAACGTAACAACAGTGTTGTAATTTTTGAGCGAGTTTGGGGAACGTAACGACATGGTATGTTGATTGTCTCAGGTAAATTTGGGTAGTGTATCAGCAGCAAGGTATGTGTGTTGTGTTTGTGTGTGTGAGTATGAGGGGGGAGTTGTCGTGAGTGAGGGAGGGAGTATGTGTATGTGCGTGCTTGAGATTAAGAGATAGTGAGCAAATAGGTTTGTGGGAGTGAAAGAGGGACGGTGAGAGAGAGTTGTGTGAAATGAGGGAGAGGGGACTTCTATTTATAGGTGGAGTGGGAGCTGGGTTCGCCGATCATACTTCGAGACGAAGGAAACGAAAGCAGTAGGTGAAACCGGCAGAAACTGGAGCAAACTGGAAAACACGTCGCTCCGTTAATTTACGTCAATAGGTTCGTTACAAAATGTGATGGGGGTGTTGACGGCAATGACCAGATCACACCCAGTTACTTACTGAGTACATTGATCACATTTGAGATATTGTAATGTAGTTGATCAAATCGGTTATCTACGAATAGTAAAATGGTTATTTGGATATCTTTCCCAATTTTGGAGTAATTTAGTAACTTAGCAACTTTCATGTCTGTCACCACTCATTACCCAATAATCAGCCCTAAAATCCAATAACCATCACTTCCTCCAAGCTCTCATAATCATCATCACCCCTCTTTCATTTCATAACCACGACCAACTTTAAACCACCATTGACATCACCACTCCCACTTATTGCAACATTATCAACGCATCAAGTCGAATCCTATGACAACCACATAATAAGCAATCATCACTAAAATCAAAGAGTTATAACAATGAAGGAGAGAGAGAGAGAGAGAGAGAGAGTTTATGAAGTTGCATATGATGTGTACTACTCACCGATGTCGAGCACTTAAAGTGGGATTGTGGTAGTTGCAACTCAGTTGTAAGTAAGAGACAACCGTGTTGGTGGAAGTGGAGGATGGACGTAAACAGAGGGATTGGGTTGACAGATAATACCCGAGAGAAAGAAGATAAAGGACCGGAGCAAGAGAGGGGATGGAGGATAATGCCATTGACAAAGCACGTAGCTGCAAAATGTTGTCGATGTCCTTCATGTGTGCACGTGTCATTTCCGTTAATATTTCTAACTTTGTTTTTAGGGAAACAGGGACGGCACCTTGCTAGATTTTATTAATAAGGAAAAATATGACAAACATGATGGAGACAACCGGCCTTACCTGATTTAGGGGGGACAGAGAAGCCTTACCTCGGAAAGGAAATAAAAAAAATACAATTGGGCTTAAAGCCTAGAATAAAACTACTAAAATTACAACTAAAGAGATCGAGGGATGAGAAAGGCACATCGACAAGCTTTGAGATGTGAGAGAAGCTCACACTTGATTCTTTAGATGACTTATTGATGAGTAGACAAGATGTTTTCATAATATTCTTGATTCTGATGTTCCATAATTCCCATAAAATAAGAGAGGGCAACAAGACATGTCGTGGAGAGTTTTTCAGGTTGAGCCACCAAGAGAAGCATGCTTGAGGTATCGAATCAAGGTGGGGAGAGATGCCACTCGCAGAGATAAAGTAAGACCAAGTAGTAGAGGCTAATGAGCTGTGGAAGAATACATGGCTAAAGGATTCACAACCCTTAATATGACAACATGCACACCGAGAGGCTAAAGAAAAAACTAAGGCTCACAATCCTTCATCAAGAGGCAGCTTAGCAACAAATAAACGCCAAAGAAACACACTAATGTGTTTAGAAAGCAGTTTGTGCCAAATGTTTCTAGCAGATAGAAGCAGGGGTGATGATTTTGAATTAGGTTCCAAGCAGACACTAGAGTGAATTTACCTGAGCGTGTAGTAGTCCATACTGGGGCATCAGCCATGTCCGAAAGGCAAAGAAAGCTGCAATTTGAGAATTTCTTGGACAACATTTGTAGGGAGAACACGAATAGCATCTGGGGGAGAGCTGACCGGGAGTTATGAATAAATCCTTAACAGAGTCAAAGTAGTAACCCATGGGTTTATCAAGAGTAACTGATGGCAGCCAATGATCAAGCCAGACCGAACAGTCACCCTTTCCAATCTTCCACTGAATATTGGGTTCCACGGCGAGCCTAGCTTGAATCAACTGTTGCCAAGTATGAGAACCATTTGAAGAAGCAGTGGCAGTATGGGAATTGCGACAATATTTTTGCCATAAGAATCTAGCCCAAAGACTATTACCCGATTGAAAACACCACCAAAGATAAAGTGAATGAGCTCGAATAATATGTGTCAAAGAACGAAGCCTTAGACCACCTTTAGAAGTGGGAATGCATCATTTCGACCAAGAAATCCAGTGAGTCTTCTTCTTGTGTGCAACTTACCCCCAAATGAAATTAGCAAAGAGACTTTTGATTGACTTTACAACCATGGTTGGATGATCTGATATGGCAAGCTGATAAGTAGCATTGGAGTGCAACACATGATTAATTAAAACTATCTTGCCAGCTGAGTTAAGAAGGGTACCCATCCATGAATCAATTCTGTTCTGAATTTTGAGAAGAACAGGGTCAAATGTCTTCTTTAGTTTCCTTCCAATATACATGGGGCAGCCTAAATAAGTCAGGGGAAGCGTTTTCTTCAGATATCCAAGTCTTTCTCTCGCAACTATATTCATGTTTCTACTAGCAGGTAAGGATGGGCAAGTGATAAACTACTTTTCCCTGCATTGATCTTCTGACCCAAAACTGACTTATAATGTGACAAAAATTCTTTATGATTTTGAATAGAGCAACTATTACCATTGCAAAAGATAACAATATCATCCGCGAAGGCAAGATACTCTCTCTCTCTCTCTCCCTCTCCCCATGTTCCTCACCATCCCATGCATACACATTCACAATCAATACACACACCGAACACGCACACCTACAATCCAGTACACACCATATCCTCTTCTTAGTTTCTTTTTTTGGTCCTTTGTTTATTTCTTCTCTCCAGTACCACCAATTATCTCCCCTTCTCTCTCTATCCAACGCACCCACAACATACAAATAAAACAACCCAGCTCTTCCCTAACACCCGTCTTCTGCTTTCCTTTTTTTTCATCTTCTTTACTTTGTTAATTAATTAACCCCCCTCTCTATCCGACCCAATTCCAAAACGAACTCAACATATCAACAACAGAAACCGAAACAAAGTACTCAATTCAGAAGGAATGTTACATTTCTTACGTCCACTAAGCTTTGCGTCACAACCCGACTCGTTTGATTTCCTCTGCCGCCGTCTCTCTCTCTCGCCCTCGACAGTCACGGTGTTCTCTCTTTCTCAAAGCCGCCTTCCTCAAACTTCTCTCTATGCTAGGATTTGAAAATAACTAGACTCCTATCTCTTTTGGATTTCAACCAGAAGTTATCAGTTTTGTTTTTCTTTTGGATTTCAAAGGGTTGCCGATTGATGCATTCAGCAAAGGATGCTCCACCGTTTATCCTTCCCCGTCTACACTCTACCGTCTGCGCCTCTTCCATTTTCTTTTGTTTTTTTATGGGGTTTCTTCATAAATGGCCAGATTAATGGTGTTGGATATCAAAATGACCTTGAATTATTGTAAAAAAGATTTTATATGACTAGATTTGAATTGAAAAACTCGAAATATTCTTATCGAGTCGATTAATCAACATGATTGACTCATAAGTCAAGTACTCAACTCATTATTGACTCAATGGTTGATTAATTGACTTCTGAGTCGATCATCACTTTGGTAGAAAAGAGAGAGACGGGCAAAGTTAGGGTTTAGGGCTCTGACCAGAAATGGAGAACGCAGTGTTGTGGCAGAGAGTGAGAGCAGCTGAAGATGAAGCTTGCTTGTCAGCGATGGAGAGGACGCGGATGCTGATGCTGTAAGGGAGGCGGACAAAGAGAAGGAGAGAGGAGGAAAAATGCAGACGTATGAGTGAGACTGTGAGAGAGTGTGTTGTGACAGGGAAATAGAGATGTTTAGAGTTCTGGGGCATTTTAGGGAGTTAATATATTTTCTTCGTCAAATGCTATAATAATAATAATACAGTAAAAGATAAAATGATTGGTCGTATGGCTATACTCGACCATTTCCTCATTTTTTAATTCTAGTTCCCATTATCAACATTGTATTCTTGTTTTTAATGGCATTTAACCTTAACTACTTACTAATGAACCAAGCTCAAATAGAAAAGAGCTCAATGTCAATCGGGTTAAAGCCCAAACAAATAAAGTACTATTGTAACCCAATCGAGGATTTACCATACAATCAAAAATAGGCCCAGACCATGTTAAGGTTAACCCAAAACAAAATACAATATTAATTGATATAAATAATATTTTTATTCAAATTTTGGGTATATTACAAGAATTATGTGGGTTTTGTGTGTGTGTGTGTGTGTGTGTTGTGTATGTGCCGGGATGGAGAGAAAAGTGGGCGAGAGTGAGTTGTGTGGTGGGTTTCTTGGATGGTGAGTTATATGTGAGGAGAGTTTTGTTACTCCAAGAAAAGAAAAACTAAAAGGAGTGAGGTAGATGAGAGGGAGTAAGTGTCGAGAACGAAGAAAGAAAATGAAGAGTTACTTTGGATTGAAATGATGGGGTTAAGAGGTATTAACAATAACAATAACAATAAAAGTAATAATTTAGTACATAAATAAAATGGGTACGAGATTGGGGTGTCTACACCTACTCCAACCGACTTACTTGAGTATGTATCTCGCAATTGTATCTCGCAATTGTATCTCACAATTGTACCTCGCAATTGTACAATCACATGTGCATAATCTCAACTGTATAATCTCATGTGGCCTTAGTCCCTTACAACATGAGTCCTCTACAAAGTACGGCTATCCATTTTTGCTAGCTCAAAAGTAGTGCCATCCCCACTAGGGCCAATAGTGGGGTGCAGCCGAGTCTATGGCGACTCAAAACTATCACTACGTCGTCATGAACAGTTGGACGTTGCCATAGCCCCCAAATATATTTCTACCATTTCCAAGTTACAACACAAGTTGTTAGGACCTTTGTTTAGATTTATGTTTTGATGATGATATTTAAGTTATAATTATCCCCAAAAGATTACGATTTTAATGTACAAGAGTTTTCAATGTTTTTCATCAAGAAGAGGTGGTACGAAACAACTAAGACTGAAAAAAAGCTACGAAGCAGAAAGAGTTATGAAGGAAACATAAATGTTTCTTGTCAATAAAATTCATCAAGGGTAATTGAGTAATCTCATAATGTTACTACTCAAAGAAACCCTAATTACAGCAACACCAAGGTTGAAAAAGACTAAAGGGTTTGTGAGACAAGTTGTGGTCTTTATATGTTGAAAATTAGAGCTATTGCATAACACATGTTTCTCTCATCCTTTTGGCTTTTTATTTTGGCTATAAAAAGGATGTCTATATATGAAGAAAAACAACTCTCAAATCAACTCTAACACTAGAAAATACAGTTCCAAATAAAGAGAGAAAACAAAGTGAAAATATAGAAAGGAGCTCCCCTTTTTAATACAAAATGATCACATCAAGGAGAGTTCATACAAGAAATCAACGACAGTTGTGAATAGTATGGCTCGATTACCCAAGCACAAACTTTTGGGTTTATTGCACGAAGGCAGTCGCGTCTTGTTTGGAAAAGGCGATCATATTAAAGAAGGTGGTGGCATCATCAGGGACAAGGCGACCACGACGGGTTTTGGAAAACTCCCAGTACTTGAAGCAGTCATGTCATGCGACCGTGCTACTTTGGCAGAAAGTCTCAGAAGATGAAGCAGTCGCGTTTAGGAAGTGAAAGCGACATCATTGTGATAAGGCGGTCATGTTACATGGAGTAATGCAACCACGTTCATGCAGCAAAATATATTTTATGTTACCTTGTTTAATTCAGTTTACGGTTTGGTATTGTAACCCTATATATAATTGTAACCGTAGAACGTGTACAAGGTTGACATTATGCATTAATAAAATTTTAATAGTCCGTTGACCCTAATCTCTCTCTCTATTTTCTTTGATTGATCTAGCTATTCTCTGTGATCGTTAATTTGTTTAAGAACATTTCTACTACTGCACTTTACATTGTCAAAGCATATTTAATCACTTTACAAACTATTAATTCCGTTGTGCAAAATTGTTAAGTATCAAATCTATATATATATTTAAAGTTGGTGAGGAGCACTATGGTTGTGCCACCTCACCCAACTTTTGATATTGTTGAATCCTCAAGCCTCCATATCACTTGACATGTGACTTTTCATTTTCTAGCTATTAGATAAAAATAATAGTTAATAATAGTTAAGATGATATTGTGATATTAATAATTTACTATTAATCTCTTCTATTGTTAATAATAGTGACAATTTTATATAGAAAGACTTTTTCTACCAACATCATTTCTTAACCAATGTGGTATAATATTATTAGATTGGCATTAGGTGAGTACTTTACTCTAATGACTCACTTCTAACACCATACTTTAAGTCTTGATATCTTATTCATCTGAGATGCCCGGCCCAATAGGCCCAAGTCATCAGTCACGTGTCTGGCACATCTTCCCCAATTATGAGCAACAAATGTGTGTTGAGGTTCAGGCCATTGAGAAATGGGCAGCGACCATTGATATATCGCGAGCTGGGGGTTTAACCTCCAGCAGGCAAGGGCACAGCGAGTTGGGGGCTTAACCAGTGGTCAGCAGCGTGCAGGGATTACCATGCTCGTCTGTCAAAGAGTTATTGTGAATATAGGCAGTTACCCCCGGGAAGTTCTCCATCTTTACCACGATGTTATCGTTGTAATGAATGGGACAGTTAATGGGACAGTTAATGAGACAGTTAATATGCCCGTCATTCATGCCATGAACATTAATGGGCAGTTATGAGCAGTTACTCTCCAGCAACAGCTATATAAACCCCTCAAAATGAAGAAGGAATGTATGTGATTCTGATTAACTTGCCTAGACTCTGCTAAATTGCTCACTCAATTAAGTGTTGTGCTAATTCTCACGCCAGAGGAATTTTGCAGGGAGTGCCCCTACCTAGTTTACAGTTTACTTGATTTGCTTACAGAGTTGGGCCTTGAAGAAGATTAAGGATAAGTTGAAAGCCAGATATCCTGTTAAGAAAGCCCAGTGCGTCCTGGAATATTTTGGGCGCATCAGTTGGTTTTGTTGCCAGGAAACGAAGAAACTTTCTTTGTGAGGTGAGGTTTTGTTCTTTAATTATGGCTAAAAACGGTATGAATGGTGGTAACCCGGTGGAAGAGGTGCACGTGGCTACCCCAAGTATGAATCTTCCGACTTCTAATAATCCATTGCCACCGCCTCATGATGCACGCCACCAGCTCAATCAACGGCGTGGGTTGGATTCATTGGCTAGGAGTGATGTAGCTACGGTGGGATTGGCCAATGAATTTCGGGAGGATGCTCTTCATCAAAGGGCTATCTATTTAGCACAAATGCATCAGCTGAACCTGCAGTTGATTGCCATGGGTAAGCCGCCTCTACCCATCGAGTTGGATGCCCTACCTATTTTGCCTGCGCCAAGCCAGGCAACGAGTGGGTCGAGAACTGGGGGCAATCAATTAAACCCAGTACCCGTTCCCTCGCAACAACGTGAACAAGAATCAAAAGGACGTATCAGAAAGAAGGACAAGCTAGTCACAGGGTTGTGCCAAGTGTGCATTCCCGGCTGGGACCCCGAGTGGGGGATGATTCGGCACAGTCTCGCCGTCAACGACGATCACCTTCTCCACGAAGGTCGCACCATCGCTGACCCCAATCCCCCTCACCTCGAAGGTCACATGCTCGTAGCCACCGTTCACCATCTCCTAGGAGATCCCATGCTCGTCGTCACAGGACATCTTCCCCTAGACGGTCTCAAGTAAATTTGTCACATCAATCCAAGGGAAAAAGGGAGTTGCAACGGCCAGATGCTCAAAGAAATTTAGTGGCCAATGAGCCAGTTGCTCAGCTCACTGGGATGAACCAGGCACAGGTGGCGCAGGTCGTGGGTGTTACTCAAGCTTTTGGAGCTATGGGTTCCCCACAGGTCCCTCCTGTGCCCGCGGTACAACCTCAGCCCGTGGGTGGTTTGCCTCCAACCATTAATATGCAGGACTTTGAGGACTTGAAACGCCGTATAGAGGCTTGGGAGCAGGGCAAAGCTCTTGATGGAAATTTTTTGGGTACCTCAGCCAGCCCGTTGGCTCCTTGGATTGAGAATACACCGCCAGCACAGGGACTCATTTTCCCGAACATTAAAGAGTATACAGGGAAGACTAAAGCGAGAGATTGGTTGATGTCATTCGAGTCTCAAATTGGTTTGGTAACATCGAATGAGGCGTTAAAGATTCGGGCATTTGTGGGTGCGTTGCAAAGGAAAGCATTGGCATAGATAGGAGCTCTACCGCGCAGATCAATCAACAATTGGGCTGACCTGCGAACAAAGTTTTTGGCATATTTTGGAACCTTGGGTACACTTGCAAAGACAAGAGCTGACTTGTCTAAGGTTAAGCAAGGAGCTTATGAATCAATTGCTAGTTACTTGGAGCGGTTCACAAAAGTACTGGAACAGGTTCCTGGATTGACCGAGCAAGAAGTGACTTTATGCTTCGAGACGGGTTTGCTCGAAGGCGAAGGGGGATTAAGGTCGAATTGAGTATGCGCGAGCCCAAGACGCAGGCAGAGATGTTGATGCGGGCTCAGAAATGGTGCGAGGTAGGCAGCGAAGAAAGAAAAAGAGGAAGCAATGAGGTTGGGGTAATCCCAAAGGTACCGGGTCGCTATGGGCAATAAAGGCAAATCAAGGTATGACCGCCCGAGAGAATTTCTTCGGGAAGCTGATCTTACCCCGCTCAATACATTGCGCGAAGATATTATGTATGAAATTCGGGATGAACTTCCTCGTCCACATCGTATGAATCCTGAGACAGCGGATACTAAGGATTGGTCGAAGAGGTGTGCTTACCATGATGATTATGGGCACACAACAGAGGAATGTTGGCCGTTGAAAAAGGCCATTCAAAAGCTGATCAATGAAGGCCGGTTGGGCCGGTTCAAGAGAGATGGTGGAAATAGGGGGAATGTTCCCCGAAGAGATGCACCCCGATCAGAGGGGTAATAAACGTGATTATGGATGAAGAGCCCACACCAACTCAGCTCGACAAGCAGATTTATTCCTTGTCAAAGGTGGTAGATCGACCAACCACCTTGCTAGCTGGGGAGGAGACCATACAGTTTACTCGCAGTGAGCTGGTGAGTAATGTGGCAGGGGAACAGTCACAGAATCTTGGTTGACACTGGAGCCTGCAGAGACGTGATGTACTATTCATGCTTTCAAGGCTTGGAGTTGAGTGATGACCGTCTCAAGCCTTATGTGAGGACGCTGGAAGGCTTCACTAATCATAAAGTACCTGTGAAAGGTACGATCGAGTTGGAAGTCTTCATTGGTGAAGGAAGCCGCACCCGGGTTGAGAAAGTCACTTTTATGGTAATTGATTTAAAGTCCCCTTACAACATCATCTTGGGGGTACCGAGTATGACCAAGTTTCAAATGGTCGCGTCCATTCCCCACCAACGTGCTAAATTCTACACCGATCAAGGAGTAGGGGTATTGAAGAGTCAGCCCCGGGCAGTGCTCAAGTATGTGCATGACAGTCAGCGAAAAAAGCAGAAGTTGACCTTAGAAGATGGTGAGCAAAAAATCACCGTTAGCACCAAGGAAATATCTTATGTGACTGTGGGGCCATCAACAGTTGTTGTGGTGGGTGAAGGGGATTGCGAGGAGGACACTTGTCCCTTACCGACGTTAGAGTCGGGGGGACAGGTCGAGCAGGGCGTCGATGCGGGCTTGGTTCCAGATGAAGATTGTGAGAAGACCGATGGTCCTTTGCCGACATTGGGGTCGGGGGGACAAGCTGAACAAGCAGTGGGCATGGATGTAGATCAGCTTGATCCGGTTGAGACTCAGGCTGAAGAAGAAGAGAAGGTGGAGTGCGATACACTCCAAATGCGAGATGAACCAGAATTTACAGCTCAGGACGAGCTTGAAGAGGTAGTAGTCAATTCTGCTTACCCCGAGCAGAAGATAAAAATTGGTAGGGCACTTTCAGCTGAAGCTCGAGCAAGTTTGATCAAGCAGCTTCAAGATAGCTTGGATATTTTTGCGTGGAGACCGGAGGATATGCAAGGCATGAGCGAGGATGCGGCTCTCCATTGTCTTGGTGTGGATCCGGCTTGCAGGCCAATTCAACAGCGGCCTAGAGTTTATTCTGCCGAAAAGGACCAGGCTATTAAGGAAGAGGTTGAGAAGCTGCTCAGCGCGGATATCATTGAAGAAATACATTATCCAACTTGGTTGGCTAATGTTGTTATGGTCAAAAAGTCTAATGGCAAGTGGAGAATGTGTGTTGACTTCACTGACTTGAATAAGGCTTGTCCGAAGGATTGTTATCCCTTACCTCGCATTGACAAGCTGGTGGATGCTATAGCCGGGTTCGAGCTCTTGAGTTTCATCGATGCATATTCCGGGTATCACCAGGTCAAAATGAGCACGAATGATAAGACCCGACTTTCTCGGCAAGAGGGCATCTTGCTATAAAATGATGTCATTTGGCTTGAAGAATGCAAGAGCTACATATCAACGAATGGTCAATAGGGTCTTTAGCTTGCAGATCGGCAGAAATGTCGAAGCCTACATTGATGACATGGTGGTGAAGACCAAAGGACATGAGCATACAGTTGATTTGGGAGAAACTTTTGCCAACCTTAGAAAGAATAACATGAAGCTTAACCCGAGCAAGTGTATGTTTGGGGTGAAGGCGGGCAAGTTTCTGGGGTTCATGGTAACTGAAAGGGGTATAGAGGCCAATCCATAAAAAATTAAGGCATTGGTCACTATGAAGCTTCCTCGGTGCATCAAGGATGTTCAGAAGCTCAACGGTAGGGTGATAGCCGTGCTTGTCGTTTTAATATTATTTCTATTTGAGTAAATATTAATTTGAAAGATGTTTGCCGTTCTTCAAGGTTCTCCGCGAAAACAAGGGGTTCGAGTGGACAGCTGAATGTCAGAAGGCTTTCGAGCAGCTAGTGGAATATCTGGGACGTCCTCCTTTATTGAGCAGCCCGGTTTTTTGTGAGACTTTGTTTGTGTACCTAGCGGCCACAGAGCAGGCTGTAGCCGCTGTGTTAGTTAGGGAAGAATGTAATTTGCAAAAGTCTGTTTATTATGTTTCAAAGGCCCTCACCGCAGTGGAGGGACGATATTTTAATGCAAAGAAATTGGCTTATTCGCTTGTTGTTGCTGCTCGGAAACTTAGAGCTTACTTTTCTGCACATTGAATCATTGTGTACACAGACATGCCTCTCAGGAAAATTTTGCACAAGCCAGATTCTTCTGGCCGCTTACTCACTTGGTCCATTGAGCTAACTGAGTTTTATATCGACTACCAACCTTGACGAGCAATTAAGGCGCAAGCTTTGGCAGATTTTGTGGCTGAGACTAGCTTCACCGATTTATGCAAGAAAGAGGTTTCTGAAAAGATAGTATCAACGAGTACACCAATTCCAAAGCCCTGGCCAGAGTATTGTTGGAAGTTACACGTGGATGGTTCGGCCAGCAGGTTTGGTGCTAGTTCCACCCGAGCAGGATGTGGAGTTCGAAAAGGCATTGCGTTTCAAATTTCTAGCATCCAATAACCAGGCAGAGTACGAAGCCTTGATCGCGGGACTTGAACTCGCGCAAGATGTAGGAGTCTAAGAGGTGATTGTTTACTGTGATTCACAGTTGGTCGTGAATCAAGTAAGGGGCGATTATGATGTTCATCATCCAGTGTTAATTCGTTATTGTGCAATGGTGAAGGAGATTTTGAAGGACTTCGATTACTGGGAATTGGTGCAAATTGCTCGCGAGGATAATATGCGAGCAAACTATTTATCCAAGATGGCCGAAGACGAAATTCAATCCCTGTATCCAGGGGTTATGATTGAATATGTGGAGGTTCCAGTGATAGAAAAGGAAGTGATCATGGACATCGAGCCTGCTGCAAAGTGTTGGATAGATGACTTGAAGGCTTATATCGAGCAGGGGATCTTGCCCGAGGACAAGTCAGAAGCTCGGACTATTCAGAAGCGGGCATGTCGCTACGTCATTTTGGATAAGATACTTTATTGATGGTCGTATACTAGACCCTTGCTCAGGTGTGTACGACCAGAGATGACCGAGGGCATTTTGGGAGAAATTCACGAAGGGAAATGTGGAGGACATCCAGGCCAACGGTCTTTGGCAGAGAAAGTTTTAGCCGTGGATTTTATTGGATTACTTTGAGGCGCGATGCAGAAATGTATGTTCGTCGTTGTGATAAGTGTCAACATTACGCTGATATACCTCACTTACCCTCAACCGAGCAGACTCCTGTGGTGGCGTCATGATCGTTTGATATGTGGGGCATAGACCTTATTGGCCCGTTTCCTTTGGCTCGATTGAAATTTAAGTATGTCGTGGTCGCGGTTGATTACTTCACTAAATGGGTAGAGGCCAAGCCTTTGGCAACTATTAGTGAGGTCAATGTAATTGACTTCGTGCATGAGCATATTTGGTGCCGTTTTGGAGTTCCGCGAGCAATAGTATCTGATAATGAGACTCAATTCTCAGAAAAATTCACAAAGGCATGCGAGCAGATGCGTGTGAAGCATTGGCAGTCCTCGGTGGCGTATCCTCAGGGTAATGGGCAAGTTGAGGCCGCTAACAAACAAGTCCTGCATGTTCTTAAGCGAAATCTTGAAGACAAGGCAGGAAGATGGGTGGATGAGTTACCTTCCGCCTTGTGGGCAGTCAGAACAACGGTTAGAGGGCCTACTGGGAAACTGCTTTTTCTATGGCTTATGGATTTGAGGCAATGGCACCAGTGGAGATGTACTTGCCCAATCATAGGGTATCTTATTACGATGCGGAATCCAACATGGTAGCTCGTGCAGCCGACCTGGATTTATTGGAGGAAAAACGGTTGGAATCCAAAATGAGAATGGCAAATTATAAACAGCGAGCAAAGGCCCATCACGATAAACGGGTTCATGGTCGGTCATTTGCTGTGGGGGAGTGGGTTCTCCGTAAAATTGAGGCGGCAGGCCATCGAGCAGAGTGGGGGAAACTTTCTCCCAACTGGGAAGGTCCTTTTCAGATAGTTCGAGTTGTTAAGGATGGAACATACATGTTGCAAACAGAGGATGGCATCGAGCTGAAACATCCATGGCATGCATATCATTTGAAAAAATACTATCGATGATTGACAGTGTTCAGGATGTTTGTCTATGTCTGTCTTAAAAGTTGAGGTGAAATGAACGAGTATGTATTATTTTCATTTTTTGATTATTTCGTTTACAACATTAAATGCAGAGCTCAATTAAACTTTTAGCGGGCAAGGTAGTTTCTTTGTTTCTTTGCCCGGTGCAAAAGTGTTTGAGTGAGTTGATATTATCTCGATTATTCTCTCTTTCACGAGCATAAGCTATCTTTGCTCGTGAAAAAGAGTTGGTGTTCGAGTTAGTTACTATGGTTGTTCTCGATTATTCTCTCTTTCACGGGCATAAGCTATCTTTGTTCATGGAAAAGAGTTGGTGTTCGAACATGTTGTTTCACAATGGAAACAGTTGAAATATAAATAAGAATGCAAATAGACAAGGTATGGGCATTCACAGGAAGCATCAGAAGCAGAAAGTGTTAAAATATTACAAGCCCAGAAAAATATAAGTTGTTTGCAATTTGTTCTTCAAAAAGGCACAGCTATGGCACGCAGGCCAGGGAAAAACTTCAAGAGTCAGCAATAGTGGTTTGATCAGCAATAGGTTGAGCTGGGTCGGCAGCAACAGTCTGGTTGGCAGTAGGTTCAACAGGGTTAGCAACTTTGTTTTCAACCTCAATAATGATAACATCCTCACCGTTACCAGCAGCTTGAGTAGCCAAGGTTTCATTTTCTTGAGCCTTCACCATCCAGATTTGGGTCATGAGGTCGATGATAGTGGTCTCGGCAGTAGGGGGAGGAGTCCAGGCGGTTAATCCTTTTTGGGAATCCAGCTCAGCCAAGGAGGTCAACTTGTCTACTGTGTATGGCACCAAGGCATGGCCTGGATGAGCAGAGGGGCAGAATGGGGTGTTAGTCCCCCATTTGGCAAGCTGGTCTGGTTGAATCTCTATACCACTGCAGGCTAGCTGCCTAAGGATGTGATTAACTCCCTGCAAAAAGAACGGATATGCCTCCTCCTCAACAGTGGCTAGAAAACCTTCAGAGTTTTTGTAATTAGCAATGATTGTCTCTCTTTGTTGCTTGTTAGCCTGGGATAGCTCTGCCCTTAGCTGTTTTTCCTTTCCAGTAGTTTCTTTCTTCACTTTCTCCAGCTCGTTGGTCGCTGCCCTGAGATCTTTCCTCACTTGGGTTATATTGTTGAGTGCCGTCTCCTCAGATTTTTTGGAGAAGGTCAAGTGAGCTTCGAGGATTTTCTTCTCCTCTTCCAATTTGGAAAGTTCAGTGACTTTTGAGGTCAGGTTTTCTTCACTCTCTTTAAGCTCGGCTATGAGAGAGTTGACCTGCTCTTCCAGAGTATTCTTCTCTGATGATAGCGAGCTGGAGGACTTCATGTTGTCAATCAAACGGTCATAAAGGAGTTCGGTTTTGCTGGCCATCAGAAATAAAAGACAGAAAAATGAGAAGGGAATAATAATGAGGAGTTCAGTTTTGCTTCTGATGATGATAAGAAAATTATTTACCTCGGTCATGCACATTCCAATCTCACCGATCAGGACGGAGCTAGGGAGCTCGGTGCTTCTCCTTTGGATGCCAGTATGGCGAAGTCTCTTCACCATTCCTAGCCCAACAATAGTTGCGTGCCCGTCTCGCTTGTTGGTATTCAGATTGGCCAAATCGAGAACATTGGCCACTTCCGCTATGAGCTTGGCTGCGAGCTCGCGGGTCTCTGGTATTTCAAAGTTTTCCCTCTGCCAGATCGGTGCTTGTGAGCTTGAGGCCTCAGCCGGTTCACTCTGGTCAGTCCTTGACCTTGTTCTTCTCACAGTTGGGGAAACTGGGGTAGGCCGTTTTTGTTGTTGTTGTTGGGGAGGTGCAATTGGAGCAGGAGTTATTGTGGCAGTTGGTGTTGGAGCAGGAGTTATTGTGGCAGCTGGTGTAGGAGCAGCAGTCGTTGCTCGGTTTATTTCTGGTACTGGGCTAGACCCTCGACCAGCATTTGTAGCAGGCACGATTGGGAGGCGAGCAGGTTGCTGTCTGGCCATTTGGGTGTTTTTCCCATGGCCCCCCTCCTCATGGCCTGGAGAAAGCGTTGTGAATCTTCAAGTTGCCTCATATCTGCAAGGTGAATTATGAACAGATGTTAGAAGTTGTGATTGAAATAGGAAGTAATAAAGACGTGAAAAATAAGCTTATGCAGACCAGAAACAAAGAAAGCAGAGGTGCAATTCCTTCCAGCTTGCTCACAGTCCGGGCACTCGCTAGGAAATCTTCCACCGTGGCAACTACCCCAATAGGGGTGTGGTGTTTCAGCTTCCAGAACAGCTCGGGGTTCGTAGCCTTCGACAGGCTAGCTAATTACTCCTGCTTGTTGAAGTAAGGCGGGATCAGAGGTCAGGGCAACCCAATCCAACACCCAGTCCTGTCCGTTCTTACCCTCTTTCACTCCGAGCAGTTTCCTAAAGGTTCTGGCGAGCAACGGTTTTCCTGTTCGGAAGGCATTCTTATCATACTTGGCAACAACTAGATTTTCTAAGTATGGAGCGAAGGGCCAACCTACTCGAGACTCGACGAGCAGGGCTTGAATCCCAGGAATCAACTTTGTTGGGGCTGTCGGACAGGAGTTTAAAGTAGTTGGGGTTGGAGCGACCAGTAATGCGCCCACTTTTCTTGTCCATAGAAAAGAGAAAGAATTTCCTAAACAGAGTCATGTTTGGCTCGAAGCTAAGTAGCCTACACGCGACAATATAGGCGATCAGGAATCTAACGGTGGTGAGGGTTAGATCGCAAGGAAGGGCATTGCTTATCAGAAGGAATTCAGCGAAAAAGGGATCTAAGGGAAGTCTTAGGTCGACTAAGAAAAAATCAAAGTAAAAGACCATTCGGTCTCCCTGGAAGTTGTGCCCGATTTCTTCGATGTCTAAGTCAAAGGCCCTTACTCGGTAATTCTTGGGATCTATGCCCATCGAGTAAAACCAACCGAAGACGTCATCCTCGGTGGTTAGGTCATCCCATTTAATTAGGGGGAGTCGTTGGAAACGATTTGTTTGCCTTTGAGTGAAGTTTGGTTCTGTTCAGCTCGCGGTCTGCTCGAGCTGAGGAGGTTATATATTGCTTGCTCGGTTATGATTTCTCTAGGAATCCTGGGGCGTCTTTGGCGGACTAAGGGAATCTCTTCTCGTTCGGTCTCTTCAGAGCTTGAGGATCCTGTATCCAGGTTTTCTTCGTTTTCCGTGGGGGCTCCATGGTCGTAGGCGCGTCCTTCGATTTCAGATTGGGTTTCATCACCAGATGACATCCTACAGGAATCGAGGAATATGTGTTAAACCCTGCTCGGGGGGACAGGCAAAAGCAATTAAGCAAGAACCCATGGCAGGAAAGGGTTTATCCTAAAACCGGTGAACAAGGCTCGGCCAAAATACTCCTCTATTCCTACCGTGGAAGTTGGACAAGTTTATACAGTGCCTAAGGCCATCACATGCTTAAAGGGGGAAACAAGAAAAGCGTGGATGAAGATGAAGTGAGAATTGGAGGCCCCAATTTCAGACAAGTCGGTTACGTAGACATTCGTACCCAGAAAAGGCATTATGAAGCCCTAACATGGGGTTTTAATGGGATAAAGTAAAAAGATGCAGCAGGGAAGAAAAAGTGTTGAAGATTTGAAGAAATACTTGTTGATGATTCGAAGAAGATTCTGAAAGTTTTTGTTGTGCCAAAGGGAACTATTGAATCTGATGTTGGTAGTGCTGGGAATCTTAGAGATCTTTGTCGCAAGCTTGAGAGCAGTGGTGAAGGCGATTTTTCTACTTTTGATTTCTCACAAAGTCTGAAGACGGTAAAGGTTTGAAATTGGGGGGAATTCTCCCTTTTATACTTGTTGGAAATCGTCGTTTGGGGGTCACTCATCATTACAGTTCAAAAGTCGAGGCATTATTTAATGCACTATGGGGAAATGAACCCGTGTAAGTGCACACAGGCGGCAGATGGCGGCTCGTTTCCCCAAAAAACCCTTTGGGCTATCGTCCACTCCTAACTCTGATCGTGGGCAACTCGATGTACTCATGAAAAGCTGCATTTCAAAGAATGATTTGACTGGAGGATTCAACGTTCTTTCTCCTCGCTCCGAGCATAAATACCCGGTAGACAAGAAGTAGGGGGCTACTGAACTACCCGGCCCAATAGGCTCAAGTCATCAGTCACGTGCCTGGCACATTTTCCCCAATTATGAGCAACATATGTGTGTTGAGGTTCAGGCCATTGAGAAATGGGCAGCGACCATTGATATATCGCGAGTTGGGGGTTTAACCTCCAGTGAGCAAGCGGAGGGGGCTTAACCAACGGCGGCGTGGCGAGGATTGACATGCTCGTCTGTCAAAGAGTTATTGTGAATATATGCGGTTACCCCCGGGAAGTTCTCCATCTTTACCACGATGTTACCGTTGTAATGAATGGGACAGTTAATGAGACAGTTAATATGCCCGCCATTCATGCTATGAACATTAATGGGCAGTTATGAGCAGTTACTCTCCGGCAACAGCTATATAAACCCCTCAAAATGAAGAAGGGAGGTATGTGATTCTGATTAACTTGCCTAGACTCTGCTAAATTGCTCACTCAATTAAGTGATGTGCTAACTCTCACGTCGGAGGGCTTTTGTAGGGAGTGCCCCTGCCTAGTTTACAGTTTACATGATTTGCTTACAGAGTTGCGCCTTGAAGAAGATTAAGGATAAGTTGAAAGCCAGATATTCTGTTGAGAAAGCCCAGTGCGTCCTGGATTATTTTGGGCGCATCATCATCCAAAACTCGGTTTGGACAAATAAATATATCATTTTGATGCTCTCAACGAGTAGAACACATTTGCACAAATACATTTGCCAACAAACAAATGACACGTAAAGAAATTCATTCCTCAAGTTGCACAATTTATTTCACTAAAAACAGTAATTTTTCAACAAGTATTAGGCGAGTACTTTAATGATTTCTAAAATTAACATTAATTTATAACCAATGTCAAATGTATCTCTACTATAGTTACCAATAAAAGTGATTTAACAAATATTAGTTGAAAATTGATGTTGGTTTTAAAAATATTTAGATAAATGACGTTTACTAAACTAACAAAAGAATATATATGTTCACAATTGTTAGAAGTTGATGTTGACTTTAAAAGTCCTTAGGTAAAATCTTACTAATAAAAATGATTTATTCCTCATTGGTTACAAAAAATTAATTTAGTTTAAAATTTTTAGATAAAATTCTTATACTAACAATAGAAGAGATGCATCTCACATTAGATAGAAAATAATGTTGGTGCAAAAGTCTTAAGATAAAATATTTATACTATTATTATTAATAGAATATATATATATATATATATATATATATATATATATATATATATATATATATATATATATATAAAGTTGGTGAGGAGCACTATGATTGTGTCACCTCACCCAACTTTTGATATTGTTGAATCCTCAAGCCTCCATATCACTTGACATGTGACTTTTCATTTTCTAGCTAATAGCTAAAAATAATAGTTAATAATAGTTAATATGATATTGTGATATTAATAATTTACTATTAATCTCTTCTATTGTTAATAATAGTGACAATCTTATATAGAAAAACTTTTACTACCAACATCATTTCTTAACCAATGTGGTATAATATTATAAGATTGACATTAGGTGAGTACTTTACTCTAATGATCCACTTCTAACACCATACTTTAAGTCTTGATATATTATTCATCCAAAACTCGATTTGGACAAATAAATATATCATTTTGATGCTCTCAACGAGTAGAACACATTTGCACAATTACCTTTGCCAACAAACAAATGACACGTAAAGAAATTCATTCATCAAATTGCACAATTTATTTCACTAAAAACAATAATTTTTCAACAAGTATTAGGCGAATACTTTAACGATTTTAAAATCAACATTAATTTATAACCAATGTTAGATGCATCTCTACTATAATTACCAATAAAAGTGATTTAACAAATATTAGTTGAAAATTGATGTTGGTTTTAAAAATATTTAGATAAATGACGTTTACTAAACTAACAAAAGAATATATGTGTTCACAATTGTTAGAAGTTGATGTTGACTTTAAAAGTCCTTAGCTAAAATCTTACCAATAAAAATGATTTATTCCTCATTGGTTACAAAAAATTAATTTAGTGTAAAAATTTTAGATAAAATTCTTATACTAACAATAGAAGAGATGCATCCACATTAGATAGAAAATAATGTTGGTGCAAAAGTCTTAAGATAAAAGATTTCTACTATTATTATTAATAGAATAAATGTATCCCACATTCGTTAGAAAATGATGTTTGTTTCAAAAGTTTTAAGATAAAAGACTTTTAATGACTTTTAAAACTAACATCAATTTATAACCAATATAAGAAACATCTCTTCTAATGGTAATATTAGTATATATGTATTTCATAATGATTATAAATTAATATTGGTTTTAAAATTATTTTGATAAAAGACTTCTACTTATCACCATAGAAGAGATGCATTTTACATTGTTTAGAAAAAAAATGTTCGTTTTGAAAGTCTTATATAAAAGACTTCTACTCTTATTACCGATAAAAGACATGCATATCACATTGTTTAATAAGAAAAGTTAGATTTTAAAGTCTTTACACTAAATACTTTCACTCTTACAATAGATGTATCTCACATTGGTTACAAATATTTTACTATTATTAACAATAGAAAAGATGTATCCCACATTAATTAGAAATTGATGTTGGTTTTAAAAATACTATTATTAACTACCAATAGAAGAGATGTATCATACATTGGTTAGAAAGTGATGTTGGTTTTCAAAATCTTTTGATGCAAGACTTCTACCATTATTACCAATAGAAAATGTATATTTCACATTGGTTAGAAAATGATATTGAATTTTAAATTATTTTAGATTAGATAAAAAAAACTTTTACTATTATTAGCAATAGAAGAGATATATCACACATTTTCTATAAATTAATGTTGGTTTTAAATTACTATTATTACCAATAAAAGAGATACATCCTACATTGCTTAAAAAGTGATGTTGATTTTAAAAGTCTTTAGATAAAAAAAACATATACTTTTATCATCAATAGAAGAGAAGAGAAAAGATATATCTCATTATATAGAAAGAGATGTTTGTTTAAATTTTTTTAAAATAAAAAACTTCTACTATTATTACTAAATGATGAGATGTATTCTACATTGGTTAGAGAGTGATATATGTATTAAAAGTCTTTTTATAAAAGACTTATTACCAATAGAAAATATGTATTTCATATTTGTTAGGAAAGTGATATTGATTTAAAATGTTTATAGATAATGTATCTCATATTGGTTACAAAGAGATGTATCTCACATTATTTAAAAATAGATATTGATTATAAAAGTTTTTAGATAAAAGAATTTTTATATTATTATCAATTGAAGATATGTATCACATCACCCACCTTTTGATATTGTTGAATTCTCAAGCTTCTACATCACTTGACTTGACACTTTTCATTTTCTAGCCATTAGCTAAATATAATAGTTGATATGATATTGTGATATTAATCATTTACTATTAATCTATTCTATTGTTAATAATAGTAGAAATCTTTTATAGAAAAAAACATTTACTACCACATCATTTCTTAACCAATATGAGATAATATTATCATATTGGCATTGAGTGAGTACTTGTGACTCCTCGAGTCTGAAAGCTCGGTCCGCTACGTGTAGCCCACACACTGGCCCACCGAGCACGTAGCACCTTGGGTCATCAGGCTCACCACAAGCCGACCCAAAAGTTCATGGATGATGTTGGTGCCCAGTAGTAGTGCATGACTACCTTATAAATCAAACACAAGTCCCACATCTACCCGATGTGGGATTGGGGTATTACAATCTCCCCCACTCAAATCATTGACGTCCTCATCAAGGCCGAATCGTACCTCGGGCGATGCAGGATTCAAGAGGTGGCTCGTACGGGGATCAAGAGGTGGCTCCCACCTTCTGCGGTGTAGTACTTTGGTCCGCACAGCACTTTGTTCCCACATTTTCGGTCGGGACCCGCTCTGATACCATTTGTAACACCCCGAGCCCGAAAGCCCGGTCCGTTACGTGTAGCCCACACACTAGCCCACCGAGCACACAACACATTAGGTCATCATGCCCACCACAAGCCAACCCAAAAGTCCATGGATGATGTTGGTGCCCAGTAGTAGTGCATGACTACCTTATAAATCAAACACAAGTCTCACATCTACCCGATGTGGGATTGGGGTATTACAATACTTTACTCTAATGACCCACTTATAATACCATACTTTAAGCTTTGATATATTATTCATCCAAAACTCGATTTATACAAATAAATATATCATTTTGATGCTCTAACCAAGTAGAACACATTTGCACAATTACCTTTGTCAACAAACAAATGACACCTAAAGAAATTTGTGCCTCAAGTTACACAATTTCTTTCACTAAAAACACTAATTTTTCAACAAGTATTATGTGAGTACTTTAATGATTTCTAAAATCAATATTAATTTATAACCAATGCAATATGGATCTCTACTATAATTATCAATAAAAGTGATGTAACAAACATTAGTTAAAAATTGATGTTGGTTTAAAAAGTATTTAGATAAATGATTTTTACTAAACTAACAAAAGAAGATATATGTTCATATTTGTTAGAAGTTGATGTTGACTTTAAAAGTCTTTAAGTAAAATCTTACCAATAAAAATGATTTATTCCTCATTAATTACAAAGAATTATTTTAGTTTAAAAGTTGGTAGATAAAATTATTTTACTAACAATAGAAGATATGTATCTCATATTAGATAGAAAATAATGTTGGTTTTAAGAGTTTTAAGATAAAAGACTTCTCGTATTATTATTAATTATTAATAGAATACATGTATCCTACATTCGTTAGAAAATGATGTCGGTTTCAAAAGTTTTAAAATAAAAGACTTCTACTATTATTATTAATATAATAGATGTATCTTTCAAAAATGTTAAAATAAAATACTTTTACTATTATTATTATGTATCTGATGTTGGTTAGAAGACTTCCACTATTATTACCAATATATATATATATATATATATATATATATATATATATATATATATATATGTTAAAGAAAATTAATTCAACATGTAAGCCCAATTGGGCCTATCACATTGGTTAGCCCATTTATATTGTTTAGCCCAATAGATACTTTTATTTTTGATATAAATATCTTGTAATAGTTTTAGATTTCAACACAATTCAATTCAATAACAATTTCGGTTTCTCTTCTTTCTCTCGGTGTGTTGTGCGTTCTCTACTTCTCTCTCCCCCGGCCACCACCGTCAATGGTGGTGGTCCGGCAACCTTCCTTCTTTAACCACCCATCCTTCACCAAACTTGACATGGTATCAGAGCAAAGATCGACATACCCTCATCTATTTGTTCTTCCCTACAAATTCATTCAGAAAACACAATTTATACGCTGATTAGGTAGAAACACCAACGCCAAGCGAGCAATACCTCCCCAAATCTTGTTGTCTGTAATTTTCGTTCAATGATGGTTGCAGCCATTTCTTCCACAACAACAATTTCAAGATTTTGTTTCACAACAACAGATCTACAACCCATCCATCAAGAAACCGTCAGCCAACACAACATTACCATTTTCGCCCCCAAGAATGAAGCTCTCGAGCGCGACCTCGTCCCCGAATTCAAGCGATTCCTTCTCGAGTCTCCCCCATCGATCCCATGCCTCGGCTCGCCAAAACTCAAATTGGCCTTTTGGCTGAGGTCGTTTCCAACGATGTCTCGTGCGTCCCGACGGACTCATTCACGGAATCGGACGGTTGTTAATTCCCAAGTCCGTACAACAGGATTTCAACAACAGGCGAAGCTTGTGTTCCATCTCCGCAATTAAAACGGAGGGAGCACCGGAGGTGGATCCCAGAACGAACCGGCTGAAGAAACTGTTTGAAGTCAAGTAACAGCAACAATTTCAAGAAACCCATCTCCTACACTCCCCAGCAACCCTCTCTCTCTCTCTACAATATATACACACACTTGAGTGCGTGTAGTTTATTTCATCAGTTTGTAAAGAGGGAAGGAGAAGTGCGGTTGTTAGTTGGCTGAAAGGAATATAACTAGTCTTGTAATAATCGCATAGAAGAAATCAAGAAAAGAAAGATCAACCTGGATGACTCGAGTCTTGGCCCGCGCAGAGCAACAGAAACCAGTTTCACCAAACTAGATGGATCTTGGCACAACAACATTCAGACCAAATACAAATTGGTTCAAGCCCAAGTGGCATTTCGGGCCCAAAGTGGCATTCAAGGCCCACAGTGGCACAGCAAATTAATTCTAGCCCAGAGTGGCTATTCAGGCCCAAAGTGGCACATCAACAAATTCAGGCCCAAAGTGGCACATCAGCAATATTCAGGCCCAAAGTGGCACATCAACAAATTCAGGCCCAAAGTGGCACATCAGCAAGATTTGCTTCAGGCCCAAAGTGGCACACAACAACATTCAGGCCCAAAGGGGCACACAACAACATTCAAGCCCAAAGCGGCACACAACAACATTCAGGCCCAAAGTGCCACACAACAAAATTCAGGCCCAAAGTGGCTCAACAACAACGTTCAGGCCCAAAGTGGCACATATGCCGAAAGGCTCATTCATTCATTTTTATCTCTCCAACTCGCACACTTTACAAAGTAGCGTTAATGCGAGTTGAGGGAGTGTTAAAGAAAATTAATTCAACATGTAAGCCCAATTGGGCCTATCACATTGGTTAGCCCATTTATATTGTTTAGCCCAATAGATACTTTTATTTTTGATATAAATATCTTGTAATAGTTTTAGATTTCAACACAATTCAATTCAATAACAATTTCGGTTTCTCTTCTTTCTCTCGGTGTGTTGTGCGTTCTCTACTTCTCTCTCCCCCGGCCACCACCGTCAATGGTGGTGGTCCGGCAACCTTCCTTCTTTAACCACCCATCCTTCACCAAACTTGACAATATATATATTCCACATTTGTTAGAAAATGATGTTGGTTTTAAATTCTAACATTTAAATCATAATGCCTAAAATTTTAAAAATTATACTACTACGATTACCAAAAGAAGAAATATATGTCACATTAAAAAATTATAATAGTATTATTATTAGTATAGTAGATGTATCTTTCAAAAATGTTAAAATAAAAGACTTTTACAATTATTATTATGTATCTTATGTTGGTTAGAAGACTTCCACTATATATATATATATATATATATATATATATATATATATATATATATATATATATTCCACATTTGTTAGAAAATTATGTTAGTTTTAAATTCTAACATTTAAATCATAAGGCATAAATGTTTAAAAATTATACTACTACTATTACCAAAAGAAGAAATATATGTCACATTTAAAAATTATAGTAGTATTATTATCAAAAGAACCCGTGTGGAGCACGGGTTCTATAACTAGTGATTAATTAACTAATGCATCTTGTGTAAGGGACCCTTCACAAGTAAGATAAGAGATGACTCCCATTTTAACGAACAACATGAAATTCATGCTAGTATAACACCAATTACAACATATTTTCCAATTATTCACATACTAGCTTGATAACAACAAATTTAACATGTAAAGTTTTGACAAATATAAAGGGGAGTATAGCTTAGGAGAATTTCTACTTATTTAACTTTGTTATCAACCTTGGGTTTTGATCTACAATACCTATCAAAGCTTCAATGGAGTGATTTTCCAAATCCAAGCTTAAATTGTGAAAACCCTAATTTTCTCTCTTGTTCACTTTTTCTCTCACAACAAAGAAAAGGGAAAGAAATGGAAAAGTGAAGAAAATGAGAGAGTATACCCATAACTTCAAAACAAAACACACATGCATAACCAATATCAAATATTAAGCACTTTTGATTCCAAGGAGTTGAAGTTAGGAACCTTACAAATTTTGATTCTTGTTTTCTCTTTCTCTCTTCCTGTTTTTCCTCTGCTCCATGTTTCCTTCTCTCTCTCTCTCTCTCTCTCTCTCTCTCTCTCTCTCTCTCTCTCTCTCTCTTTATACTTTTTTTTAAAGAAACAGGGGCGGCACCCTACAGAATTTTATTAACAAAAAAATATAAAAGGAGGCAATACAAAGAGGGGGACAACCAGTCTTGCCCACAGACGGGAAGACGGAAGAGCCTAACCTCGAAAAAAGAATAAAAAGAGATCAGCTACAACCCATCTATCAAATCTATAAACTTGTCTCACAATCTGCGGAAGCTGCTGCACTTCTTCGTAACATGTATATAAAACCACAGAATGAGCTACCTCTGCAAGTTTGTCAGCCACACCGTTAACCTCTCTATAAACATGATTGAGTTTATACGATCCCAATAAATCTTTACATTCACTAAGCTCGTAATCATACTGCCAAGGAAAACATTGAGTTCCCAATAAATCTCTAGCTGCAACTAACGAATCAGTCTCAATAAAAACCTTCTCTAACGCTAATCTTTGACACAAAGCTAGACCATCACGTAAAGCTGAGACCTCCGCAAAAGTGTTAGAACCCTGCCTATAGAAATTGGAGAACGCACACACCAGTCTACCATGATAGTTTCTAATTATTCCTCCCCCCGTACAAAGTCCATTCCTCGCCGAACCATCAGTGTTCAATTTGTAAGCATCCAAAGGGGGGGGGGTTCCCATCTCACCCATTTACCATGACGAACCAGAACTTGCTTGATCGGCACCCATAAAGCCTGAAGCTCCACTCTAGCCATCGCACTAACTTCCACCTTCGGCTTGTAAACAGCCATAAAATCCTGTAAACCCCTTCGAATGTCTGCCAAGATAGACTCTCCCTGCATTGGAACATTTTCATAAACAGCTCGGCATCTCCCTTTCCATATCTCCCAACACCCTAGCATGACAGCCCCTATCTTACAGACTCCGAACTGATTTTCGCCGAAGTTTTATACATCCAGACTGAGATTAAATGGGGCACACTCATGTAGAAACCTAATGTATGAAAATGGCGAGCCAAATATTTCCAGACCACTCCAGCCGCTTCAGAATGCAAAAACAAGTGACATATCGACTCCTGATCATGCTCCCGTGTACAACAGACACATTTAGAAACAAAAGCTATGTGCTTGGAATGAAGACATAAATCAACAGGAAGAGCACCATTTATCAACTTCCAAAAGAAACCACTAATCTTAAGAGGGATCCACCTTTGCTAGATCTTCCCTGTCCACCACTAACGGGGCCAATGATATCTCATATAATGCCAATGCGCTACTACCAGACAAACGATCTTATCATCCCTACTATCAGACAAACGAACTCTATTAATTCTAGCAAGATTGTCGTCAGAAATCAAATAAGCAAATTGATCCAACTGAGGGAGAGCTTCGCGAACAGTAAGATGGATGTCAATCGGATGAGGCCCTTCAAGAATCACTCCACACCAATTGTCACCCCAAAAGGATATATCCCCTCTCCCCACTAACCACTCACTACTGTCTTGCACCTCTTTCATATGGCTGTAAATAGCACGACCGATCGACGACATCACTGCATTGTTAACATTGCCAGATAGCCCATATTTAGACACCGCAAAACGAGCCCACAAACTCTTACCTTGTAAAACCGTCCAAGCTAATTTCGCCTGAAGAGAAGCCTTAATTTGTTTTAGCGACCGGAGACCTAAACCTCCCTCCTTAATCGGCCTACAAACTTTCTCCCAGGCCACCCAATGAGTGCGAGACTCCCCTTGATTGCTCCATAAGAAAGATGACATAGTGGCTTCAATGCGAAGCATAATTTTATTGGGAACCCGAATTGCTGCTAAGGTATAGATAGGGATACTACTAAGCACCGACCGAAGAAGGGTAATCTTACCCCCAAAAGAGAGAAGGTGGGATTTCCAGCCATCTATCCGACGAATCACTTTCGACACTAGACAATCAAAATAAAGAGCTTTGATTCTCCCCGTAAAAAGAGGGAGACCAAGATAAATCATAGGGATCATTTTATGACCACAACCCGACCAATATGTAATCTGTCGTATTCTTCTATTTTGACAATGCTTGGACACATAAAATCCACTTTTGCCAAAATTAATCAATTGCCCGGAAGCCTCTTCATAATCACTTAACAATTTCCGAAGAGCTTGAATAGATCGTTTATTAGCACTGCAGAAAATTAGCATATCATCTGCATATAACAAATGAGAAATAACCAAACCACCCCTACCATGAGCGTACGGCCTGATCAATCCCTTTTCAATACTAGCTTTGAGGTTAAAAGAAAGCACCTCTGCGCAATTATGAACAAAAGAGGCGACAAAGGATCACCCTGCCTGACCCCACGAGAGGATTTGAAAAAACCATAGTTGCCACCATTCAATCTGACTGTATACCAAACATTGCTTAGAAGACGATATACCAAACCACAAACCCCCTCACAAAAGCCAAACTCTTTCATAGCTCTCAACAAAAAGTCCCATTCAAGCCTGTCATATGCTTTCGACATATCCAACTTCAAAAACCACATTGCCACCCCTCGTTCGACTGTGTATCATGTGAACTAATTTGTGAGCCAATACAACATTTTCATGAATGCCCCTACCTTTAACAAAGCCCGTTTGCTCCAAAGATATTATCCGCGGCAACACATTAGCCAAACAGGTGGCCAAAATCTTGGAAATAATTTTTCTTGCAAACGGGCAGAGACTTATAGGCCGGAAGTCCCCCAGATTTGTAGGCTCATCAATTTTAGGAATCAAAACAATAGCAGTGGAAGCCAACCCTCTATGCAATTCCGCCCCCTTAAAGAAAGCTTGAACCGCGTTCACAACATCTGATTTTATAATGTCCCAGCAAGAGCAGAAAAACCAACCCGTGAAACCATCATTTCCGGAGCACTGTTAGGATTCAAACCTTGAATGGCAGTCAAAATCTCTGTCTCATTTGGAACAGTTTCCAAAAGGGCATTGTCTTGCACTTCAACTGATCTGGGAAAATTATTAAAAAGACCCTCCAAAACCTCATGGTCCGACCTAGTGAAAAGCCTGTCAAAGAAATCCATCGCTCTGTCCCCTATAATTTTATCATCAGTGCACCACGTGCCATCCTCGTTTCTCATTTTGATCAAATTTCTTCGACGCTTATCCTTTAAACTCGCATGAAAAAAGCTGGTGTTTCAATCTCCATCCTGAAGCCACATTTGCCTAGATTTTTGTTGTAAAAGCTCCGAATCCCATTTAATTAGCTGATCAAGATCCTCTTTTGCTTTGGCTAAAGCAAGGTCTCCACCTTGATTTATACAAACGTCCTCCAAATATGACACACGATCTTGTTGTTGAGCCAACTTATGATGTACGTCACCGAAAATTTCCCAATTCCACCTCTTTAACTCTTTCCGTAAATAATGAAGTTTCCTATGAAGTATCTCCATAGTCGTCCCATCCACAGCCCGATACCATTGAGCTGCTACAAAATTCTTAAAGTCTGGATGATCTACCCACATGCGCTGAAACCTGAAATGGCTCTTCGGTTTTGGACTAAAAGGAAAACCAACAAGTAAAGGAGAATGATCAGACCTGAAACGACATAGATCATCAACAGTAGCTCCTCCGTAGTTTGTTGTGTATAATCCATTAAGTAAGAGTCTATCAATTCTTTGCCATATTCTAGACCCATCTTCATGATTGTTACACCATGTAAATTTGTTGCCCGCAAACCCAGTGTCTCCCAGGCTGGCATTAATCATGAAATCGTTAAAATCAGCCATACCAAGAATATCATATCCTAAACCTCCTAACTTTTCATCCCTATTAGCAATGATATTGAAATCCCCGCCAACTATCCAAGGCTCCGAACAGCTAGAAGCAATATTAATAAGATCCGTCCATAAATTGTGTCTTTCAACCCTCAAGCAAGCCGCATAGACAAAAGAGGCCATCATGCACACCCCATTTGCCAACGAAAGACGAACTGTTATCTGTTGGCTAGAAGTAGCTACCAAAACAACATCCATTCTCTCATCCCACATTAGCCATATGTGATTGTTAATAGGGTTTTGCTGCAAATAACTAGAAAATTTCAACCTCTTCGCAATTCTTCCTATACGATCTCCTGATATCTTTGGTTCCAAAAAAACGCACAGAGCAGATATATGTTGTCCAAGTAACACCTTAATATAATCCATGGTTTTTTTATTACCAATTCCCCTCACATTCCATAAAAGAATCGACATAAAAACTTAATTTTCAACCTACGTACCCGAGGCGTTAGCCTTAGAACTTTTTGCCCTAGTTAGCCGAATATTATCCTTGTCAAACTTGACCTGCTTTGCCTTTCTTCCCATTTTTCGACAATAATTCCTAAACTCTATGACCTCATTACTCTCTTGGTTGATGTCCAAAAGATTAGAGAGCGATGTTGAATGCACTAAACTTGATTCCTTTTTAGCTTTTTTTTCCATCCATGGACTTCGAGTCTCGAGGCAGCACTTCGAAAACCTCTCCATTTTCATCTAGATCAGCCAATAAGTCAAACGGGTTCTTGGTTGTAACTTTTTCACAAGAAACTCCCTCATTACTTTGTGCTATCCACGCATAAACCGCCTTTGCTTTTACCCATCATGGCTTGCTTTGAGCCTTCCATCTTCTCACTAACGTTAGTCTGGAGAGTACCAGATGTATCATCAACCTTTCCTTCTAAAACCAAATTATTCATCTTGTCATCCTCCCTAGGTGTAGCTGTAATATCGATAATCTCTGTCTCTACTGCCTGCCCATTAACATCTTTTGCGTGTGACGTCGAACCCCGACTATCTCTTTGCAATATCTTCACTGGCTGCCACTATTTCATTACTGGAGGTGCCCTTGCCTCCATGTCGATAGCCACCCGTTGAATCTCCTTTCCATAGTCTGTAGGCTGAATAAGGGGTTGTGAATCCATTCCCAAAAACATGTTTACCGCGCGCTCCCATATCACTTCCCTTACTACCAACAACCCTTTGACGCTTACGGCATTCAGCAGCCAAATGTCCCAATAATCCACAACCAAAACAATATGAAATATTTCCCTCAAATTCAATTCCTTGCCAAAAACCGTCTTCTTTCGAAGTACCCAGCCACATCCTCTCTAGTAAACGTGCTGATACATCCACTTCCACGCAGATCCTAGCAAACATCGGATGAGTTAGGGCTAAAGTCATGTCATCCGCTGGAAGAAATTTCCCCAACCCATTACCTATTCGCTGCAGATAAGAATTGTTGAAAAATGACAAGGGTAAATGGTGTAACCTAACCCAAACAGCCACCTTTGGGCTATCCTTTCGATACGCAAAATTCGATGTCCACCGAAATGATATAAACATACATCGTTGAATCATGTGCGATTTTTTCGACAATGCCCTGACCATATCCTCAGCCGAAAACAAATGGACCATTACATGCCTAGGGTCCATTAAACCTAGAACAAACTTTCCTGTAAGCCTCCACGATTAAGCAATATGCTCCTGTATTACATGCAAGGATAGTCTGCCCATGGAGAATTTGAGAATAACAGTATTAGCAAACTGTGCATGTGCAGCCTCCATCTCAACCTGTGAGAATAAAACCCCTGGTTCATTATCCACCGTAACAGCCTGCCTTGGTGGGATAGGAAGGTCCTTCAACGTGGTAAACCTGTTAGGGTTTTGGCATTGTGGTTCCCCTTTGCTCGAGACTGCTTCCGCGAAGGATTTGTGGACATTAGGAGTCGTCGTGCCCTTGTCAGTCGACTGCCCTTGCTCCATTGCCGGAGGCGGATCCCCCGGCTTCCCTAAATCCGGCGGCATAGATACCTTAGCCACAAACCCTAAAAAGAAACATAGTAAATCTCTTTCTTTTATACACACCCGAACCAAAAGAAAATAAGAGCATCGCCAACAATTAACATTTAAAAGGTTATTCACCATCCTGCATCATTACGTTATAAACATTTTCTCGATAAACCTTTTCTCCACCACTTCACTATAGATAAACCTACAAAAGTTTTATAGCTTGGACTCACTACTAAATATTTTATTTTTTATAAATCTTTTCTCTACCTTTTGTCAAACATAAAAAAGAAGAAAAAAAAAAAGCAATCCACCATGGCATGCATAAACCGTTTGATAGTTATCAACCTTTTCAAACCTTCAAGTGGTGACTTGACACTCTGCTATGGCAATAAACCTTTTGACGTCTTTCTAAAGCTTTATGAGCATCACCATTGGAGATGCTCTAAGAGAGGACACTGCCACGAGTCCTCTTACCAGCCTAAGTAGTGGCAAACTCTTATTTGTCCGAAAACCCTATAAGTCATTTAACACAATACCAGTTATATCTAAGGGTGGCAAATCGGTAGTGTTGGGACGTTATCGGGCCGACACGATAAGCTTATCGTGTCTAATATTAAAAACCGAACACGACATGATAAAAACACGAAAAACATAACACGACACGATAGACACAATAAACAAAAAATTACTATTTATTTAGCCATGCCCGTTAGACCTGTTAAACACGTTAAGCCCAATAAAAATTATAAAATATATATTTTTAATTTTTAATCATATTTTGAAAATTTATCAATATAAATAGCCAAGTAATTTAAAAGTCATAAATACTCAAACGATAAAACTATGAAATAATCATGGCATCTTCTCATTGGCACTTCCTTGTCCCTATACTTAGGGTATTTGGGATTGGTAAAGAGAGGGAGTTGGTATATGTCTTACCTTTCCCCTGACTTATTTTCCATGAAAGTCTACAGTAGCTAGGTTAGAGAGTCTAGGTTGATGTACTTAGCATGTTTAATATTGTATAAATATGTGCTGAATTCTACTATAAAACATAAGTTTTTGTACATTCAGCATTTACTTATTTTTACTGCTTATCTTTGTCTTACTTCTTTAAAGCTCCTTGTTCATGGAAAAGTCTTCTATTGATATGTAATTAGATCATTCTACTTGCATTCACTTTTATCTTCAAAGTTATATATTTCCTAGTCTTTCCACTGCAGTATCTAATTTCTTCAGGAAATATTATAACTATGATTTCTAGCAGATCAAATCTGCTGCTAGCATATTTGTTGTATTGGTTTTAACAAGATTGCTACTCTATGAAATCATCCTTTACCTAAGAAACATTTCATCTATGTTCTTCACGCTAATCAAAAGAATGATGACATTTTTAATGATGGTAAGTAATATCGACTATTCATACCCCCTAGCTTATATACTAGCATATTATAGGGACCAACACTTTCAATCCAAAAAACTAGGATAAAGTGATAAACGTGAGAATCAAAGGCAAGTATAGTAATTAAAGTAAGAAAAAAAAACTTAACTAATAAAATAAGCTCAATCCCGCACCCCTTCGTTCGATAACAAAATATTAACAACTAGTTAGTACCCGTAAGATGCATGTTTTAATAAAATAAATTGCAGAAGTGTTCATAGTTAAAAGATTTTCTAAACTTGTTATAAGTAATTAATTTTTTTTAATTAAAATACTTTGCCAAACACTAAAACAAGTAAATATAGAAATTGATCATATGAATAGGGTAGAGTGAGATATTTGAGAAATTAGAAAGAGAGGGTTTTAGGCGGGAAAATGATGAGAACTAGAAAGTTCCTAACAAGTAAAACATGTATAAATCAAATAGGATAACATCTAGTTTTAAGTTAACTGAGGTTTGGGAAAAACAAAAAATCTTACTCTCATTTTATAACGACCCGACCCTTAATCTCTATACGAGCTTCTGGTCGAGTGCCTAACAAACACATAAAACACATGTAAACCCCTACTAATTACGGGCTAAATAAATGCACCTGATAAAACATAATCACTTATGTGATTAGTATAAACACCACAACTTTTGAAAAAGTCGAGAAAACAAAAGTCAACGAGCTATTGCTCGTGAACTGAACACATGGCTCCACGACCAATCAACTAGTGTAATATAATATATAAGCACGATGTTAAACATTAGCATCAAAAGAATAGTTCAAGACTAGTAATATCAATTACCCAAAATAGAGTCTATATAACTCTATACATCCATGTCCTCACAACTATACAAAACAAGCCTTTTAGGAGCTACAATTCAAGACAACCTGCTGGGTCTCGCGTATCTCGCCAACTTTATGAGAACTACCGATCATGCTGGATCAAATTCCATGATAACTGTACTCTAAAGTAAACAAATACGGCGTGAGTGATAATTCAGTAAATTACTACATGCAACTACATGGCATGATGTTATGCACATGTTATGAACATCAGTCAATCAAGTATAGATGTACATATACTTGCACACATCATGTTGATCATGTTATAATGCACATTGACCCAACATAATTAAATGCTTAATCCAAGATATACAAATGTAGGTGAGCTTTCCGTCTCAACCTGCATATCAAACACCATAGTTGTGTTGCTATTGCAGTCCACACAATAAAGTCATGTCTGTACACATGTTGAACCAATGTCTAAACCCAATAGTATCTAGAACCAATGACCTTGGGACTTAACCAGAAGTCTTATTACCCCGAGTTTTATCCAAAAGTCTAGCTTCCCAATGTTATGTGAATTGCTCTAACAAAGGAGCTACGCCCTTACTACGACCAATAGCGAGGGAGAGACCCATGCAAAGACTCGTAGAGATCACGAGATTTAACTCTCGTAGAGACTACTATCGTCCCATTGTTGACACAACCACAAATACCAGCTGAACTTAATGCGATGCACATGTAGATGCTAACTTGTAATAAACACAACTGTTGAGTCCCAAAGTGGGGGAGGGGAGCTTAACACACACTATAACAAACATGCTTATTTGCTTGTAAATAAACACTAAAGCATGTATTTGTTTAAAACAAACACTATGGCTATATCATTTTAGCAGTAACTAATGTAACATTCATAAGTACTAAACATTAAACAACACAATAGTAGGCCACTGGTCCTACCACAAACACCTACTACAGAAGACAAGTCTGTAAATACTAGACTCTCTTATAGCAATCTCAAACAGATCATTGAATCTATATTATTCATCAAACATACAGGTAACCACACATTACCTTAGAATTGTAATTGTGTTCGTAGCTACTAGACACCAAGATCAAAACAAGGGTAGTCATGTATTCCTACCACCCATAACAATAGACAATTATTGAGTCCGTAAATATTGCACATCATACACAATCACAGACATAGGTCAATAGTGCCTATTACACCATGAAGTATTACGCGTCTACTTATGAGTATTTGAACACCATGTCTTATAACATACAATGTTGTCAGTAGCTATATGTGAGTATTAAACACTAGATAGCCCAAGAGTAGGCCAATCACTCTACTACAAACAATACACCAACTAGCTTCCAATGGCAACCTATATCATACGTAAACTTTATAATTTGATTCCTTGCTATCCTACCCAAATGGTATACATATGATAGTAAGAGCATGCTCTTGATCCCGCTACTCATAACACTATCAAACAATACTTATGAGCACCTTAACTCTTTATATAAGTCTTGCAACTTATTCACGATTAACCTAATCTAGGTTAATCCCTCTCCACCAATACTACACCCAAGCTTGCAAGTCCTGGGTTTCAAATCAATCATAGGAGTAGGCTATTAATGCCTCCTATCCAGCAGAATATCATGCACAATTTACAAGTACTTAATTCACACAATACTGTCTCGTAACTAACTTGCAGTTACAATATCTAAGTATTCTGTTGTAACAGTTCTACACTAAAACCTAGCCACTTCTTTTTCAAGTGTAGGGATATAATATTCCTAACACATAAGGACTAATATATCGTTCCGTCATTTAATACTTTACTGCCATGCAAATTAATTATGTAGGGTCAATTATACTACTATAGCACTTGGGCCACAACCGCTAATTATTAATTAGCCTCCAACTATTCAATAACAATTACTTCCTCCGTCCCTAAATAATCTTCCTAATTGACCTGGTGCACAGTTTAAGAAAAAACAATTGACTTGATTATTTACATTGGTTTAATGTATGGTTTCCTTTAAAACCCATGTGTATGTGGCCCATAATTAAAGTAGAGTGAAAAAGTAAGGGTAAAGTGGTAAAAGTGATACTCTAAAAAGCAAGTTTTAAACTGGACAATTATTTTGGGACGGACGAAAAAGGAAATGAGGACGATAATTTAGGGACGGAGGGAGTACTTATTATGACATCGTAATTTTCATAAGGGTAGAATCATCCCCTAAATAAATAGAAACATCATAGGAGTCAGTTACACCACTTCATATAATTTATTTCACTCAACTTGACTCCATAGACTCAATTATAAAACGAATTAGAACCCGGAGAGTTAATAATTACAACTTCATAATTTTCGGATCATAATTGTCATTTTGCAGTATCACCCTATTTTATTCTTATCGGCTATTCTACCAATTAAACATAGTAATTATTTACTACGAATATGTATACCAAATCCAAACTCAAAACAATTAACAAGTAGTATATTTTTTACTCGTTAACTAATATATTACCATAAAAAACATCCAAAGAAGCACATATCATTGCATATACAAGCAAGGGGAATGGTAAATTACCTTGTCTGAAAAAAAATCGGTGGAAACACAAAATATTTGGGTATAAATGTAGCCCTCAACACATACAACACCCCTTAGGAGTCGGAGGCGAAATGGGTAAAGATTCAATAACAAATCGAGCTCGGGAGTTAAAACTCCCAAACTCCAACAATGTCATGGTGAACGACTGAAGAAGAAAGAGAGAAAGAGGAATGAGAGAAATCTCTCACTGCTAAAAATTTAAGGGGTGAAATGGGCCCAAAGCCCATGGGCCCATAAAGCCCAATAGCTCAATTGATGTCCAATAATTTCCATCAACTTCAAAGACGTTCCTGGACTGATCTACAAGTCCAAAAATTACAAATAAGGTATGGCTAGTAAGCTCTTGAAGTCTAGTTTCTAATGCACCAAACAAATCAAACATCCAAGTTTTCTACACAAAACTGTGGCCAATTTACTATAGGTTGTTTCTAACCTGTGGGAATACGCAAGTTGAACCAAAATTGAATTCGAACTCGTGCAAAGGTACATAAAACCATTCCAAAACAATTTTAAGTCAATTCTAAAGGTTCCCTGGTCATTCAGGGCAGAACCTTGGGTCAACTTAGCCGAAAATAAATATTTTCTAGCTTTAGCATGCCATTTCCTATTTCAAGGTGGTTATAAATCATAACCAAAGTCTCAATATGAACTTTAAACACATCACACATTAAACTTAACATATCCTGAGCACAAATGGACTCTTATAAGGCAATTACACAAGTCCATAACACAAAATACATAAATAACACAATTGGACTCAAAAAGTGCTATTGCACAAGTCCAAACCCAATATCGCTAAGTTCCTACTAGAACTCAACATAACCAGGTTATCATTAACCTGATACATAACAACACGAGCTGGACTCTTCTGATGTCCAAACAAGTTCTAAACATATAAACTCATTAAACATAACACGTAACACGTAATTAATCATGCTAAAATACACCATAATGCACAATTAATCAAATATGCAATTCTCGGGTGTTAACACATTTGACATACCATATGACAACACACACTTGTTTCCTTTATAGCTTTTCTCATTTATGTTTTACTCCCTTCGTCCTAAAATTATTTTCATGCTTTCTTTTTTCATCCGTCCCAAAAGACAATAGACCCCTCATTCCTTTAACTTGACCCCTCATTTCCTCTTTTTTCTCAATGACGAAAATACCATCAATCATAAAAACAATAATACCCTTTATATTAATAAGTAGACTCTAATTGGTTTTTCCTAAAACTAAAAACCTCTAACTAAACCCCTCCACCCCCAAACAAATATACCCCGTTTTCCTAACTCATTCCTCATCTCCTTCTTCTTCCCCAACAAATATATTCCTTCCTCCCCTTCTTCTCCCCCTACAAATATATCCCCTTATTCCTAACGTATCTTTTTCTCCTTCATCTTCCCCTTTTTTAATTCTCAAAACCTTATTCTCTTCCCAAAAACCTTCAACCTTTCCAAAAACCTAGGGATTATTTAGCATTGGGTGTGAAAAGTCAAATATGAAGCCAATAAAAAAACGTCAATGTGATTGAAGTGGTAAGCATTTCTAACCTTTTTATGCTTAAAAATCATTTTTTCTAGAAAAAAAAAAGACGTCCTCGTTGTGAAATGTTCGGACCTCATAAGTGGAACATTCATCAAATGTTCGGTTGGCTCCAGTGGAACATTTGATCAATGTTCCACTGCCTCCAACATAACAGTGTGGTAATGTTCCACCACACCTGGCGAACATCTGATGAATGTTCCACCGCCTCTGGCAGAACAATGGAGCAATGTTCCATCACACCTGGCCGAACATTTGATCAATGTTCCACTTCCTCTGGCAGAACAGTATAGCAATGTTCCACCACACCTAGACGAACATTTGATCAATGTTCCACTGCCTCCAAACAGTTTGGAAAATTTCCAACAGCTTTTGTTTTTGAAAAATGTTGTCCCTAGCATCCCCTTTAAGCCAGTGCAAAGAATGGTGTGTGCTAAGCATACAAATGATCCATTCGACGTTCGTTTTCAGTTACCCACATTTACTCATCCATTTAGCCTAAATACTTTATCCTACTTTTCAAGATAGCTTAAAATGAATACTCATGTATATATTATTCGCTTTTGTTGGGTTTGTGCTTTCATGTGTTATGTTTTGGCTATTATGGTGGGAACGAAAAAAAAAAGGGGTATTGAAAAAAAATGTTGATTGGTGAGAAAAGAAAAAAAGTGGGGCAAAGGAGGAAAAATCAATTGGAGAGAAATTGAAGAAAAAAAAGAGAAGAAACATCGTGCCTTGAAAAAAATTGAAGCAATGAAAAACAAACAAAAAGAAGAGAAGGGCGCTAACGAAAAAAAAAAAAGAAACAAAAATTAGTTTGCATGTGCTCTTTAATCACTCAAGAAGAAATAATGGGGTTATGTTTGATGGCGAGTAATTTCTTCAACCCGATTATTCGAGAAATTTAGTTTGGGGGTTATTGAAATTGGTGAATGGTTTTGAAAAAATTGAAGAACGTTGTGAACGAGCATTGCATTTTACATGTTTCTTTTATGCTCTATTGGTTTGTGTATCCATTCCTTCATTTGTAGCTCTCACCTTGGCCTAACATTACAAGCTTAAGATAAAGTCCTAATGATCTTGTTGCTTGCTTTGCCTGTGCCATGTCAATTGAGTTGGATAACATGAATGGAGAATGCTCCTTGATTCAAGAATCTCAGCTTTAACATTTCTGTGGTTGCATAATCCGAGCTAGTTGTGCCTTAGGCTTCTCCTTGATTGAGTGTAATGCCGGAAAGGTTGCTGAAAACAAACTATTATGATTTTGGTTAGGAATATGATGCAAAAGATAGACAACCACCACTCAACGGGACAAACCCGACGAGATACAGAGTTTGGCAAGACTTCACCACTCACTAGGAATTGTCTAGGAGATACAAAAGTATAATGCAAAAGCTTATCTTTTATTTAGAAGCAAAACACATCTCCCTCTCAAGTCCTAATACATCTTGGTATTTATAAGACTTCTTGGAACAACCATCCAAGCATAAGCGACCAATTTCCCAAAAACAACAAACTATTTTTTTGACTGGAACATTGAATATTGAACTTGATTCATGTACTAGGTTACCTTAAGAACCCCAAAAGACATATTGACATGACCCGGCCCCAAATCTCTATACGAAATCTGGGTCAAGTGTGTAACAACAAAACAAAACACACTAGTTCAAAATAAAACATGTGCAAAGCCCTTGCTAAAAGTGGGCTAAACAAAAACCCGATTAAAACATAAAAATCTCTGCTCTGATAATAGAAACACCACAGCTCTAAAAAGTCCGAGAAAACAAAATAACAAAGTCAACAAGCCATTGCTCGGAATAACACAAGGCTCTAAAGACAACCAGCCAATAACATTATATACATAAACACGGTGTTACACGTTAGCAACAAATGGATAATGTCATACTAAACACAAACCAATGAAGAGTTTACATAACTCTCCTATAAACCCATGTCCTCACAAAACATAATACAGCCTCATGAAGTGCTACATACTAAAGACTGTCGACGTCTAATAAATCTCGTCGACCTCACCGCGTACTTTCTGCCTGGCTGAGATCTAAGGAAAACAAAAGGAACGAGGTGAGTGATAAACTCAGTAAATTACTACATGATCTATATGACATGCTGTTATGCATATATAACTAATACACAATACACAATACAAGATACACCAAGTATAACAATTCATATACTTGCACACAATTCACGTTTATCATGTCATAATGCATATTGACTCAACGTAACATAAACGCGTAGTCAGGATATTAATCAGTATCTCAATCTGGTTTGTATCTGAGCTGAATCTGCATGAGAGTTTTTGACTTGTCCTACTATAAACACTATAGTTGTGCTGCTGAAGCAACACACATATATAACTGCACTAGAAATCTAGAAGAACACTATATATGTGTTGATGTCATGATACACATAATATATTGTATGAGTCTGATAGTATCCATCACTGAAAACCAAAGCCATGTCTGAACCCATTAGTATTCAGAAAACACCGACATTGGGACTTAACCAGGAGTCTCATTACCTCGAATTTTACCCAAGAGTCGTAGTTGTGTTGCTCTTGCAGTACACATTCTGAAATCATGTCTAAACCCAATAGTATCCGGAACCAATGACCTTGGGACTTAACCAGGAGTCTTATTACCCCGAGTTTTACCCAAGAGTCTAGCCTTCTGTCTGTCATGCAAATTGCTCTAACAAAGGCTACATCCTTGTCATGGCCAATAACAAGGGAGAGACCCATGCAACAACCCGTAACGATCACGAGATTTAACTCTCGTAAAGACTACTGTCGTCCTATTGTTGACACAACCATATATGCCAGTTGGACTCAATGCAATGCACAAGTAGTTGTTACTTGTAATTAAACACAACCATCGAGGCCCAAGTACGGGGGCTCGATGCACATACAAGCATGCTTATTTGCTTGAAATAAAACACGTAAGCGTTTATTTGCTTAAATACAATTAACACATATGATATTTCATATAAAATGTCAAGCCCAAAATATTCCCCAATATCGTAGGAATACAATACAACACTCTTTATATTTTATTGTGCCTAAATCGATTCCGTTGAATCATTTATTTATTATTTAAAAATTTTGGGCATCACTTCGATTTACATGATTCGTCCCAACACAATCTCACCGATAATTAATTTGGCCCAAATAATTATCTCAAGCATTTAAATACACATATCAGTTCAAATATTCAATAATTAATAACGAGATTATTTGTACTTTGAATTCAAAACAAATCGCATGGGAGTAGCCCACAATACATGTATGTCAATTCTACATACAAAGGGAAGGGAATAGTAACTTATCCCTTCTAAAAAATATTGGTAAAAATGCATAATATTCGGGGTATAAATGTAGCCCTCAACACATACAACACCCCCTGCGGAGTCGGAATTAAAAACGGGCAAGTAAATCATTCGCAAATTGAGCGTAAAGCTCGAAACCCTTCGTGATAATCACAGATGATGACCGAATGAAGAAAAGAGCAGTATTAAGCTACTCATGTACACTTATCGTATTAAAGCGACGAGGAAATGGTATGGTCCACCAAGCCACCGACCAAAGTTGCAAACCAAGTTACAAATCAAAAGAAAGAGAAACTAAACAAGTTGTTGACTTAAAAATGTAGTCCTGCCAAATCCCACTAAATGGTCAAATTGGCTAAATGTAAAATAACCAATATATATAGTTAATTATTTTAAAGTGTAAATCTCATTGGTGGGTCAAAAGTTAAACCATTTAACCACCAATTAAACTCAATTAAACACTAATTAATCATTATTAATTAGTAAAGTTTAAAATAAAAATATACTTTAACAATATAAAAGATACACGTAACATACGATACATTTCGGGTCAATCTAGCCGAAAATATATACTTTCTAGCTCTAACTTGTCTTTTTATATTCCAATGTTATAAATCATAACTAACGTAACAAAAGTCCAATATGGACTTTAAACACGACATACATCAAGTCCAACATATCTTGAGCTAAAATGAACTTTCGTAAGGTAATTACCAAAGTCCACAACCTAAAACACATTAATAATGCAAAACACATAAATAACACAATCAAACTTCAAACGTGCTATTGCACAAGTCCAACTCACGATATAACCAAGCTCTTATTAGAACTCAAAACCCAAGTCAAAATACTATTTGACTAACATGCTAGCATTACAAGTTTAACTCTAATCAACTTGTGATGACAAATAAATATCATAATAAATTCAAAGAAATTCGCGGGCGCTACACATTTAGAAAATAGATAACTAGGACATATCTTGGTAAAATGGCCCGAACTTTCTCTAGAGAGCCCCAAATCAGGAACCCTTTTTTGGACTATAAAGTAGATTTCTAGATCTTTCCAATCATACCAGCCTTGTAATTTTTTGACTCCTAGAATGAAACAGTTTTGCAATCAAAGTAGACCCAAAACAAGGTATGTTAACAAAAAATGTTGTCCATTTTCTTCATTCTTTAACCTAACCATTGCGAGATTGTTATGAATAAAATGATGTTGAGGCAACACTACATCAGAGTGACTAATGAGTGAGTGATTGGTGATTTTAAATTTAACACTTGAGATTTTATTAGCTTGGGAATCTAAAGACTCTGTCTTCTGGGTTGTTGATGATTTTGAGCTAAATTCCATAGTGTAGTGCATTTGTTTTCTAAAACTTAATTTGAATTTATTCCTTTGCTCGAGACGATCAAAGATCAAGTTTAGGGGAGTGATAAATGTGTATATAGTCTATGTTTTAGGATGTTATGGGCCTGTTTTGCTAGCCAATATTGCATTTATCATAGCAAATTTAACCGTTTTGGTTCACTTTACCATCATTAGGCTTAATTGTGAAGATTTGGAGCATTTTGGTGACAAGGCATGCGCAATTGGTGAATTTAAAGGCAAAAAGAGGATTTGAAATTCCAGCACCGTTCGTGGGCAACCGCGGTTAATTTCGTGGGTGGAAAGTTGCTATCAAAGATTTGGAGCATTTTGGTGACAAGGCATGCTCAATTGGTGAGTTTAAAGGCAAAAAGAGGATTTGAAATTTCAGCACCGTTTGTGGGCAGCCGCGGTTAATTTCGTGGGTGGAAAGTTGCTATCAAGTGCCAAAGTTAAAGATTTCCAATAGCGACCACATCCTGGTTGAAAATATTTCACACCCGCGATCGGAGCAGCTCAAGAGTCATTTTCAGTTTTTTTCTAGTTTTAACCTTTTTATGTATTTAAACTGAAATAACACTAAAATTAGGAGGAATGATAGAAGTCTCTCATCTATTTTGGTTGTCTCTTGGTGAGCCAAGAGGACAAGAAAAGGCATAGGATGAATTTTTGCATATTTATATCTCATTCTTCCTCTCCTAAGGACACACATAAGTTTTACCTCTCTTCTACATAGCTAGATATAGATAAAACACTGTGGAGAATTTTCGAGAAACTTATGTTTGAATACTAGTTCGTGAATTCATCATTCGGAAGCAATTTTGACTACAAGTTCTTTCTCTTCTCTTATCTTACTTTTGTTATTTTGATTTCCATGGTGATTCTTATGATGTTCATGCTAGTTTCTTTAATTATGAGTGAGTAGTTTTCCATTTTTAGGATTAGGTGTAACCCATGATGAACTTATAAGCGAAGTCTCAATCTTTCCGTTTATTGTATGAATGTCACCTGTTTTGATTCGATTTTAGTCTCATTATTAATTGTATAAAATTGTAGTAGTGAATGACCGAAAGGTGGAACTCCTACATTTGTGCGATAATCTTAGCTACTAAAGTGAATGTCCGAAAGGCGAAGCGTAGGTAACAGAACCCTAAAATCGAACTAGAAATTCTTGAGAAAGACAATTAATTGAATTTCTTGAGGCTAATTGAATTAGTGGACATAATGAGTTTAGTTTAATTCATTAAGCGAGACATCAGATTTAAATTAATCTAGACATGGTTGAGAGTAGTTCGAGAGAATAAAATTAGTTATTTTTATGCAATTCGCCTTCAAAACTTGACATTCATTGTAAACGGGAAGATTGTTACGAAGTTTATAAATTCATCATCGCGGTGAATCGAAATCCTAAAAGCTTTTTAATAATAGTTTTCAATAAAAAATCCAACTTTGTGTTTAAATTAGTTATTTTTGTCTTGTTAGTTTAGTTTACTCATCACAACAAAAACCTTGAAATTGATTCGTCTAGATTATCTAAATTTTGAGTCTTCGGTACTTGATTCAAAGTCCCCGTGGGATCGACTTCCTAAATACTACATGAATAGTCGTGCGCTTGTGGTAGGATTTAGTGATCAATTGAAAATTACAAAACACTCTTATTCATAGCAATGAGATTATTTGGGGGGTTGTTAAAGCTGATGGACATTGCGGTTTTCGTACGGTTGTCGCCGCACTTGACTTAACTCAAGATGTATAGTTTTCGACGAGATCTCCATCACGAGTTGAAAACAAACAAGGGTAGTGCACTGAAGAAATATTGGAACAATGTGCATGAATTTGTCAAAATGAATAGACATAGAAAATGATATGCTCAGACATCGAAAATGATAAAAAAAACACTAACATTGAAAACGATAAAAAGATATATTAACATCGAAAACGATAAAAAACATATTAACATCGAACATGATAAAAAACATATTATCATCTAAAAATGTCAAACATAAAAATTTAAAAGGTCAAAGATATCCAACAAATTAAATTAAAAATCAACCATTTCTCCTACGACGATGACTAGATGGTTCTCCCTCACCTGGGCACTTGTAGATGGTCCCACCTTTTGTGGACCTCCTAGTGCTCTGTATGCACCCTAGATCCTTAAACCCAACTCGTTGTACGAGATATCTCGGTTTCCCGAACCATTCGCACCGCCATCAGTTCTAACAAATCACTAGCTAAGTTTGTTGTCAATTTGTGATGGAGGTCTCGTCGAACCCCATGCCATGCATCTTATGTTTAGCCAAGTGTGGCGACAACTGCAATGCATATCATCTTTTACAACCGCATGAACAATCTCATTATTATGAATATGAGCGATCTCATTATCGGGAGGACCAACAACACTAGGAGTTGTAAACAACGTGTTTGAACTTGTTAACAAAAACAATAACACATAAAAAACAAAAGCTGCTAGCAATTTCCAAACTGTTCGAAGGTAGTGGAACATTGATCAAATGTTTGGCTAGATGTGGTGGAACATTGCTCCACTGTTTGGTAAGAGGTAGAGGAACATTCGTAAAATATTTGGCCAGGTGTGGTGGAACATCACTCCACTGTTCTGCCGGAGGCAATGGAACATTGATCAAATGTTCTACTGGAGCCAACCGAACATTAGATGAATGTTCCACCGACCAAGTCCGAACATTTCACGACGATGATTTTTTAAGCATAAAAAGGTTAGGAATACTTACCTCTTCGGTTATATTGACGTTTTTTTAGCTTTATGATTGATATTTTCACACTCAATGTTGAATAATCCATAGGTAGGTTTTTTGGAAGGGAATAAGATTTTGAGTAGAAAAGAAGGGGAAGATGAAAGAGAAGAAGATATATTATGAGTAATGTGGTATATTTGTGTTTGAGTGGTATCTTCTCTTCAAATTATATGGCTGTAGAAGGAAGGAGTCAGTTTTCTTCAACAATGGAGGGCATCATTTTTTGCTCTTAGTATGCCATGTGCGTATGGAGGGGAGGGGGTATCGGTTTTTGTTGGGGTAGGGGAGGAGGTTTTGTGTAAACTATGAGTTTTAAAATTCAAAAGGACAAAATAGGGAAACAATGAGGTATACTAAGTGTTTGAGTTCTTTTGAAATCAAGCGTGTGTATAGTTAGGAAGATGGTTAACTTATAGGAAGGGTCTATATAGTGTCGTTTAAAAATAATTATCATGTTTGAAACTTTCTTTTTAGAATAATATTTTTATCACTTTATCTTTACTTTTTCATCATACTTTAATTGTGAGCCATATATATGAGCTTTAAATAAAACTACACATCAAACCAATATTAATAATCAAGTCTATTATTTTTTCTTAATCATTGCAGGTGAAACATGATACTCCATCTGTCCCTAAATAATCGTTCTAGTCAATCTGATGCACGGATTAAGAAAAAACAATTGACTTGATTATTTATATTGGTTTAATGTGCACTTTTCTTTAAAACTCATATGTATGTGACTCATAATTAAAGTAGGGTGAAAAAGTAAGGGTAAAGTGGTAAGAATGATGTTCTAAAAAGGTAAGTTTTAAACTGGATAATTATTTTGGGATGAACGAAAAATGAAAGAAAGACGATAATTTAGGGACGGAGAGAGTAATAATTTTGAGACGAAATCCGTTACAGTCAAAAAGTCTATTATTATACTGTATTTCACTTTAAGAATTTATTTTTAAAATTTTATATTATAAAAGAGCTCATAATCTAACTGGCGATCAGATCGAAGTGTGATAAACACAAATAACGATCCAGATTGATTGTAAGTATGTGAGTTACAAATGAACCTTTCAGTTATAATTATGTTTGAATTGCCCCTCTACAATTACATATATTATCTTCAGTTGTGCGTTTTATTTGAATTACCTTGTCAGTTATGACTTTATTTATCACAATCATTTATTCAATTAATCTCGTACCGACACCGTACCTATTACCAATGGACACCAAGCCTATTTAAAAAAATATTACTCCGTATTACAATTTCTATAACATTGTCATCGTCCAATGTGGTTTGTTGCAAGTATATTGCTCGTTTACAACTCGCAATATGACTTACCGTAATCAGAAAGAGAAACAGCCCAACTGTGGAAATGTTGGACCGACGGAACTGTGGTGATCAGCGACGGAACTGTGGTGATCAGCGACGGAGCTCCATTGGTAATGTGGCGGGTTTAAAATTAGAGGAAATTATCAAGTACAACCTTATGGGAATTAACGCCCGACGGCGACGGAATTTGCGTCGGTGTTAGGAATATTCCTCTTTAAATCGTTTGACCACCAGTCTCCCACTTTCCCACTAAAACACTCTCTCAAACCCTAGCCCTCTCGCTCTCTCTATATCTATTGTCTCGCCTCCGGCGCCACCGCCCACGGCCGCCACAATTGTTAGTCTCTTCCCGTCACACAACCACCACCGGCTAGGTAAAGTTTCGATTTTTCTGTTATTTTTAGTGTGAGTAAGATAAGGTTGTTTCGCAGTCATCCATAAGTAGATTTCATCCTCAAGGTGTGCTAATCAAGTATGGAGTGTCAACGTCTTAAAAAAGTGGTTACGGATGAATCTCGTTTTAGATTTTCTTTTCTTAAACTATTTTTTGCTTTTAATTTATATTTTTAAATTTGGGTTGGTTGACCGTGTATATGAATTAATAGGTAGATAAATTAGTCGTATATTTTGGGCTCATGTTGGAAGGGTTTGAAATTTGAATAGAGGAATATTAGATGAACTGTTTTGGCTTCTAGTTCTGCAATTGATTTCGGTTTAAGTTCCATTGTTTTTCTTTATTTATTACTTTGAGAAAAAGATGGTGGATTTTGGAGCCATTTTTTGTTTTGTTTTGATAAGTAATAATATATTGAATAGGGCCAAATCAGGTGATGCATCCTATGTTCACACGATTTATACAAACAAAATACTATCAAGTAGATATACTATTCACAAAGTCTACAAAAGGAGTAATTCCCATTGGGATTCTTTCACCACACCAGAAAAATAAGGTTTGAAGCAATGAATCCTTCATCCTGTCAATGCTATTTTCTACATTATCAAACACCCTGCCATTTTGTTCCTTCCACACCACCCAGCACATGGCAAGCGGGGCAGCCTCCCAGAAAGCATTTCTTCTCCGCCTTTTATAAAGGGACCAGCTTCTCAATAACTCCTCCACTGATCTTGGCATCACCCAAGATACTTGGAACAAATTAAATAAGAAATCCCATAATTCTCTAGCTACCGGGCAGTGCAAACAATAAATGATTAACATTCTCCTCATTTCTCTTGCACATAAAGCACCGGTTCACATAAGTTTTCCTTCTATGCCTTAAATTATCCCCTGTTAAGATGGCTTCCTTGGTAGCTTCCCACATGAAAAAACACACCCTCGCTCGAGTCATAGATTTCCAAACTGTCTTCCAAGGAAGAGGGCCTACTAATATTCGTCAATTTCTCATAAAAAGGATCTAACCGAGAAAAATCTGTTCCTTCCCCCTTCCCACAGAATTTTATCTTCATTTGTCCCATTAATTTGCTGCGCATACAACAATTCCAAACGACGCTCAAGTGGATTAACTTCTCAATCTTGCAAATTTCTCCGAAAGGATAGATTCCATGTAACATATCCATCTTCTTTACTCATTACAGCACTAACCCTTTCTTCCTTATTCACCACTATATTGAACAGAGAGGGAAAAGCTCTCCTCAACTCCTCGTTCCCACACCACTTATCAATCCAAAAACGAACAGATTCCCCATTACCTATTTCAAAAGATAAGAATTGTTCAAATATACTCCATTTGCTCCTGATATCTTTCCAAACGGCTGTCCCAAATGTTATCCGAACCTCCTCCGGGATCCATGCTTGACTACCAACTCCATACTTGCCCACCACCACTTCCTTCCATAGGGCCTTGTCCTTATTCAGATAATTCCAAAGCCATTTACCCAGCAGGGCCTAGTTGAAACTTGAAACTCTTGAGCCTTTTAATCCCTAGCCCCCCATATTTAATTTTAGAGCATACCAACCCCCAATTAACCAAGTGGTATTTTTTCTCTTCCATCTGGCCTTCCCACAAAAAGTCTCTTTCCATCTTCTCTAATCTCCTAGCCACTGGCGGCGGAATTTCAAGATTGACATAAAATAAGTCGGAAGATTAGAAAGAGTACTCTTAATAAAAGTGAGTCTCCCTCCTTTGGACAATTATTCTTTCTTCCAACCTGCGAGTCTACGTTCAAATCTTTCTATCACTGGTTCCCAAATATCTTTGCTCTTGGCAGGGCCAAATAAGACGTAGGGAGATTCCCAACCTTGCACCCAAAAAACCATAGACACCAGAGAATACCCACCGAGAGTCATTAGCCACCCGCTTAAACAGGCACAAAACTGAGAAAACTCCTTTCACGTGATCTTCAACAGCTAGAACTCTTCTATCCCACATAACAAGAATACCCCCCAGCCCCATTTGCGTCGAGATGTACCCTGTCCATCCATCTACAACCTCCCATGCTATCCATCAATTTTCTGTCCATACAGTCCATTTTAGTCTCTTGTAAACATACTACAGAAGGCTTCTACCTTCTAAGAGCTTCCTTAACCACTTGCCTCTTCCTGAAATTATTCAAACCCCACACAATCCAATGGATAAGGTTTAAATCCATATCACAAACTAGTTAATTTTTTCTTTCCCGGAACTCTTGTCTACCCTTCCCGCAGCCCCATCAAAATTAATGCCACAATATAAATTTTTGACCTCCCTGCTTTTTGAACCCCGAGCCTTATTTCGACTGGCTCCCACCTTTTTACTAACCGACAGCCTCCCTTTTTCCATTTCCAATAATATATCCACAATTTTATCCTCATGGCCTTTACAGTAGGCACCCAGATAATTCACAACACCTTTAGCCTTCTTACTCACTCACCCAAACAGACATCTTTTTATTAGGATCCCCATCAGCAACTTTGCTTCCAAAACCTCCTCAGGTCTGACCATCGAAATTGGGTTACAGAACATGACCTCCTCCGTTTCCTCGCTGTTAGTACCACTCAACCTTGTATTATCGTCATGGGGGGGGGGATCTGCGAATCATTTGGAAATCTGTTTCCTTCGAGTTATCCTTGGGTACGTCGCTAGGAGGAAAATCATCTTTCTTCAGTTCTTCGCTCTCCTCGAGCTCTCTAACTGCAAGAGCTCTATCCATATCATGCGACCTCTGTGTCTGATCTTCCTCAACGATAGATATTTTACTCCCATTCTCATCGTAATGGACTCCTTCCTTACCTTCCATCGCCGCCGGTCTCTTCCCATGGATCCCGTTGACTTTATTGGTCTTGTTCTGTTCTTCTAGATCTGGCTGCCCGCTTGACTGCTTATCGCAGTCTTCTTGAAAATTAAAAAGCCCTCGTTTCATTGCAGTATCAGTTGATTCAGAAGGCGATCCTTGGGCGCATGATGGGCCCTGGTCACCAAAAGCTTCACCTTCGCTGGGCACATGCCCAAATCCGACACCCCTAGTATCATGAATCCCCCGACTTGAGGAGCAGTCAGCCCTATCACCATTGGTCTCACCAGTCTGTTTCTTCTCATACTCCTTCTCCCTTTTATTGCAGGCCACCCAAGTTCCTTTCATGTGCTTTACATTACACTGTGGGCCTCTGTCCACTTTTTGCCCTCCTTTATCGTTTTCAGCCCAGTTGTGACTTTTAGGTTTAAACTTCAATTGAGGACCAACCCTACTACCAACGCCACCGTTTCGATTAGTGATTTTGAAATTCAAATTATCTGCAGCCCACGTGCTCCCCCAGCTTTTACTGAGCGTATCCGGCGTTACGCTTGCAGAAGACATACGTTGACCTGGGCTCTTTGATTCCCCACTATGCGCATGAACACCGTTATTCGCCCCACCTATCGCAACCGTCGGAATACTGCCAGTTTTGCCGTCGCAACCTTGCGACCGAAGACGATGGAAGAACACCAGTTTCAGCCCAAATCGGAACTGAGAACACACTCTCCCCCGTCTTAATACGAACGCAAGCCGGCAAAATCTCACTATATTGCACCAAGATACGAGCCCATCTCATATCCGTCCTCTTCTGGGTAGCTTCATCTACTGTCACGAAACCCTCATGAAGTTGCCCAAGCCTCTTGAAAACTTCCTTACCCCACAAGTGAAGAGGGAGGCCCATAGGGTTTCCTTCGGTTTACGATCCTTTCTTATGCAACACCCCGTCGGACTCCAATGATCAAGGACCAATGGAGCTTGGTTGATCAACCCATCTCTCTCGTTTAAAATTCTGGAAGCTTCTTCCTTGGAAGGGAATTTGAAAAGGAAGTAAGGCTCGCTCATCTCCTTCACTCTAACACCACCTGGAGTCTTCCATTTAGAAGTGACCCATCGTTGAACTTCATCGCGGGACTGGACATGCCCCTGCTACCCACCCACCCACCCTACAAGACACCTATCCAGGAATTCCAGATTGTCCCCACAAGAATCCTCATCTATCTCGAAGTCGGAATTAATACCCTCTACTCTCTTAGAGACAACCAATTCTAAGTCCGGCCAAAGAGGAATGTCCACTGCTTCTTTGTACGACTTCGGCTGCCTTACTGGATCAAGCTTTGACAGAGCAAATCTACTAACCTTACCTGCTGCCATGTCCCACCCTCCATCTTTGGCAAAATCTTTGAGGGACTTCCAATCCCTTTGGCTGATATGCACAGGAAGAAACCATGGGTGTTCCATTCCTTTGCCACCATCACCTCGTGCTGCTTCCCTGCTCTTTTCTTCCAGAATACCTCTCTGATAGAAGAAGCCTTGTCCATCCATTTACACACCCAAAGCACTTCATCTAAAGATAAATCTATTTTATGTACTCTACCTCTGCTATGCTCCAGCCATTGGAACCACGGACCATTCTTACTTGGATGTAGTTCACATCGAAAGACTTTCTACCAGCCTGGAAGAAAGTAACTTGCATCCTCTTCCTTTGGTCTAACCATCATAGCATCATTGGTTTTTCACGAAGGAAACGCTTATTGTTTGTATTCTCCATATCCTTCAACCTGTCTAAGAATTAGGAATGGAGCCCTGAACCAAATTTTCTTGCTTCCTTTTAAACAGTTATTTCCCAAAGATTTGCAAGCCAGTTTGATTTTGGCTTGAAATTGGTAATTGGGCTAAGCTATAAGCACTAAGATTGAATCTTAGAATATGCTTTTCCAAGTAGCACTTTAAACAATTTGCTTTGATTATGGCAAAAACTCTTGAGTAAGTCTAAGTGCCGTAGGTGACCATCTCCAGCCTGCCTTAGGCAAAAGTTTGACATCATTAATGGTGGTTGTGCAGCTAGTTGCTATGCAACTCCTGGGGATAAATTGGTTCCGTTCTCCTTTTTGAATTAAAGACATGGTTTTGTGAAGCTAACCTTTCTCCCTTTGGTCTCACAAAGTTTTTCTTTATCTCTTTGGTGAGTGCTTTAATATAATACATGGTTTAGGTTTATAAAAGGTTGAAGATGAAGATGATTAAATTATTGAATTGACTACTAACCCCTTCTATTTTGCACTTCTTAAAAAGTCAGCTATAAGAAACTTTTTAGTAAGGGTAATGTAGTCTATTTGTAAAAAAGTGGACTGAAAATGTAACGGTAACGGCATGAGGGGGGAATCTGACCAAAAAAATCAAATTAAGGGACCAAATGAATATGTTTTAAAAACTAGGACCAAACTAATATTTTTGAAAAAATCGAGGGACCAAAAAATATATTAATCCTATCTTTAACATGTCTTATATTGAAATAGAACATTCATATCTTTGTTGACACGCTATGCTAGTTGCTTTTGTTGTATGTCTTAAATTCATGTTTAGATTAGGTTTTCTTAACATGCTAGGATGTTAATTTCAGTGTTGACTTTTTAAACGTACTTTGATTGATTATACTTGAATGAGTTTTACTTGGGGTTATTTTTTTGTTAATATGTTCAAACTCGCTCATTATTTATGTGATAATCATATATATTATTGGATCGATCTATAAGTTGCTTAAATTGATCATATAACTCAATAAGAGCATTCACAATGGTTCCCTTTACCACCACCCTAAAACCCTTTTTTAGAGTTTTTTACCTCCATTGAGACCCACAATGGACACCTTATCCTTAAAATTAGCTAATGCACCTCCAAAACATTGGGTGTGTTTTACCGAACACCGTATTTTTCCTATTGGTGATCTTTATGTAGAGGATAATCTTCCCATCTCATTTGATGATATGCTTTCACAATTTTCTTCCATTCCACATTTCTTTTAAATTAGTGTTTTTGTTTTTCGCACTTATCATTCCCCTTTCCTATTATTTATAACTTAAAATTACGGGTATATTATTAATATTAAAAAGCGTGGCACGATTTCATTTAAATAAAAGTAATTGAAATAATCAAAACATATAATATTTTCTTATAATGTATATCTTATAGTATATATATTTTATTCTGATTGCAGTAGGAAAATATAAATGAAAAAGAGGGAAATATATTGATAGTTAGGTTTGTTAGTTTAATGATGTCATTAATTTTGTGGGTTATAGAGGGTGCTGATTGGAGTTGAAACTTTTTTAGAGGGTCTCTAAATAGATTTAGGGGTTGTATAGAGGGTGTTTTAGAGTACAACTACTGTGAATGCTCTAATGATCTATCCTCAAACTCAAGTTGAATCGTAAACCCAAAACCTTAATCCCTAAATCCTAATCATTAATTAACCTCAAATACTATAACCCCACATCCTAAACTCTGTTCTAATCCCTAATTAATTATAGAAAGAAAGCTACTAATATCAATCTAATTTGTTGAGTTAAAGGGTAAATTTTGCTAAACCTAAACCTTAAATCTTAAATCCTAACCTTTAAAATTATAACCCTAGACCTCAAACTCTAACTAAATCCTAAATTAATTTACTCTAACCATTAAACCCTAACGATAACTCTTAACCCTAAATTTGTGATAAATCAACTTATCAAGTACCCAAAATGACTAAATACTTATAAATCCTAATCCTTAAACCTAAACCCCTAAACCCCTAAACCCCTAAACCCTAAATCCCCACCCTTAAATCTTAAACTTTAAACAGTGAACAATAAACCCGTAATCCTAACCTTAACCCTAAACCCAAAATCTTATAACCATTAACCTTAACCATAGCCCTAAACCATAACCTTTAAACCCTAAACCATAACCCTTGTACCTTAAACCCTAAACTCTAACACTATTCCTAAACCATAACCTTTGAACCCTAAACCCCAACACTAACCCAAATATAATAAAGTAATTTGGGCGGAAGTGAGGAGTTGGACTCTCCTACTCCTCGCCTCCAAAAATATCCTCGTGAAGGTTGCTAATTTATACTCTCTCTGTCGAGACTCACTCTATTAAAAAGTAGCAGAGAGTAAAAAAATAGAAAGTAGCAGCCTTCATGAGTTTGAAGCATCTAAAACATTTGACAGAGACTGTGGTTCTCGAAACATTTACCAACAATTGGATAAATGTTTCATTCATGCAACTTAAAGCTTAGAAATCTGTTTGAGAATCTTTAGTGGGTGTTGCGGTCAACACATACTTCTTGTCCGTGTTGTGGTCAACATGTACTATTGGTTCTTGAATTGTCTGTTTGGACAATTTCGATTTGTGTACTGTAAAACATTATTGTCTTCTATAAATGCTAATGTATTTTGATATCTGAGATATTTTGGTTACATTTTCCATCATGCATTATTGCATTTTTAATTTCACATCGATCAATTAGATTGATTCAATTTCAGTAGTGTTTAATATACGTTCAAATGCAGGAGTGATGTCTAACGACGATCGTAGTTGGATGGATAATCGGAGGTTGCCGAACCAAAGGGGTATTACAGATGAGTTTAGAAGAGGTTTGAAGAATTTTATTCACTTTGCTACCTCGAATCCTCGATACATGAGTGGTCAAAAAATTAGGTGTCCATGCTTCAAGTGTCATAATCGGAAGTTCCAGCACATAATTGTTACTCAGAAACACCTTCTGCAACACGGGTTTCAACCAGGGTACAAACGGTGGGTATTTCACGGAGAGCAAGCCATTATACGGACAAACGTCAATAATGATCCTATGATTGTTCAGGAAGGAACATTTCAGCGTATGGAAGATATGGTTAGGGATGAACAGGAACCAAATCCTACTGCCAAGAATGTTATGGACCGTGCAAAGGAGAAGCTTTATCCTGGTTGTGAGATTACGGTGTTTGAGGCTGTGGCTGAGTTGCTAAACATCAAGTCTGATTGCAATCTTAGTCAGTCTGCTTATAACCAGATCTTGAAAGTAGTTAAGGGATTGTTGCCGAAGGGGAATAAACTAGTAACTGACTTTTATGAGACAAAGAAGTTGGTGGGGCAAATTGGGCTTTCGTACGAGAAGATAGATGCATGTAAGAATGATTGCATGCTTTTCTACAAGGAAAATTCAAGCAAGACAGAGTGTTCTGTGTGTGGACATAACAGATATAAGCCAAAGCGGAGGGGTAGTTCGAATCAGAAGAATGTACCATTTAAGCAGTTGTGTTACTTGCCGTTGATTCCAAGATTGCAACGCTTGTACGCGTCTAAAGCTACTTCAGAAGCTATGCGTTGGCATAAGGAAGGTTTGCGGGAAAAGGGCATGTTGACTCATCCGTCCGACGGGCAAGCTTGGAAACATTTTGATGCAACTTATCCCGACTTTGCTGCTGAAGTTAGAAATATAAGGTTATGTATATGCTCCGTTGGTTTTAATCCATTTGGGCCTAAGGCTAAATCTAACTCTTGTTGGCCGGTTATAGCCACTGTCTACAATCTTCCTCCGTGGTTGTGTATGAGTGATCCGTATATGTTTTTGTCACTATTCATTCCCGGACTGAAGAGCCCCGGCAAGAACATTGACATCTATCTCCGACCTTTGATGGATGAGTTGAATAAGCTTTGGGAAAATGGAATCAAAACCTGGGATGCGTTCAAACAAGAGAATTTCAACATGAGAGTTGCGTTGATGTGGACAGTTAATGACTTCTCTGCCTATGGGATGTTATCGGGTTGGAGCACGCACGGGAAATTGGCTTGCCCATATTGTATGGGTGATACAAAGTCTTTCAGGCTCAAGCACTCTAGAAAACCGTGTTGGTTCGATTGCCATAGACAATTTCTGCCAATGGACCACCCATTCAGGACTCAAAAGAATGCGTTTCGTAAGAATAAGCTGGATCATGATAAGCCGCCTCTTCGTTTGAGTGGTGAAGTTGTCCTTCGAGATGTATCAAGAGTGCTCGATACTAGGTGGGGGAAGAAGTTTTCAAAGGATAGGGTGCAAGGGTACGGGACTTTACACAACTGGACTAAGAAGAGTATATTTTGGGAGTTGCCGTATTGGAAGACAAATTTGATTCGACATAACCTTGATGTCATGCACATTGAGAAGAATGTGTTTAACAATGTATTTAACACGTTGATGGATTTTAAGAGCACCACTAAAGATACCGTCAAAGGTCGAATGGACCTTGAGGAAATTTGCAGACGGCCCGCCTTGGAGTTGGTTGAGGTGAATGGTAAAACAATGAAACCGGTGGCTGCATACGTGCTCACTAAGGAGAACAAACAGAGCGTCTTGAAATGGTTCAAGAGTTTAAGGCTTCCCGATGGTTATGCGTCTAACATCGGTAACTGTGTGGATATAGAAGAGGGGAAGATTCAGGGATTGAAGAGTCACGATTGCCACTTGTTACTCGAACGGCTACTCCCAATTGCGCTTAGGGACTTGCTACCTGATAATATTTGGGTGGCCTTAACAGAGCTAAGTGAGTTTTTCAGGGCGTTATCATCTACCACTCTGCGTGTTGATGACATAAAAAAACTGGAGGAGGGCATTGTAGTGACACTGTGCAAACTTGAAAAGATATTTCCTCCTTTGTTTTTCGATTCTATGGTGCATTTACCGATCCACTTGGCATATGAAGCTAGAGTTGGGGGTCCAGTTCAGTACAGATGGATGTTTCCATTTAAGAGGTGATCATTGATTTTACTTTATTTTTATCTCCAATAATTAATTAAAGGTCTTCTTTAACATTAATGGTGTAATCTACAAATTTATAGGTATCTACGTGGGTTGAAAAGGAAGATGAGTAAGAGAGCCAAGGTTGAGGCCTCAATGTCAGAGGCTGTTATTATAGATGAAATTGTTGCGTTTGTTGGAACATATTTTCATCCCGAAGTTGAGACAAGATTGGCTAGAGTTGAAAGTAATTGCGATAGTGGAGAGTCCGACTCTAATGGAAGCATCTCAGTATTTTCTTCACCTGGTCGATTCCTTGGCACACGGGTGGGTAAGCGACTGCTAAACTTGAAGGAGTATGAGGCAGCGGTAGTCTTTGTTCTCCTTAACTGTCCTGAGGTTGAGGACTATCTAAAGTAAGTTAGAAATCAGTTTATGTTTAGTTAATTTGTAGGTATTATCTATTTGTGTTAACATGCATAATTTGTCCTTGAACACTCCTAATGCAGAATTTTTGAGGATGAAGCCGGAGATATATCTCCAGAACTGCTCGATAGCAAGACAGAGAAAGAATTTCCTTCCTGGCTAAAAAAATATGTAAACACTGTTTCCTTTAATTATTTATACATTTTTAAAAGTGCACTTTTAGAATGTTTATAATTATAATTCCGTTATATGCTTTATAGATATCAGAACATCCTGATGATGCCAAAGCTGCTAGGCTAAAATTGTTAGCTGCAGATCCGTACATTCAAGTGAATTTATACAACGGATATTTCGTTAATGGCTACGTCTTCTATACCCAATCTTACGGGGAGACAAGATCAACCTGGAATAGCGGTGTCCATCTTGAAGGAAACGATGAGTATTATGGTGTCCTGAAAGAAGTCATGGAGTTGAAGTATCTTGGCAGAAACAACAACGTTGTCATCTTTAATTGCAACTGGCAAGATGCTAAACAAGGTATTCAGAAGCATGGCTTATTTGACCTCATCGATGTAAAGGAATCGTCCAAACATATTGGTTACGAGGGGTTCATCTTAGCATCACAAGCACAACAAGTATACAAGACACCCTACCCTTGTCGGCGCGTTGAGTTTAGCGAATGGTGGGCTGTTTGGAAGACTAAGGCTAGAAGCACAATTGGCATACCATACAAGTCCTACAAAACTACAGAATCGCCATCGGAGGGATGCTATCAAGAGGATGAAATGCCGGTGCCTCCTAAAGTTTCATCAGCTAATCATCCCTTGGATGATGCTAAACATCTGGCTCGAAATGTATATGAAGTGGAAGAAATTTTACCAGTTGATTTGCCACCTCCTCCCCCCCGCCCAGGCCAACTAGCAGTGATTGAAGTTGATGAGTCGGAGGAAGAGGAAGTCGATGATGTTTCTGAATCAGAATCCGATGACAATAATGAATGCGAAGTTGAGTTTTGTAGTAGTAAGTCAGAGTCCATGGGCTGGGAGGAAGATGAGGAGGAAGTCGATGATGATTCTGAATCTGAATCAGAATCCGATGACAATAATGAAAACAAAGTTGAGTCTTGCAGTAGCAACTCAGAGGACGCTGAGAAAGACACAGGGAAAGATGTATAGTCATTTAGGATTTCAGACGTTTGTAGTAAGTATGCAAAATTTTAGTTTATGCTTTATTCCAGAAGACAAGTAAAACTTTGTAGTAATTTTAAGGTTCCAGACAATTGCAATACATTGTTTTCTGTTACTTATGTTTTATAATTTGTGTTAGTTTCTTGTGATATTATATTATAATCAGCTTTTGCAGAGTGCCCTCTAAGCATGACTGTTATCATGAAAGTTCCTTGATGATATGCAGTAGCTGATATATATATGAGTGTGTTTTTCATAAAGTTTTCCTACTAGCAGGAATTCATGCCTTGAATTTCAGGGGTAACCAGTAAATTTAAACGGCGATGGGGGTGATGGCGTAAATACAACTCCTGGCCGGATATAGTATTACGGGCAAACGCTGGATCATTTCAACTACAAACCACAAAGTTTGCCACCTACCTTCCACCAGAACTCAAAATACTGGGGTGTGCCCAATAACAGCTCACCAATCTGGTTCTCATAGGGTTCTACTTCTATGGTGTTATTTAGGAGCAAGTGTTAAAGGTGTTTTGTACTCCCTCCTTTAAAAAAAAGTTGATGTTTTTTTCTCTTTAATTTATCTTAAAAAATAGTCTTATTTCTTAAAATTGTAGTAATAATTCTAGTACAATCCTACAATGCTTGATTTATTTTCTTGGGACCGATGGAGTAGTATGCTTTATGAGTAATGTTATAGACATCTAATGAGCTTAATTAGTAAATACACATATGGTATGTGTATAATTCAGCTGGACAAACTTATCTTGTTTATGCGTGTTATTAGTTTTTGATGTAATTGTACTTGCTCAATTATCTATGTTGGACTATGTGTTTATGCTTTGTTAATATTTAACATCATGTTTTGTTTCAAAACTGTCTCTGTATGGAATAGTTACATGGATGATACTCTCTTTGTGTGTCTCTCCCCCCCCCCCCCCAAAAAAAAAAGAAAAAGAAAAAAAAGAAACAACAACCAAAAGAATCAAAATTTTCTTTGATGGATATCTACAGCTTCATGCATTTGTTACTGCATAGCCTAACTATATGCTCCTGTTCATATATACAGGTCAAGTTTTATCTAGATTATGATCCAAAGATACTGCTTCCTTTTCTTCGTAGTAGTCAGCATTATACGCTTAAGAAGGTTTGCAAACTGAACATTCGAGAATTACGATAGTTTATTAATTGTGCTTTATGCTGTATTGATTTTCCTTGAAACTATTATCAGGCTTACAAAGTTTGCGTTAGAAGAGATTTGTTAAAAGAGCAGGTTTTCATTCTTGGAAGAATGGGAAACTCAAAGCAAGCCCTTGCAGTTATCATAAATAAACTAGGGGATATAGAAGAGGTACATATCATTCCTCTTTATGGGGTTGAAATCTCTATAGAAGAGGTACGTATCATTCCTCTTTATGGGGTTGAAATCTATATTTCCGTTTATGTTCTCAATTGACGCAGCATAACTGCAGGCTGTAGAATTTGTGAGCATGCAGCATGATGATGAACTTTGGGAGGAACTTATAACAAACCTGAAAATGGTACACACTTTGGGCTCATTCCTAGATTAGAAAGATCATAAGAGACCATGATCAGCAACTTTTATTGCTCCTTATGCTAGTCCTCATATATTTTCATCTTATCGGCAGGTAGGTGTGTTATTGGAACATACTGTTGGCAATCTTGATCCTCTCTACATTGTGAATATGGTGCCCAATCGCTTGGAGATACCTCGGTTAGTGTGATCGTTAGTTGTCTCTACCTTATTTTGTTTGGTGGCCCTTTTCTTTTTCCTTATTTTATCTCAATTATGGTGTGACGATCTTTTCTGCTATCATAGGTGAAAGTGGTCTTAAAATAGACTAGGCAACTGCGACTAATTTTGTGTCCATATTTGTGACCCTAGCATTACTCTTGTAGAATGTAAAGAATTAGGCGTGACACGTTGCTATCAAAGAACCTAAAAGAGTAATGATCAGACGAAGAGAAAGAGGCAAAGGCTGACGTCAGAGACTTCTCTCTCTAGTACTCACTATGTTCTCAATCAAGTGAATTCTATCAAATGATTATCGATCCATTAAAATGAGGTTTTGACCTCTATTTATAGTGAATGTAGGATAACACAGAGAATATTCCCTGCTAGGTGTCATCGTCCTATTGACCGTGCAATGATCATAGGACAAATGTCCCTTAAGTGAGGACCACAATCAGCTCTTTCTCTTGGTGATCAGGTCATATGCATCGTACGTGCGTGGTATCACACGTGTACAACGGTGAGACTTTTTCTTGACTTTAGCTACCAAATTAATAACCCCGAGGTTCCCAAAAACCGGCTCGGCCTTAGACCTGCCGTTGCACTAAGAGTAAATCACTCGATAGTACCCTAAGCCGGGTCATCCTTAACGGATATAAGTGCTAGCGGTAAGTTATTGCCCCTTACCTTAGGCATAAAATTAGTTCCTCGGAAGCCTAATGCTCGGAGATTGGGGCTTTAGGGCTTTAGGGCCAACTCGATTCTAGGCAACATGTGATCCGGACAGAGCCGGGGTGCGGCCGTAGAGGTCTGGACATCATTACCCTTAGGTTAAAAGCATTCAACCCATAGGCGTGTGCCTTTTGCACCTGAGGCAAAAGGTGAGGGGTTGTCGCCTGGAAAGAGGGGTCCAGTCGACGAGCAAGAGGCGTCGACTTTCTGCGACTTTTTCGACTTTCTGGATGGCGGAAGGCGACACAAAGTCGACATAGGCGCTCGCCGATTTTTTTTAGGGTTTATGTTTTATTCAAAACGACATAGTATAATAGGGGGTATAAATGACATAACCCTAAAAATATTCCCTAAAACATCGCACAACGACTTCGACCGGTGACTTCCGACTTCGATTCCTCTGTTCTTCGACCAGTTCGCACCCTCACCCAGCTTTCTTCATGTCTTCCAGCTTCCTTCCAGCTTCGATTCCTCTCTTCCAGCTTTCTTCATCTTCAGAGGTATGTTTCTTCACTTCTTGACTTCGACAGTTCAAATTTTTATTTTTTTGGGTATTGTCTACTGATTAATAATTTTTTGCATGTCTTTATTTTCATTTGCTTTAATGACTATTTATTTTCTTGATTGGAATTGAAGTTAAGTTCATCTAATTCTTTGGAATTTCAACTATGAATGATGAAATGTGTTATTAATATTATGTTAACTTAGTTTCATCACTCATGACATGTTTTATTGAGATTTGTTAATATATATATATATATATATATATATATATATATTTATTTATTTATTTATTTATCCTTAATATTTGTTTCGTGAGCGCATTTTTGCGCCTCGCCTCTTGCCTCAAATTTTGACCTCTTGCCTTCCACTTTTTTCAACTATGATTCAACCTCGGCCCCCCTTTAGGTTATCTCCCGGAGCCTAGTACGTTCTCATACGGTAGGTGTTAGTTCGGGGTAGACTATGTAATTATGTGGTAATCACCTAGAGTGACGTGGCATAACCCCTACTACAACTCTAATCTTAAAGAAATTTTCCATACTTGCTACTTTTCCATTGTAGTAGGGGTAAATACTTAAAATTGAGAATGGGGTAACTGTAAAAAACTTGCAGGGTTTCCTTGAAAATTTTACCTTTTCAATAGAGATTCCTTCTATGGGATAGAGGACGAAAGCAATATGCACTATACTGTCAAAGTGCCAATAAGAAAGACCACATAGTCCATAGAGTTGGAAAACATTCTTGATTATACTAAATTCTATTATTTTTATTTATTTTATCCATACGGATAACATGAGACATTGAATAAAGTAAGAACACAAAGTAAGAAGACACTTAACCTCTTTTTTTTTCATTTTGCGGTCTAATTCTGCAAGATCCTCCTCAGAGTTGTATTGTCCTGAATGATAAATCTTCCTAAAAACTGGTCCATTTTTTTGCCACAGTTTTCTTTGGAAATATAGAGTTGAATCAATGAAAAATATATGATAGACATAGTTGGCAATATTGCACGTGAAAACTGACAAAAATATCAAACCTCTTGTCGATTCTGCCAGTTAAGGTCCTACTAATCATGATTCTGAGTTCCTCATCCGTCATTTCCGTTCGAGCATAACCGAAAATTGTAAAATGCTGTGCAAGTATGATCAATAGGAATTCAACTATGTCTGAATTGATCTTGATGGGAATGATGCAACTTTGTAAACTACTTCGAGTTTAATAGCATTGTCAAACTATGAACCTATCATCAATAAAGAGAAAAACCTGGGGTAGACAATCCTCATAGAAAAGAGAGCTGGGAAGATCTTTTTCTTGGCAAGGTCGCCTGAAGTTCAAGTTCCTTTGCTCTAGCCTTTTCATCAGAACCTACTCGAAATCATAATAAGCAAATCAAGAAAACGAAATATAGCAGCAAAGGGTATCATTGTTTTGAATGGAATTTTTTTTGATAAAGTCAAGATTAGTATATAAATATGAGCGTTAAAGCAGGTAACGCACCCTTAGTACATTAGATGTATACAACTCCCAAATGAATCATTAGCCAAAAGAGAAGCTATTAACAAAATTTACAAAAGAGATGGGAGGACAGGGGGGAGAAAGCACTGCCTCAGTACACCAGGTAAATAAAGTGCGAAGCAAAGAGTTTTTCACATCAGAGATAGGCTTCTCCTCGCTCTCAAAAACCCTACGATTTCTTTCCTTCCAAATCGTCCAGCAAACACACAACCGAGCCACCTCCCAAATGTGATTTCTTCTACTGGAGCTTGCCACGAACCAGCATCTGATAAGCTCTAAAACAGAGCCCGGCATAGCCCAAGAGAACTTGAACATACACAGTAACATGCTCCACAACTCTGAAGCTACAGGACAATGGATTAGTAAATGGTTAACGCTCTCCCCGCAATCCTTGCACAGAGAACACCAGTTGGCGGCTTCATACATAGCTTCCCACACGAAGAAAGCCACTCTCTTCGACGCACGAGTTTTCCACGGAAAGAGGGTCCTGTTGCCACTTAGTAACTTAAAGTAGTAGGATCTAACCGAAAAAGAAAAGACTCTTCGAACCCTTCCAAACCACCATGCCATCTAAAGCACCGACTTTTTGAGCATGTAGCAGTTCTAGAAATCGCAGAAACATTTCTCCCTCCCAATCTGGAAAATTTCTACAATAGATTGGGCTCCACGAAGATCTACCACCCTCCATAGTCAACACTGGGCAAACCATACATTCCTTCTCCCTTGCAAGATCGAACATTTTGGGAAATGATTCCCTCAACTTCAATCTGCACTCCATATTTCATCCCAAAAGCGAACCGAAGAACCACAACCTTCCCCAAATGCAATGTGCTTTTCAAAAGAGCTCCAACCTTTACTTATGCCCTTCCAAACACCCACCCCAAAAGTAGTATTCACTGCATTAGGATACGGAAAGTGACCCCCTTCTCCATACTTACTCGCCACCACTTTTCTCCATAAAGCATCCCTATCCGTGAGATACTTCCAAAGCCATTTCCCCAAAAGATTCCCATAAAAAGCATCTCTCCAATTTTTCTAGTCTTTCTCGAATATAGGCAGGCATCATGAAAAGAGAAAGAAAATAAGTCGGTCAATTTGAGTGTTTTTAATACGGACAACCTACCTCCCTTAGCCCCTAAGGGGGTGGCCCAGTGGTAGTCATGGGACTTCACAAAGTGTGAGGTCTCAGGTTCGATCCCTTCCCATGCCCCCCTTAGGAGAAAAAAAAAAAAAAAACCTACCTCCCTTAGAAAGGAGTTGTTTTTTCCATCCTGCCAAATTGTGAATCGCTCGATCACCGAATTCCACATAGCCCTACTTCTAAATGGAGCACCGATGGGCAAACCCAAATATGATGAAGGGAGGCTTGCGACCTTGCATCCGAAATAATCAGCTAAATCCCTTATATCATCCACTACGCCAACCGACATTAAATCATTTTTAGAGACGTTTACCCCGAGTCCTGACACAACTTGAAAGAACAAAAGAACCATGCGAAGATATCCCAACTGAGCTCCGCAAAACATCAGGGTATCATCTTTGATGAGAAGATGAGAAATCGATCCCTCTCCGTACCACTACCCTACGTAAAACCACTGATGTATCCTCCTTGCATCGCTTCTCCACCCATTTGCTAAGGGACTCTGTAACAAATGTAAACAAGAACGGAGATAAAGGATTGCCTTGGCGTAAACCCCTCGAGCTAGCGAAACCCCCCAAAGGTTCTCCGTTCACCAACACAGAAAATCGTACCGTCGAAATACAAAAATTAATTCACTTTTTCCACTTGTCACTGAAACCCATTCTACCTAGCATATACATCAAGAACTCCTAGTTCAGTGATCGCTTTCTTAATGTCCAGTTTACAAAGTAATCTAGAATTTGTCTATTGTCCACAAAAGCGTGCTACGATTCGAAGATTATCTTACCCATCACCCTCTTCAATCTCTGAGATAACACTTTAGCATATAACTTATAAACTCCCCTAACTAAACAACATGTCTATAATCCTTCAAATAACTAGCACCTTACTTTTTCGGAATTAATGCTACGAAGGTAGCATTTAGGTTTTTTTCAAAACACATATTGGTATGGAAGAAGAGGAAGACACCCATAATATCATTCTTCACTACCTCCCAGCAGTGTTGAAAGAATGCCATAGAAAAACGTCGGCCCTGGGGCTTTGTCTCCACTCATACTCCAAAGCCGAAAGCACTTCCTCTTCTGAAAAGGGAAGCTCCAAACTCTCAAAATCTTCTCGGTCGAGGTATAAAAAATAACCCATCTAGATTGAGACGCCAAACCTCTCTATCCTCATAAAGATTCCTGTAGAAACTCGCAATCCTCTCCTTGATTGCATCCCTATCCTCCACTATCTCACCATCAATCCAATCTTTTTGAATACACTTTGCTACACCACGAACTCTCCCATTATGTGGAAGAACTTTGTACTACTATTCCCTTCATTGAGCCATTGAATCCGTGATTTTTGTTTCCAACTGATATCTTCATTAATGAGAAGATTACTGTGCTCTATCTTTAGGTCCCGCCTATGAAATTCCTCTTGTAATACTCCCATCCACATCGGATAGATGTGAGATTTTTATGTGATTTATAAGGTGGCCACACATATTACTTTTGGGCCAGCTTGTGGTTGCCTGGTGACCCAAGGTGCTACGTGCTTAGTGAGTCAGTGCGTGGATTACACGTAGCAGACCGGGCTCTCGGAGTCGGGTCGTTACAAATGGTATCAGAGCGGAACCTTGGTCGGAAATGTAGGAACAAAGTGTTGTGCGGGCCAAAGTGCTACACCGCGAAAAGTGGGAGCCACCTTTTGATCCCCGTATGAGCCCCCTCTTGAATCCTGCACCGCCCGGGGGTACGATGTTGGTAACTGTTGGTCGACTTGATGAGGACGTCAAAGATTTAAGTGGGAGAGATTATAATACCCCCAATCCCACATAAGGTAGGTAGATGTGGGGGGGGGGGCTTAAATGTGGTTTATAAAGTGGCCACAAACTAGTACTGGGTACCAACATTATCCATTGACTTTTGAGTCAGCTTGTGGTAGCCTGGTGACCCATGGTGCTGCGTGCTTAGTGGCCATACGTAGTGGATCGGGCTTTTGGGTTCGGGACATTACACCTCCACCTCGTCCAGCATCCCTACCCAGCTCTCTCAACCAACGTGCTTATCTCATCCACAATTGTCTTAATCCTTACTTCCATCTTACCGAAAACCTCCCTATTCCACACCTTTAAATCCTCTTTGAGCAGCTTCAATTTACTGGCCAAAATAAAACTAGCATCCCCCGCCGCACTATAAGACTTCCATCTGATCTTCACCCAATCCATAAAACCTGGCTCCCTTAGCCACATATTCTCAAATCTATAAGGGGTCTTCCCTTTTCGTAGCCGTCACATTCGAGAAGCAAAGTAATGTGATCTGAGGAAACTCTTGGCAGGCATGACTGATAGCACTGCTGAAACATCCATCCCAATCCCCTGAAACCAAAAATCTATCAATTCTAGAAAACTGGTTTCGCTCTCCGCTTCTAAGCCAAGTGAAAACTCCTAATAATGCAAGGTCCAAGGTCTACCATCCCCATTTCACTTATGAAGTCATTAAATTCCGTCATTTCAGGAGAAAATGTTCAAGAGTCAGATTGTTCATGCGGAAAGCGAACCACATTAAAGTAACCTCCTATGCACTACGACACGTCCCATCTACATTTTGCTTCCTTTAATTCGTCCCACAACTTTCTTCGCTCAGTGACGTTGCAAGGACCGTACACGCCCGAGAAAAGCCACTGTCCATCATTAAAATAAGTTGGGATTTAAGGCTCAAACCAACTAAATTTAGGAATGTAAAGCTCAGCAGATGGTATTACATTTGTCATTGATATACATGGGTTCACAAGACTGTTGTAATCTAAATGGAAAAAGTAACCTTGTTTAAAGGATCAGGAAACAATTTTGATGAATCGCTACTACTAACAAGCTGGTACCACTTCTCCTAAGGCAGAGGTTGGGTGTTCAAGCCTTTGTTGAGGCGGCATCGTGTGTTCTAAGCCTCCCCAGAGGCATTGTGTGTTCTAACCATTTCCAGACATTAATTATTTAAATTTTTTTTAGAGATGAATTGCTATTGTGACTTTGTACTTGTTTTCTACGCAACAATCGTGATTCCTTTCCATTCTATTTGGACTATCATGAAATAAAATTTGTATTAAAACGACGTAGAATGAGATGCTCAGTGTTACTTACCAATTAAGCATTTTTTTTTAACAAAGTGAGCACTTAGATTCTTGTTTCGCAAATTAATCTACTAACCATGTTAATTTATTCTTAACTTGTGAATTCAACTTTGGTCAATGCTAATGAAAGAACTACTCTCCTGATAATATTCAAAGCCCTTCCTAATGACAGTACTCATCAGATCATGGTATCCTTTGGATTTGCATAAAATCTCCATCCTAGGATACCACGACCCAAGGGTCAATTAAGTAGTGTTGCTATTATCATGAAAGGCCTCTCTTTATAGCATCACCTCCACGTAAAACTTTTCATTCCACTTTAAATTTTATGACTATATCTAAATGCCACTTCATACACCATTTAGTACTCGTTTGGTCTGCAAGATTGACAATTTCATTTTGTTCTTGGATAACTTTCATTCTATGCTAGTTCAGATGACATAAAAATAGAATTTGGCTTCAAGCCTAATTGTATTTCTTTTCTGAGGTAAGGATCCTAAATTGGGAATGGCTGGTTGTCCCCCCTCATGTTTGTATTTATTTTTCATATTAATTTTTTTTTGCAGGGTGTTGCCCCTCTTAATTAAAAAAAAGAAAAGAAAATGGAATGACGAGTCATTTCTTCCAAACGAGCAGTATATTGATAATCAGTCACCTATTTGTAGCATTCATTCTTCATTAGAAGTCGCAAAGAACAGCCACAAAAGAATGACTTAGTGTGTGTGTGTGTGTGTGTAAAACCTGTAAGGATAAACAAAAAGAGGCATTGATAGAGGAATGAAAAATTTACTGTTGAGTTTGCAGCTAACACCTTCCTATTTTTGGGTTTTAGATAAAGAGGCTGCCTTGGACATAACGAGTTAGATTGAAGGAGCTACTCGAAAAGTAAGGCGTAGTTTTCATTTCTTTCATGCTTTGCATCTTATTGGAGACTTAAACTATTTATAGAGGTTTTCTATGAGATAGACTTGCTTCAATTAGACAATAAAGAAACTTATTTAGATAGATTGTATGTGTTTCAGATGCTCTATACCTTTGTGCAAAAGAAATTGTTTGGAATTTATGCTTCCACCACGTCAATTCTATACTTAGGATCCATTTCATCATTGGTTTATGAGATGCCGCAATGTTTCACGTGTGGATTATGAAAATTAAACTTTTAAAAAATGTATGTATAGAGATCATTGAGATGCCACAATAAAATTGAAGACGCTCAACTTTAAGGTCAAATGAATTCGGTCTGAGAAACCAAGGGAAAAGAATAAAGACTTCAATCTCTCAGGATACAAGAAAAAAACTAAACACACAACAACTCAAATAACTTGATGCTTGGGATCGTGATCTTTGTTTATTAAAAATTTGGAAGAAAAATAAAAGAGCCATATGCTTTTTGCTTCTCTTTGTTATCTTTGGACCTAAAAAATCAGCTCCCAAAAACAGTTTTTTTGTTTTTGTTTGGGAGTCAGTAAGGCATGGTACAAACTCCTGTTGCAAATGATGCAATTGTGATAGGAGATGCTCTAACATGTTTGTTCAGCAAGCATGCACTATATCTTGATTTCTATTTTCTTCATACAAAACTTAGTAAAGGTGACCGAGACGAAAGCGAAAATGATTCAAGAACATAAATCAAGTCTTGAAGAAACACTAATTCCAATCTCCCAAGAATGTGGTACTAAGATATTCAGTAAAGGTGACATTTTCGAGGAAGCAACGAAGCAGCTTTGGCTTGCAGCTCCCTTGCTTTCTGTCAATGCACTGCTATTTTGCATTCAAGTGATCTCAGTCATGTTTGTGGGTCATGTTGGTGAGCTAGCTCTTTCCAGTGGTTCTATGGCTGCTTCCTTCACTTCTGTCACTGGCTTCAGCTTATTGGGTTGTTTCAATTATCCTTAAATGCAGTAACAGTATCATTATAACCTGTGTGTGTGTGTGTTTTCATTTATGCTATTCTTGAGCTAAAAGCAAGTGAAGCAATGTGTATTTGAGGAGGATGGACCAAACCCCTGACTGCTTGGAAATATTATGAATTCACTCATCTTGATTCACTTAATTTTAGTTTCTATGATTTCCACTGGTACTATTTTCATTTTTTCAGATCTTGTTTCAAATAACATGATTTATGTATACTTGTAGGTTCGACATATAATTTTCTGAGACGTTTACCATATACTACGACCTTCGGTATTTGATGTTTTTCTTAAAATTTACTCATTTCCTTCGAACATATAGATTGGAAGCGCAAGTACGTTAGATACATTATGTGGTCAATCTTATGGAGCAAAGCAAGTACCATATGCTCGGTATACACATGCAAGGGCAACTTTGGTTCTACCAATCAGCTTCCATTAGCATGCATTTAGGCAGGGCAAGATCGACATATATCAGCTTCTGCTGAACTTTTTGCGCATTTCTCCATACCCAGTATTTTCACATACGTGATCCTGCAATGCCAAGTCAGATTTTTGCAAAACCAAAATAATGTTGTTTCAATGATTATATGCGGGGGGAATCAATGCTTTCCTACACATTATCCTTGGTTGGATCATGGTGTTCGGATTCGGGCTTTTGGGAGTAAAGCTGTTGCCCTGGTCAATTGAGTAGCTTATTTTGACTTCTACTTAATATAAAATTCTCTTATCTAACTATCTTCTTTAAAAGTGTGAATTGTCTCTTAAAATTAATATATGAATAAAATTAACCTTTCATCTAATAAATCATCCATCATTTATTTAAGGACAAATATGTAAATTTATCTTCTTTACTATAAAAATGTGAATTGTCTCTTAGAAATTAATGTATGGATAAAATTAACATTTCATCTAATAAACTATCTACTATTTATTTAAGGACAAACAAGTAAATTTATCATGATAAAAAATAATATTTGTACAAAAGTAATGTTTGATAAATCACTTCCCATTAAATATGATCAAATAAATAATTTATTATTTGCTAATCAATTCCATGAATAATTAAAAAAATTATCATAATAAATGATAATATCAAATTAGTAAATTCTATCTCTATCTATCTATCTATTGCTACTATAAAATTGTAAGTTGTCTCTTAGAAATTAATGTATGGACAAAATTAACATTTCATCTAATAAATCATCCACCATTTATTTAAGGACTAACAAGTAAATTTATCATAATAAAGATAATGTTTGTAAAAAAATATTCCTAAATTTAATAAATCACTCACCATTGAATAATGTCAAATAAGTAAATTTGTTATGAGTTAATCAATTACATGAATAATTACAAAAACAACCCTAAATTTAATAAATCATTCACCATTGAATAAAGTCAAATAGGTAAATGTTATCTCTATCTATCTATCTTCTTTACTTTAAAAGTGTAAGTTATCTCTTAGAAATTAATGTATGGATAAAATTAACCTTTCATCTAATAAATCATCCACCATTTATTTAAAGACAAACAAGTAAATTTATCATTTTTACTATAAAAATGTGAGTTGTCTCTTAGAAATTAATGTATGAACAAAATTAACCTTTCATCTAATAAACCATCCACTATTTATTTAAGGACAAATACGTAAATTTATCATGATAAAAAATAATATTTATACAAAAGTAATGTTTAATAAATCACTCCTCATTGAATAAAGTCAAATAAATAATTTATTATTTGCTAATCAATTCCATGTATAATAACAAAAAAATTATCATAATAAATGATAATGTCAAATTAGTAAATTATATCTCTATCTATCTATCTATTTCTACTATAAAATTGTGAGTTGTCTCATAGAAATTAATGTATGGACAAAATTAACATTTCATCTAATAAATCATCAACTATTTATTTAAAGACTAACAAATAAATTTATCATAATAAATGATAATGTTTGTAAAAAAATAATAATAAATTTAATTAATAAATCACTCACCATTGAATAAGGTCAAATAAGTAAATTTGTTATGAGCTAATCAATTACATGAATAATTACTAAACGAACCCAAAATTTAATAAATCACTCACCATTGAATAATGTCAAATAGGTAAATACTATCTCTATCTATCTTTTTTACTATAAAAGTGTGAGTTGTCTCTTAGATATTAATGTATGGACAAAATTAACATTTCATCTAGTAAATTACCCACCATTTATTTAATGACAAACAAGTAAATTTATCTTCTTTATTATAAAAATGTGAGTTGTCTCTTAGAAATTAATGTATGGACAAAATTAATCTTTCATCTAATAAATCATCTACCATTTATTTAAGGACTAACAAGTAAATTTATCATAATAAATTATAATATTTGTAAAAAAATAATCCTAAATTTAATAAATCACTCACCATTGAATAAGATCAAATAAGTAAATTTGTTATGAGCTAATCAATTACATGAATAATTACAAAAAGAACCCAAAATTTAATAAATCACTCACCATTGAATAAGGTCAAATAGGTAAATGATATATCTATCTATCTATCTATCTATCTATCTATCTATCTATCTTCTTTACTATAAAAGTGTGAGTTGTCACTTAGAAATTAATATATGGACAAAATTAATCTTTCATCTAATGAATCATCCACCATTTATTTAAGGACAAACAAGTAAATGTATCTTCTTTACTATAAAAAAGTGAGTTGTCTCTTAGAAATTAATGTGACGACCCGACCCGAACCCCGAGGAGGAATCGCGAGTCAAGCGAATAGAAATAGGACTACAATTCATGCAAGGACTTCGATTATAAAAGCGACATGGCGTAACATTGTAGGCGTAATGCCTTCGGCACAAAAGGCGAAATATTTTTATAACTTTTAAAACCTGATATAACAGTTAAGGCAATTTAAATCAAATCATTGGCGACTTTACAACCGGAACCCAACACTAAACAATTCATGCTATAATACATCGACGGCTACAACATGTCGGAGAAACAACGGAAGTAAATAAGAGCTAATGTGATGCTCAGTGGAAGATTTAAAACATAATGAACCAACTACAACTATACATGGCTCGGCGTACATGCGCCGGCACTCAACATAGAATACATGTTACGACAAGTTATAGACATAAATACAACAAGTTCAAGTTTCCCAGCGAAGTCTAAATGACTATGCTTAACGTCTTTTCAAAAGAGAACAAAATAAGGACATCTCAAATCAACGTCGTCGCGAGTAATCTCGGACAAGCGTGAAAGCTGCAACACCTCAACGGGAAGGACATGGATGGCTCAGATCTATAGCAGTAAAAGGAAGGGGGTAAGTCATAAAGACTTTGTGAGCTAATAATTATGCATGTTATGGCATCATGCAACATGCATAGACAGATATCATCATTAATATCAAGTCAATCAAAGCATTCCTTCATATAAACACTTAGTTCACATATCCATGGTAGGACTTGGTTTCACATAAGTGCTATAAAGTAAACCACATATAAAGAGGATATGTTATAGAACCGGTGCCATTTCGTAGCTCCTGCAATACAAGCATTAACATGAACGTATTAGCGAATGTACGTGATTGATACATCGACCATGAATAGCATTATTCCAAGCGCCCTTATGATTATGACAAGGTACTCTTCTCCCAAGCGATCAAGAGAGGGGTTGTGTGTATGATTAGGTTCGGTAATTCATCACTATCACAGTCTCACACGATTCGTAACGATGATCATTAATAGAGCCCGGGAAAACAAGAACAAGTATGCCAAATTTGGACTAATGAGGAGACAAGTAGATGTTTACCTATCATTCAAGAACATGTAAAGGATCTAGTTTGACAAGAGCGAACTAATCTAAACCAAGTAGATGTTTGCTCACTTAGTTAAATAGAGAACAAATTCGACAAGAGCGAACTTATCATTGTTAGAACATTAATTTACATAAGACTTGTACACATAATCAAGAATATGATCATGTTTTTCACATAAGCATAATTAACGTAAATTGAAGACATCACAGAGACCATTGAAGCCATTAGTGCGGAGTAATTGAATCGATATAGGCGTAATGCGGGCAGAGTCTTCAATTCAGGTGGGTTTAGGTTTTCACCCCTTATCTATTTCTCATGCAATGGAGCATTATGCATTTTTTGTGGAGGCAAACGTTAGGGGTAAAAACGTAGAAACACTAATCCCAAAAAACTTTAAATAGATAGGAGGTGGAACCTAACCTAAAGTGTAATCAATCTCCCACCGTCCATCAAGGTGTAGAGATTTATTGGGCCTATTAAGATTTAATATACTTTAAGTATATTAGATGACTAAATTATATAAGCCCATAATGTTATTTGACTAATATAATTAATTAAAGTTCATAACCAATAATTAGTTTATTCTAAGTTAAACCCGTAGGTCACAAAACATGGGCTGAACCCCGCTCGGGTCTAACATTCTCCCACTTGACCAAGTTATACTTAGAATAACCTCATAAGTTTGGTTTAAGGAAACGATTTAAAGTTAGGTCATTCTATAAAATACTATAATCAAATCGAGAAAGATATGTGTGTCATTATTGTCACACTTGACCATCCTTGGTTATAATCACAATATCTTAATAAAACATGACAGTGACCAAATATCTTAATAGCATGAACAAATATCTAATGGTTTCATAAAATAACAATACAACCATGTTCATGAGGTTCAACTTAAGTGTTAGTTTCATAAACTTCAAATGTGCACTTTAAACAAGAAGTAACTAACCGATTAGTCATGATGTCCCAAATCAAGAAAACATAAAGTGATCACTTACAAATAGTTTTATAGCGGTAACCCATTTCTAAAGGAAAAACTTTCTACACAAACCCCATGCTAGCAACATTTTTGAACAAGATTGGGTGGTAAGCCTCGTCTAACTATAAGCGGCGATGTACTAATGTCTTTGAATAGATACTACTTGATCATGAACTCTTTCCCTCACAACAAGATACTTGATATCGATGTGTTTTGTAGCACCATTGACTTGTATTGTTCTTGAAAGAAAGCGGTGACTTGATTATCCACAGTATATCAAAAGTGGTCTAGATATGGTATCGACCACTCCCAAGTCTGTAATGAAATTCTTGAAACCACGCATGACAATAGCATGCATGCTACAAACTACGCCTCCATAGTGGAAAAGCGATTGTGATTGTTTGACACTCTTCCATGGCTGGACCTCCGGCCAGCATGAATATGTAACGATGTGGATTTCTTGGTATCGTTGCATCGGCATAATCAAAATCAGAATAGCCAATAACTTGAGGCTATCGTTTTTACGTAAGTAAGCATAATGTCTTTGGTACCTTGTAAGTAGCGTTACTTTCTTGGGCGCTTTCGGTGACCCATTCTGGGTTTATCGATAACGTCCAGCATACGGTAGCGTGCGCTAAATGCGGGCGGTACAAACTTGAGCATACATTATACTCCCAGCTGCGAAGCATAGGGAATGTGCTCCATTGCATCAAGCTCAAGTTGGTTCCTAGGACATTGTAGGCTGAATTTGTCACCCTTAACAGCAGGGCAACTTGGGAGACAAGCGTGCATGTTGAACTTTTTGAGTACTTTATCAATATAAGCCTTTTTGAGATAAGCCCAAAATACCGAGACTATCACGGTGAATTTCAATGCCAAGGCGTAGAGGCTTCACCAAGATCTTTCATATCAAAATTCCTTGAAAGAAAAGATTTGGTCTCATGTAACATGTCTTTATCACTACTTGCAAGCAAAATATCATCAACATCTGTGACTAGGATGATAAATTTGCTCCCACTAACCTTTAGGTATATACATTGATCCACGACATTCTCAATAAATCCAGAATTTACTAATCACATCATGAAATTTCAAGTACCATTGTCTTGAGGCTTGTTTTAGACCATAAATGGATTTCTTTAACTCATACCATGTGTTCCTTGCCCTCAACCTCAAAACCTTGGGGTTGTCTCATAAAGCTAGGAAACAAGTCACCATGAAGGAATGCTGTTTTAACATCCATATGATGTAACTCTAAATCGTAATGACTCTGAGGGCCATGACTATACAAAAAGAATCCTTTTTCGACCTTTGGTGAAAAGGTTTCAAAATAATCTATGCCTTCCCTTTGAGTGAACCCTTTAGCAACTAGTCTAGCTTTATATCGTTCAACATTGCCTTTAGAGTCAAGCTTAGTTTTATAGACCCATTTACGACTGACTTTGGCTCCTTGCAATTCAGCGAGATCCGACATCATTTTCTTCATTGATTCTAACTCATCATTCATGGCATCAAGCCACTTGAGTTGAATGGTCACTTTTAAGAGCTTCTTGGAAGGACTTAGGATCATTTCAATGCCAAGATCATAGTCGACCTCTTGAGGTATACAAAATCATCGAATCTGTTTGGTTTTCTAGCCCTCTCGACCTTGAAGGAGGTTGTTCATTAGCGAGGAGGTTCATTAGGCTCATTAATGTGGGGTTCAACATTGGGTACAATCTCGGGTGCATCAACATTCTCAATCGGATCTAAGATTTGATCCTCGTCGGAAGATCTTGGTGCTCTGACATTTTTTGAGGCAGGGAATAGAAACATGTTCTTGAATTTCCTCATATTTATTTTTCTTGGTGTACTCCACTATAACCGGCGGTTTCTAAAAATTACGCATACCTTGTTTTCAACAATTCTAGTGGTATGAGATGGATGATAAGCGAAAACCCTTTGATCGTTGGGGTAGCCTATAAAGTAACAACTTATGGTTTTAGGATCGAGTTTCTTAATATGGGTTGAAAATTTTACCCTTTGCGCTGACACCCCATACATGCAAATAACCCAAACTAGGTTTCTTTTTGTGTCCATAATTAAGTAAGGCGTTTAGGCACGGACTTACTTGGAACTCTATTGAGTATATGCATAAAATTTGTTTTTGAGAGCCTCGGCCCATAGAGACTTCGGGTAGAGTGAAGCTGACATATCGCCACTTCATACCATGTCCATGAAGATGCGATTACGTCTTTTAACACCATTTTGTTGGGTTGGTGCAGGCATTGCATATTCACCAACGATACCATTTTTTCTTAGCAAGGCAAAGGTTCGGGATGTTGACCCAAATCAAAAATTTTCCATAATATTCTCTCTCTATCGGATCTTACAATTTTAATTTTAAGGTCAAGTTGATTTTCAACCTCGGCTTTACTAGACCTTAAATACATCTAGGGCCTCAGTTTATCATGAATGGGGTAGACATAACCATATCGTGAAAAGTCGTCCAATAAAGGTAATGAAGTACTTATGTCTCCAATACAGGAGTAGTAAAAGGTCCACAAATGTCGGTGTGAATAATTTTAAAAAGTCTCTAAAGCTTTTACCTTTACAAATTTTCCTTTAATGCATTCAACACATGTGCCAAAATGAGAAATCTAAAGGATGAAGAACTCCTTCCTTTATGAATCGCTCCATTCTTCCCAGATATGTGGCCTAGCGTTCATGCCACAATCTAGAGGAATTATCCTTTAGTTTTCTCTTAATACCGGTTGGAACAACTATATCATTTACATTCATCGATTCTAAGGATTGACAGAAGGATCTAAACATAATTTGTAAAGGTTTCCACTCTAACAAACCCCAGGAACAGAATAACCGAGTAAAAAGAAGAAGCCTTTATTCTCAAACTTAAGCGAAAAACCATAGCGTCGAGTTTAGAAAGCGAAATAAGGTTTCTAGTCATGCGGGAACATAAACTTGTATATAAATCAGAATTGAAACCACTCGAAGACTAAGCGGAGGTTCCAAACAACCAGAGCTTTCTCTCCATTTCCTACTACGTGTCGATCTCTTTATTTAGTTTCTTCACGGAAAGGAATCCTGTAATGATTAGTAACATGTCAGTTGTACCCGGTATCAATCCACCATGTGTTTAAAGGAACATTAATCGTAAAAGATTAACAAACATTAGTGGTGAACTACCTTTCTTACCGAGGCCATTCCACGAAACTT